>CAHIKZ030000588.1:90000-330000 GCA_903632075.3 Acanthosepion pharaonis | reverse complement strand
AAATCAATTTCAACACAAATCTTAAACTAAAATCTCCCTCAGTTTTCAAGCAATCTAATACAAACTTCTCTTAATTGTAGCCAACAATAAGTTGATGGTTTAACAGTCATTTAATTAAGTCCACCCATATAGTGAAAACCTGGGTAAATAGCAAAAAATGGTGATTTTTACTGGTTTATTTCTTATATTTCATTGATCTTTCAACCAATTTTCATCAAACTTAACAGTTGCTTCTGTTATATTAGTAACTGTATTAATTCAAAATGTTTTTAATGAAAGTACTTTAAAGTAATTGAAGATAGACTAAACATGATGTTGTTTTTGCTCTATTCTAATTGAATGCTTTTTCTGATAAGCCAGCTGGGTATGGCTGCTCGTTGCATATATTTTGGCAGCATGTTTTCATTAAGACATGTTTCATTGAATAATTTAGACAAGTTTTGTCTACTTATTTTCAATTGGATCCTTTCATATTCAGGGATAAGACTTTTGGTGTCATTATTAAAGGAAGAGACAAAATTACTATGTTGATACATATTATTTTATTTTGAGTACTTTCTACATAGCACAATGTCATCATCGAGGTGTTGTTTATTTCAAGACAAATATTGTAGTGTTCATCATTTTCAAAGACAAAATTGCTGTGTTCATCAGAAAGTTAAAATTTTTTATTTATGAAGTGAAGAACGTGAGTTGAGTACTGTGATGGCTGATTAACGCTTCAGGGGATGTAACAAAGTATGGTGTTGTTGGTAGTTTTTAAGAAATAAGTATTAAAACTATTAGTACAAACCTCATATTTTAAACTATCTACTGTAAACATTTTAAAACATTTGTGCAGTATTCATAATTGATTTTTATTAAGCTTTGGTTCAATTTTTTAATATAGATAGCTTCAAGATATTTTAGCTTATGTTTATTATTTTCATGAAAAGTACAGATGTATTTTCAAGAAGAAATTTTTCTGAATTGTGAATGTAGATAGGTATGCTGTTGTAAATGTTTAAAAATGTTGGACACATCATTCAAATGAAAACTCAGCTGCCAAGACAATGTGGTCGTAGTGTGGCCAATATAAATATTATTTTTTCCAGTGGAGATACAATTTCCCAGTGGACATTTAAATTTATAAACAATGTTGGTTTTCTGCAACATGTTAGTTGGTAGTGAAGAGTCACTGCAAATGATTGAATTAGATGTAATAGATTTAGTGTAGTATATAATTAGTTTTATTTCTATTTTTGTGCCAGTTCCCATCCAGCACATGTTACATTAGGTAACTGAGTGCTTACTCCTACTCCAGGCCTTTCCTTACCAAAATAACATATCATGATTATAAACAACCAAAGATATAAATCTAAACCAGCTCAACAAATAACACCTAAACCCCTTAAGTTTCCTTTCTCCAACATTTGTTGTATTCAAACCAACTTCTGCAGTGTGGAATCGTTCCTCTTTGAAAAATCTCCAGACATCCAACACTCTGCAAAACTAATCTTAACTCTTCAATCCCCTTCCTCTCCTTAGAAAGGACTAATGTCCATATGCATGGCATGGGAGTTTATGTCTTCAAACATCTCCCACTGGCTAGGGAACTCTATCTTGAATCTCCAGCTGTCATCCTAAATAAATGTGCTCCCAAGCTTGCTCCACTTCTCTCTAAACTCTACAACTATTACCTCACTGCTTCCAGCCTGTTGGAAGATTTCCTTTGTAGTTCCTGTTTTTAAGGACTCTGGAGAACATTCTGACTCCTCTAATTATCATCCTATTAGTCTCCTACTCAGCCATTACTGAATATATATATCAATCTCTTGATAGTAACAGCAAAGCTCGAGCTGTGGCTCAAAAAGTTTCAAAGGTGTTTGACAGGATTTGGCATGCTGGTTTCTTCCATAAGCATAAGGGCTTTGGTATTACAGGATGATTGTTTGATTTAATCCAATCATTCCTATCAAATCGTGAAATGAAGGGCGTTCTGAACAAGCTTGCTCCTAGTTCCCAAGTAGGCATTTATGCAGTTGACACTACCATTTATTCCTGTCTCAATAGCAAATATGTTGTATGCTTGACTCCTGGAGAGTGTCTCATTGCACCTTCTTAGCCTCATGTTTTCAACTGACTTGAAGTGGAACAACTATATTGAATCAATTGCTGCATCTACCACAAAGAAAGCTGGTTCATTGTCGCACCAGAAGGTTTTTTCCCTCAGAGTCCATCTTGCACATTTACAAATCTATCATTCAGCCGTGTATTGAATGCTGTTGCCATATCTGGTTTTGTGCTCCTGCTACTCCTCTTGAGGTTCTTTACAAAATCCAAAGAAGGATCTGCAATGTTATAGATCTTGACTTGGCATCTCGACTTCAGTTACTTTCTCACAGATGTGATGTGTCATGCCTCTGTCTTTTTTACAAATATTTTCATGGCAAATTTGCTGAGGCGCTTTTTTCCCTGGTGCCCCAACTACAGGAATTTAAGTGTGTTGCTAGTTTGGTATCTAGGTTCTACCCCTTTACTATTGAAATAGTTAAGTGTAATCGCCACTTCTACTCCGAGAGTTTCTTTTCCTGAATTCCCGACCGTGAATTGATTTGACTGCTCTGTCTACTTGCTTTCTTGAAAACGACCATCTATAAAAATTTAAATGCAATGTCATTCATCATCTTCTGTCATCTTGAAACCTGTTTATGTTTGATCCATTCCTCAGTCCCCCTCCTTACCAATTCCTTTCTCTCATTTTCACTCTCTGTAATCCCCAACAAGACTGTTTAGGTTGTTGTAGTGTAACACACCTATTCTATAGTTAATAGACTCTCCCACCTATAATAAGTAGGAGTAGTAAGAGTAACGAGTAAGTTGCTCAGTGAGTTGGTCAGTCAGTCAATGTCAGATGACCGTTAGTCGGATACTAAAAGTATCAGCAACCACAACTAGATTACTGCGTCATACCTATTATATGAAGTTCCTAATGTTTTGTACATCGAACCTATTTTAGGATGGACTTAATACAAATACAAGCCTCCACTGTGAAATCAGTCCATAACAAGGTACCCTGTTTTGTTTTGTTTTTTTGGTTTTTTAAATAATTTTGCCCCAAGGAATGTGATAATGCCACTATATTTATCATTATTATTTGATAAATTATACTTGATCTGACAAAGTCATTAATCTATAAGACATTGACACCATAACTAACAAAAGGTGAGTTCAGTCTATGAAATGGCTGCAATCTAAAGAAAAGAAATATTTCTGAAGCAGGGCATCAATCATCCAATCAGTACAGCATTAGATTGAAAACAATTATAATGTTTTTAATTATCATTAAAGAAAAACTTGAAGGCTAATTAAAATATTCAAATTGTTTAACAAGTTATCTAAAAATCTATCATATTGATAGAGTAAATGATTTCATTAAGTTTCTTTATGTAAAAATAAAATATTTTTTTATAAAATATCCTATGGCCACTGTAGCTTTTCCAGGAATAACTTAAGACAGTATTCAAACATAGATAAAAGCCAGGGTTTTAAATGGTGATTTTTCAAGGAAAGCAGGCTCTCACCATTTGAAAGAAAGATATAACACAAGCTTCTTTCATTTAGCTTTGTGCTAAACTAAATAAAATTAGAAATTAAAATGGTATCTTGTTATTTTTGCAAAGATATGAAAAAAGCATTTTAAATAACATTTTAGAATTGTCACAGGAATTTTTTGTCAATATCATGGGAAAATAAAGTGGTTTATAATTGGCATTCTTAATAGCTATTTGCCTTATACTGATGAGGAAGCAAATTCATGAGGCCTAGAATATGTAAGTTGCATCTCCTACAGTGGTATAAGACTTATCCCAAATGAAGTAACCTTCCAGAATTAAGCAGAAATCTGATTAATATTTACCTTTAGACTCTAGTGTAAATCTGACCATTATTTACTCTAGTGTAAATATAACTAATATTTATGAATAGTCTCAAGTACAAATATGACCAATCAGACACAGTAGATTTTTGGATTGTGGCTCGGTTTGAAGAATTGAAGAGCCAAGTTCAAATTCCAGTCAAGTACATTACATTTACTTGTGCTAATAACCATAGGAAAGGTATATGAATTCAACTCTACAGCTATGGGTAAATAGTAGAACAGACTGGGTTCTATGGCTTTGGGTGACAACCAGTCTTGGAGAAAGTAAACTCTTAATTCAAAATTGTATGTAACCCTGGAGATATACATAATATGCAGCTAAAGAAAGGGATTATTTGCATTGACTTGATGATCCTGACTATGGTTGACTCCTTTTTTTGAACTCTAAACTCAACCAATGTTTACCTACACACCTGACCAATGCTTACATATAGACTCAAGTATAATAAAAGACAGATTTTGATATTAAATGACTCAACAAGGTTTACTATTTACATTATTCGGACTATTGTCTTCATCTTTGTCACTATATTTATTGTGTTTTGGCCGTTGTATGCTCCGGCCTTCTTCAGGTGGTTGAAATGTCAAACTGAACCATTTATTTCGCTCACTGGTGTAAACTGTTCTAGTTCCATGTGCCATGTTTAATGAATGTCAGTAATCAGTTATCTCCTGTTAATTCTCCTAATAATAATAATAATTAATAGTGTACATAATACATTCATCTCAGAAATATAGACAGATACCAATAAGGTTTGATGTCATAAAACCCATCAACCCAACCCAGCCCTATCAATTTTTTAATGTGTAACATATTTGCAAGCCTTGATTAACTCTTTATGACATAGAGAGTTTAATACTCTTACTACTTTATATGATAATATAAGAGTATAGACATCAGTGAAAAAGACCATTAAAACTTTAATTAATCATTAATGATAAGCATAACATCAGAATTTTACACTAAGTCAGTCAGCAACTTGTGGCTGTTAACTATGCTAATTAAATTATCTTCAAACAATAGAAAGGAAAAGAAAGATAATGAAGAAAGTAGTGACAAATGAAAACAGGTCATTTTTATCACCGCCCTGACAGCAATAATAAAAGAATGAAAAAAAAAATGCAAGGTGACTTTATCTGCTTAGCATTTGGTTATCCACTAATCCAATCAAGTACACACCCAGTCTGTCATTCCTGACACTGATTCTGACCAACACTGTTTACAAGCCTGAGTGGCATTCACTCTATCACTTGTGTTGTGCAGCAGCCTAAAAAGGATAAAGTGCATCTTCAGCGTTTCCTTAGCAATATCTATTCTCCCTCCAAGACAATTTCGTAAAATGGATAACATCAAAGAAAACAGTGAGAGGAAAAAGTCTACAAATATAAATCTGCAAAGCTTTCGTAGACTGGCCGCATACTATATGTCTATTTTTGGCTTAGTTTTGTGTGGGCTTGTGATAGCAACAGCCACAACTATAAAGTCCTTTTGGAAAACAGTGTGGACAAGAAAAAAGGATATTTCTAAAGAAATTGTTCTCATCACAGGTGGAGGAAGCGGACTTGGCAGACAAATTGCTTTGGAGCTGGCAAGATATAAACCAAAAAAAGTAAGTGTTTTATATATATGTATACACACACACACATATATATATGTATGTATGTACATATATATATATATATATATATTTAAGTTACGAAGAACTTGGTAATCCGTATGGGTAATCCCAAGGAGGATGAAATCCTGAGAGCTCAATGTAAATCCAGAGCTAATATTTATATATATATATATATATATATATATATATATGAGTGGAAAGAGAGGTCAACGTTCTTGGTGTTTATCTCATTGTCCACTTTTATATTTACATACAGCCTTTCCCTGATAGTGAGCACTTTTACCCATACATATAGCACACCTTAAAACTATATTTTTTATTTTTAACATAACTTAAAACGACATTTTATCACACACACACACACACATATATATATATATATATATATGTTAGCTTTAGTGTCTACTATTAATTCACACATGCATCTCTGACACTGAGCACTTTTACCCATAATATAGCATAACTTAAAACAACATTTTTATCACACACACACACATATATATATATATATATATATATATATATATATATATATATATATATATATATATATTTAAGTTTAAGTATAGTCTGTGAATATAACTTGCACAAAAAAACAGACAAACTCAAACAATCCTTATAACATCAAGAATAACAGGAAACTAGCCAAAATTGCACAAGATTTAATTTGTAAAATAAATCACTCATTCAGATATAGACACTATCATACACACATTAATAAGTAGAAAAATCCAGCTCCCACTGGAGAAATAAAATCTGTCACCAGTGAGGAAGGGGTTGGGAAATTGTATATAAAAAAAAGAACACTAATTTTCTTTCTCCTAGTGAGGTTAAAACAATATAGACTAAATTATAAAGAATACTGTAACCTCTATTCAAGGGTCAACTATCCAATTATAGTCACACACATACAATAAACCTACCAATACACAACACAATTTTCCTTAAACGATTTTTTTTCCAAAAAAAATTGTCCCACTTCATTTCAATTCTCATTGAGAAAGGAAAAAGGGATATCTGAAAATTCTGATTTTAATATTTTTTTCATCATGCTTCTATTTTGTGAATTGGCCAAATAATATAAAATCAATATTATTATTATAAAAAATTTCTTTTGACTTGCATTTGTTTTATAATCACATGTCGGTTCATAACCTTTGACCTAGGGCAAGCGAAGGATGTGATATGTTTGTTGTTTTCACTTAATTATAGAAAACACAGCTGTTAACAAAAACATCTTAAATAAGCATTGCAGGATTTGGGTTGTGATTGTTCAAACTATTTTTTGAATTTCTTGGAGAGATGTTACTCTGGAAGTTTTGTTGATTTGTTCTTGAGTTTCTTCTTTTATCAGACCCAAAGCTCCAAACACAACAGGAACAGTTTTAGTTTTTAAGTACTTTATTTTTTTCTATTACCATCTCCAGGTCTTTGTATTTGCTTAGTTTTTCAAAATTATTATTATTATCATTTTTATTTTCTTTGATTTCTGGCGTTTACACATTTCTTTCCAGGTCCCTTGGGACCTAAGGTTAGAAATGGTATCATGACACTTTCCACTGACAAAAAAAAAAAAAAAAAAAAAAAAAAAAAAAAAATTACATAGATAAAGCCCTTCGTAAAGTGTGGGCTGTACTTGTCAGAACAATTTTTTGTATCTCTTTGAGGCATGGACTTTCAGGAATCCCTTCAATTAGTCTTCTGGAATCTTTTCCAACCAATCCTAGGGCTCCAGCTACAACAGGGATTGTTGATGTTCGCATATGACACATTTTGAGATTTTTATTATTATTATTATTATTATTATTATTATTATTTGTCCTTTTTTAATTTTCTTTCACCGGCCTTCTATATGTACTTAAAATATATCAAAATCAAAATAAATAAAAAATACATGTTTTGATCTCTCACTCTCCTCTCTCTCTCTCTCTCTCTCTCTCTCTATATATATATATATATATATATATATATATATATATATATATATATATTTATTTATATATATGTGCGGTACTTATTAGAAAGCGCTCAATATCAGAGATAGAGCTAACAGGGTCACAAACTCACATCAATCCAACCAAATATATATATATATATATATATATATATGAAGTAAAAATTTACTGAACCATACAATTGACATAATAAAACTGTAGACAAAAGCTGTATGACACCTATTATATTATTGAATGTTGGTACATGTTTTTAGACTTGTATTCCCTTCATCAGCCAAAAATTTACACTGATTTAATTTTTAAGTTCAAATGACTCAATACAGTACAGGCTTGTAATTCAAAACTAGCCAAATCCCCATCTTATGAACATTTCTCTTTATAATAATTTTGAAATGGTTCAGCAGACAATGTTATTTTATTTATGGTAACTGGATTTTTGGCAATTACTTTACTCAGTTTTTGTCATTCAACACTGTGCATCTGAAAAATGTCACTTTTATTGCAATTGCCATTGCTTATCGGCCTTTTGGCTAAAATTAAAATGTAGTATCTGTTCTTATCAACTTAATCTGACTCTCTCTCTCTCTACATTTCTATCTTCCCTTCTTTCATTTTCTTACTGAAACCAAGTAGTGTCTTTTTCTCTCTTTCCATGCAATCAAAACAGAATAGTTCTTTATTTATGAGGTATTGACAGTGTAACAGTCATGCAAACTAATGAAGGGACGGACAAGCACAATTATAATAGGATTCTTAGGAAAAGAAGATGATTTAATAATTCAAAAATCTAAGAGAGAGAAAAAGTAGAGAAAAAAACATATGCTTTCTGTAATTCTACAAAATAGGAACCTGGCTAGAAATTTCTTTATGTTGGATAACCCAGTCAGTTTAGATTCCAATTGAGGATGTTCCCAAATAACTCAAATAGGATTCCCAATTTACTTTGGTTGTCTCATCCTTTAAACTTGACAAAAATAAGTGTATTAGGTTCTTGGGAGCATGCTCAGCTGGTGAAGATCAAGCAACTGACAACAAATATTTGTGGTATTCAATGAGTTATTTACTGCAGCCCATATTAATTTAACAAAACAAAACATGACATGTACAGGTTTAAAAAATGCAATAATTATACAATCCATTATAATCTATATATACTCTTGTTTAAGGGGTTGTTTCTGATGAAGCACTTTGATCAAAACCTAACAGAGCTTTTGCTTAAGTTATCTCTATCACATCCTCAGACCCATGTATAGCTTTGAATTCAGAGTTGCCCTTCCCCTAGATTGATCCCAACCATGCCTAATCCAGTTTGTCCTGTTATTTAAAGGTTAAAGAGATGGATTCATACCTTTCCCAAGGGTATTTGTGCATTAATGAATATAATGAACTTAACTGGATTCCAATTCAGTTCTCCAATTTCCCATTCCAAGTTGCATGCCCTTATGCCACCCACAATCAACTAAAAGAAAAAGCCATGAGAGCCATGCCTTGTGTATCATCAGAGCATTTATTATTATTATTATTATTATTTTATCTGATTATCCTTTCAAGTTTTCTTTTTTGGAGAAAACTTGAAAGGATACAAGAAAAATTAAATAAAACCCCATAAAATATTCTTTGTCTGTCATGATTAATAAAAGATGCATATATATATAATTTTTAAATTAAATTAAATTCAAAATAAATAAAAACATATATTTTGATAAAATATTTATTCTTCAAGAAAAACTGTATATTTGGGTTGTGTCTGCTCTTAGATTTACGTCAGGTTAGTCTACAAGTGCTGCTATTGAAACCATGTAATCCAATATAAAGTTGGGTACCCAGTGACTAAATCAGTTCCACCACCAGGTTTCTCTAGTGAGAAGGGTGGCAAGAGACAACTGGTAGGATTAAAAAGAAAACCCTGTCAAAGGGGAGATGAACCTTTATGTAGGGTCAACAGTTGTGTAAGAAAATATGGTAGACCGAGCTCCATAGCTATGTAGAGAATCAATTATGGTGATGACAGCATTGCTGGGCAAAACACTTAATAGACTGAAGTCAATGGACAGGGTGGAGGGTTCTCCTGATGAAATCAATGGCCATGTGTTTGTGAACAAGGCAAGCCTTCAAGTTGGAAGAAATTAACTGTGGTTTGACCTGGAGAGAGAGATGGGCTTCACCAGGTCTACTTGCCCAACAGATATGCTATGCATGAATGAATGCCTCTCTGGCTTCCAACCCAGATATGTGGAGGGAATTGGTCAGGTGCTCAGCTGTGCAGCAATTCTATGACCACGTCCAATCATGGGGATGATGATGAGGATGATGATGATGATGATGATGATGATTATTTGGATGGATAGGTTTAAATAGGAATAGATAGAGTAGTTTAAAATATGAATTTTAATTTAACAGAATGATTAAATAAGAAACAAATAGGAAAATATTTATAAATTTAACATACTTCACTATTTAACATAATCAAGAATTTTGAAATTTTCCTTATTAATTCTTAGCTAGATAGATATATGTGAACAGACAGAGATAGATATTGATAGATATATAGATAGATATATATGAAGGGTGACAGATAGATGTGAACAGACTGAGATAGATATGGATAGAGATATATAGATAGATATATATGAATATAGATAGATAGATAGATAGATAATCACGGGAAGTTTGATATGAAGAGAATTTCCTCAATTGTTATTTATTCAAGGTCAATTATAGTCTTTATACTTGACATTGTTATGGGATTAGGATTATCCATGGATTAATTTTGCAACTGTACTTTTTTTTATTTTACAAAGAATATTTTTTTTAGATTTATGTGTATGTGTATTCATAGTATCTCATCAAAAGTAAAACAAATCCTAAATTTACACAGGAAGCATTAGCACATTAGACCCTAAAACTAAACCCAACTTCTTGAGTGTATCAATACACTCAAGAAGTTAGGTTTAGTTTCTTAGGAATTTTGATCAATCTATGCTTTAAATATTTTATTTTGATGACATTGTTTTATTTGACAATATTTAAGTGGATATATTTCCTTATAGGGCAAACTATAAACTGGACTTCTCAGGACTATGGACGGCTAAGTAAAATGGTTCAAATAGGTAACATCCCTGCCCAGAACCAACCAAACAGAAGAAACTTTATTCAGAATACAAACAATTTGAAGCAAAACTGGTAAATTATTAGGTAGTGCCTTAAATTCACCAAGAAATAATATACATCAGATTGAATGATTTGTTTTTTTTTTATGGTTTATCAACCTTTTGCAGGTTGTTTAAACCCAGAAAATATTTTGAAATTGTAAGAATTATTTGGAGATAGTAATCATTTACTGACACAAGTCCTACTAATTAACCCATAGCTGGGGGAGAAGAGGTGGTTTCTCAAGGGTATTTGAGCATAAGTGAATATAACAAACCTGATTGGAATTTGACTTTCCGATTTCCAATTCCAAGCCATTATCCATTACACCACTTGCATATCCAAACTTACAGCACCTGGTATTCTCAAGCAGTCACCCATCTAGGTACTAACCAGGCTCAACACTGCTTAACTTTGGGTGATCATACAAGAACTATGATATGGCTGTAAGCCAATATGCATTAGAAATAGAAATATATCTTTTTTTCAATGTGCTATAATAAAAACAATGTAGTTTAACAGTTCATTTGAAGTATTATAATGTGTTGAAATTTTATACTTTATAAGCCTTTATTATTACTAATTTTATGCATTAATATACAGATCTTCATAACATTTGAAGTTTTCAGGATGTTGGGTTCAACAATGGAGCAGGGAGGTTAGGGAAAAGTAAGGTACAAATAATGTAGGTTATTAAAAAAAAACAATTAGTATAAAGCAAAATCCAACAAATGCAAATCTATCTGAAGTTCAAAGACAAGTTAATAAAAACAGAAAATTCTGCTGTTCAAATGAGGACTTTTTTCTTGAGGACCTCACTGTACACAATATTTTCTTGAGGACCTAACTGTACACGATATTTTCTTGAGGACATCACTGTACACAATATTTTCTTGAGGACCTCACTGTACACAATATTTTTGTCTTAGTATTTCCTTGTCATTTCTTTTGTTTTCAGTCTCCTTAATTGCTAATTTTCAAGTTCTAGGGAAAGAGTTGTAGCTAAACACTGGCAGCAATAAATATATTTTTACTTCATTGAATGTTTGACTTTATGCTTTATTTACAGTCATAGATATAAATTATTTATAATAATTTTATTTATAATGATAAGATAGGTAGTGTAAAGTTTATCAATGTGGAATGTGGATTCAGTGTACGGTTCAAATTCAGACCAAATCAATTTCATTCAAATTCAAACCAAAGCTGTTCCATTCAAATTTGGACCAAATCTATTTCACTGAAATTTGGACCAAATCTGTTCCATTTACTTTAACAATATAAGAGAAAGATAACTCCATTTAAACTTCCAATGCCTTATGGGTAACTGTTATATGGGAGTAAAGTGTCACTGCCAACATTGTAGTTTGAACACAGATTGCTAAAGAGCAAACACAGGCAATCTCATTTTGAATAAATAGATCACATGATAGTAAAGGAAATATATATATATATATATATATATATATATATATATATATATATATATGTATGTATATATGTATGTATATATATGGGAAATAGCATGACGTCTAATTGATCATCATTTTTATTCTATCCTCTATTACTATATGGTTCACTAGTCTCTATACTGATCACTATATAGATTACTATTTGGATCACTAATCAGTGGTTACTTTTTGAGCAACTATTATTGAGCAAGTACTATTAGTGCAAGTGTTATTCAAAGGCATCTGATACCAGTATTGTTCAACGGTGTTTCTATAGTTGTATCTGCGATTACAAAATCTTTACTACAATGAGCTTTACAAAAGAGACAACAAGTATTTGTTGACATTACAAAGGTGACAATGAGTGTTCATTGATATCATTAAAATGACAACGAGTATTCATTGAAATTACAAAAGTGGCAACGAGTGTTTGTTGACATCACAAAAAAGTAACTTTGATTGAAGACAAGGATAATGAATAAACACTACACTAACCTAGAATGGAGTCCCTAAGGTGGTTGGATCATATAAAGCACCTTCTGGCAACTCCTGCAGTTGTGCCAATACCAAACTGTCTTAGTTTATGCTTTTCATTGAAGTCTTCTGCTAAAACTAAGGGGGAAATATTCCTGTATAGATGCCCCAAAATTTCCATAGCCCTTGGCCAGGCCTGTGGCACTCTAGGTTGGATTGATTTCAATGTAGAATGATAAACATGATGGAGATTAAATCCCTTCCAAAATTGTATCCCTTAAGCCATTCAGATTTTAAGCATGAAATCTGTACTCTTGTTAAATTTCCACTTATTAATGAGGCTTCAAAAGTTTTGATGAAGAGTGTCTAATAAATTCCTTGCTCAGTGGATTAATTATGCAAATTTATCCTAATTGCTTTAGTTTTCAAAGTTAAAATTAATTTAATTTTATTTAGTTAGCTCATTTTGCACTACTGTGGTCACCACTCCCTCCCATCTTGCAATTGTGGTTCATGGTGACATTCAAGGCAGAACAGTGCAATGACTTTCTGGTTCCTTTTGCACCAAGGATGTTGGGGTTAACCTGTCCCTCTTCTAAGAGGTGGATGTGTTTTTGAAGTAACCTTCTTCTAGCCTTTGCCTCAAGAGGCAGGGCTGACAAGGCAGCAGGTTGTTTGAATTCAGAGTTTGATTCTTCTAGACTGGTTGCCACCCAAGGCTATAGGATCCAGCCTGTCCTGCTAGTTTACCCATAGATGGGAAAGTTTAAATAGATAGTGGCATTCTAGAATGAGTCAGAGAGTTTTCAAGTACAAGAGAACATATATCAATATCCTGTTCTTCATCCCATGTTATTGTATATGTACTAAAATATTTTTTTTTTAGAATTCCCTGGAATTAATGTCACTATCCTGTTGTTTTGGGGAGGCCTGGCAGAGTAATGGATAGCAGCTCAGTTTCGAGAGCAGAGTTCAAATTCCAGTTGAATCCATTACATTCACTTACATGCTAATAACTTTGGGAAAGGTATGAACCTTCTTCTTCTTCCCCAGCTATGGGTAAATAGAAGGATATACTGGGCTCTATAGCCTTGGATGGCAACTAGTCTACTACAGAAAGTCATGGCAACTTACTGTGGGAAAAAAATCTGCCTCATCAGTTATGTATTGAAAGATGCATGATCGCCTAAGCATGTATCTCGCATGGCACATGACTAACTGATCCTGTTATTTGGTACAAAGCAGTCATTGTTTTTTTCTTTTTCTGGTGGAGGGAGGGGAGAGAATGGCATATGATCTCTTCTCTTCCTGAGTGGTACCACTGAATATATGATCAACCATCGATCTTTCATCAAATATCAGCTTAAGACCAAAATATGTTGAAACAATGGCTCCCATATGATCACCAAAGTTAAGCAAAGTTGAGCCTGATCAGTGCTTAAGTGGGGAACTGCTTGAGAATACTAGGTACTGTAAGCTTGGATGTGTGGGTGGTGTAATGGATAATGGCTTGGAAGTGTTCATCGGAGAGCCGAGTTCCAATTCAAGTTAGATTTGTTATATTCACTTACCTGCAAATATCCTTAGGAAATGTATGAATCCACCTCTTCTACTCCCAGCTATGGGTTAATTAGTAAGACTTGCATCTGTAAACCATTGCCATCATCAAAAAAATTTTTACAATGTAAAAAAATATTTTCTGACTTTAAATAACCTGCAATGGGTTGTTAATCTATAGAAAATGAACAAATCAATCAATTCATCACATATCACCAAGCATCTCAGGTGGGGAATGTTATGTGATCATTTCTCTTCCTGAGTTATATCACTGAATATATAATCAACTATCGATCCTTCATGACACATCATTGCAAGTATTTTTGCTGGGGAATGTCATGGGATCTCTTCTTTTCCCAATTTGCATCACTAAATATATGATCAATAACAATTAAGCATGGCCAATTTTTCAATGTTTCATTTATCTATAATATGCTGCACTAGGTGTGGTTTTGCTCAACACCACACACTGATAGAAAACCATAACATTAACCTAAAAACTGAAATCATGTTCTTAAATAGTCTTGTCAGATTGAGGCTTTCACATGGATGTCATGCATAACACCAAACTCATTCAGAAATATCTAAACTTTTAGATGTATACAACAACTTTGTATGATCAATGATTAAAAGTGGCTTTGAGTGAGTGAAGTGTGAAGATCTCGGTGAAGACTATCCTTCTTTAAACCTCATGGTCTGTCATTACAGAATCACAGAGAACTGTACCAAATAACAAAACATATCACTTGAGGACTTTCAATAGCAGCAACAACTAAAAAGGGTAGCACATATGAGTCAAAGAAAAAATAAAGACATAATCATGATGTTGGCATTGCAGACTACCCCAAACAAAAGCTAAAGAAGGAAGCTCACATCAATAGTGAAAAGAGGGATAACAGCTACTGGACTTAAGAAAACTATTTTCCTGAAAAATTGTTTTAAGAGAAAGATTTTATAGATTTCAACTGAAAGCAGCACTGACTGGTTGGTCAATAAATGCCAATTGTTTCCTTAATATTAGCATTACCATTAGGTTGTTTATAATTTCAAGACATTTTACAGTTTTATATCAGAAAAGGGCTAGGCTTATTATACAATATATAGCATCTAAATAAATATTGGTGTAATGACAAAAGTATACAGGTATAAGCTTTAAGAAAGGTTTATTCAACTGAGAATACAAGGTTTGCGTATAGTGTCCTTTTATAGTCCCAGTAAACAGAAATAGCTCTCTCAAAGAGGAGAGTAACAAAACAAGGGGAGACCACTCTTGATTATTCATAATAATTGGTATATGTTAAATGGGCCACCATTGAATGAAAGCTTAATTAGTATTCCCAGTTATATTTTCTTGTCTTCTCAAGCAGCAATGTCATCCTCAATTCAATAAACAGCTTAACCCACAACTGAGATTGTTTTTTTTTAAGGTATTAAGGGATCTAAAAACTATATTAAAAATAAGGAAAAGAATATTAGATATGTAATATCTATCCTTCTATATTGTAGTAAAAGCTTAACAATTTTGTCACAAATTCTTTTTAAAAATTTGAAGTGAGATATAGTTTTAGCGACAAATGTTGAGAATACTATGAAAAGAGTATGTGAGAAATGAGAACACAAATTATGCGATATATGTTTTAACAATCATGAAGAGATTGTGGCAGACTTCACCACATTAATTTAACTTTAGATTAGGAAACAAGACTTACGTGGAAAAGGATAAGCAAAAGACATCGTTACACATAAAATATGTATTTAACAAGATGTACAATATTAAACAACAATGCGAAAGAAAGCATGTGTTTAAGTAAGAAAAGGTTGAATAAAACAAGAGTTGTCTCTCTTTAACTGTATTTTTAGTATTCCAAAGTTCACTGGAAGAATGTTTATGAGAGTTTCTTATAATGACTGGTCTCAGAAGATTATGTGAGTGTATAAGGAATGTTCAGCATGTGAGTAGTGTGTATGAGTGAGAAGGTTGGTGCATGGTTTCAACTGTGGTGGATTCATTTGGCAGCTGAAATCTCACTAATTTGCTAAGAAAAATTCTTGCTTATATAAGTGACTATAGGCTCCAGATCGCTGCACAAGAAAAGTTATGCAGTCGATCTGATTGGTTGGCAATGACCAATCAGCGAGCGAGTTTTTAGGAGACTTAAGAAAATTTCAGTGATCTATTTCTCCCAAAAATGCACAAAATTGACTACATGAAAATAGAGCGATTACAAAATTGTCACATTGCTGTGATTTGTAAATTGTCTATAATAACGTAGTGGTGATTTATTAACCAATGAATGCTTGTTGTTGTATGTGATTTGTATTTGTGTATGTATGTATGTACGATATAGATTGGCACAAGATAAGTGAAATTCTTTGACATGCGAAAAGAAGGTTTGGAGAATTTAACACACACAGACACATCAATAGCACAACATTCAAAAGTGGACATGATCACACCTGAATTAGAAATGAAGTGAAATTTCTTTTATCCTTAAATACTAAAAAATTGAATTGCAGAAGCTCTTTGATACACTCGGCTTCAAATTAGATCTCTTTCTGGTTCACTCAACATCAAAACCTGTCAACCAGAAGTGAACTCTATACAAAAGCAAAAGTAAAAATAAAAAACGTCATTACATCTGGATCACAAAATACCCCACCACCAAATATAAAATACAATTTTAAAGGAGACAATAATGAACATTGCAAAAGCAAAAGCATAATAAAAAATTGTTGTAGAGTTATTTCACAGTGGAGGCTTGTATTTGTACTAAATCAGTCCTAAATAGTTTGAGGTACAAAACGATAGGAACTTGATATAATAGGTATTATGCAGAGTAATCTTGTGGTCACTGACTACTTTCGTATTCGACTAACTGTCGACTACAGTTGTCCGACATTGACTGAGCCTCGTTTCTCTTACTACTCCTACTTATATTAGGTGGGAGAGTCTATTAACTATAGAATAGGTGTGTTTCACCATAACACCCCCCTCCTAAAACTTTACTCCGTAGGAGTAAAACAGTTTTTTTATTTATTTTTTACAGGAAATATGAAGAAAAAAAAAAAAAATTCATTTTTTTAGCAACATCGTAAGCGTATCTCCTACGTTTTGGATCCACTTTTAAATGATCAGTTGCCTTTCTTTTTCTCCTGGATTGGCATACCTCAGGTAAAATCGTTGCAGGCATTGTTAGATCAAACGTATCAAAAATCACCTCCATCGGCGTTTCTTCTGTGGGACCACTGTCAACCATGTTTGAAGAGCATTGTCTGATCTGGTTAATGTCGGACAACTGCATGTGAGTTTTTCACCTTTCACCAAGTACATCATATTGCCAATCCGCTTTTCTATTTTTTGGTACCTCCATAGTGTTACCAGAAACAACCTTCCGCTTTGAGCTTCTTAAGGATGGGGTCACAGTTTCTGTAGGTTCTTCTTGTGGTTCTATTTGTTCAGCCTCTAGCTTCCCTTTTGTTGATCTTGTGCTTCTTAACATTTTCTGTGGTGACTTCAGTTGACTTAAATCATTTAATAGTACTGCATGTCCTTGGCTGCGGGTAACTTGCTTCCCAGTTTTTCTCGGTGTCGGCTTCATCTTTACTTTTTGGGGCTTTTTTTTTCACATATACTGTTGGTGTTGCCCATTCACTATACTCAACTTTTTTAAGTACACCAGTTTTCTCTAATCTGTTCAATTCTTTATCTATCTGTTCAATTGAGGCAAATGGTACATTCCTTTTCTTTTTGAATTATCGCCTGGAATTTTGCCTCCATCTTGGTACATGTTCCCAACCCTGGAGAGAAAACAGTAGGAAATGTTTCCTTAAGTTTCTTTTCTAATTTTTGGGCTTCAGTGTTTAAACTTTCTATCTTATAACAGAAGGAATTTATCGGTAGATCCAATAATTGGAATTCTGTTATCCAATTTGTACCAAGTAAGTTCGTGGTATTATCTATGACAAATAGTTTAGGATTTCGCGTTTTTTTATTTAACGTGACGTTTGTAACAAATTCCCCAATAAATTGTATTTTTCACCCGTCACTGACCTCACGATTTTCTTTGTCTTCATTAAAGTTGGTTTCCCCAACTTCTTCCACATGCAAATTTATGATAGATAGATCTGAGCCAGTGTCAAGTTGCATTTTTATATTTTTATTACTTATTTCAACAGTAACAAATTTTCTGGTTATTCCATCTTTTACCTCGTTGGACTTTAATTTTCTTATTTTATTGTCTTTATTTTTTGACCTGCGGTGCGTGCTTTTATGACCCACTCTTTTACAGTTGAAACATTTTTTATTCCTAAAATTGCAATATCTGTACCAGTGTAGTTCACCGCAAGCAAAACATGGCTTCGGGGGTTTTTGTTTATTTTTCTCTGGTATTTCACTTTTTGCTTGATAATCTACAATTTTAGAATTCTTTTTGGTAGACTGACTTTCTTCTTTGTAGCATATTTTCCTTACATGCGAAACGCCAAACTGTTCTATCTTTTTGAATCTTTCTTTACGTTAACATATCTTGTGCAGGCTTCTGCCAATTTCTCTACTGTAATACTTGGATCACTTTCCAATTTTGCCAGTACTAATTTTCTCAACTCTGCATCTCTTTCTGATACCAGCCCCTGAACAAACACCAAGCACTTAAAATTGTCTGCGCTTAACTCTGCCAGCTTGAATTCTTCACAATGCTTATTCAAATTGGCTGCATATGTTATATAGTTTTGTTCGTCATCTTTCATCAGATTCAAACATTTCCACCTCTTGTGAAACAGAAATGTCTTTTTACTAAATAATTCACTTAATATATTTACCGCCTCGGTAAATGTCAACTTGCTAGTTTTTTTTCGGTAAAATGTAGCTTACCAATTTGTTATGCTCAGCAGTTCCTAATTTGCTTAAAAGAAGCCTAACCTTCTTTCCTTCAGACCACGAGTGGCAGTCCTTGTTATACACGTCCATATATTTTTTATAATACTCCATAAAAGTTATCTCTTCATCTGGACTGTACGTGAATATTTCACTTGAATTCCGTATTGTATTCTCTGGGAAAGAATCATTTTGTAGATTTTTCTCTTTCCACTTCTCAGTTATTTCCAGAATTTTGTTTTGAAACTCCCTATGCATCTGTTCCATTTTTTGTTGGAATTGCATTTGTCTTTTGAAAGTTTCCTCCTGTAGCTGCATCTGGAATGTTTTTGTTGCTCTAATATTGTCATCTGTTGTTCCGACTGGAACTTAAAGAATTCCCGGAATATATTTTTTGCATTCCTCCATCTTTGCAAAAAGTTTACACAATGCCTAAATACTGTAGATGGGGGGGGGGGGTCCTACGAATTTGCAATTCGTGACCTATTTGAGCAAACTGTATTATCAGGAAAAAAAAAATATTTCTTTTCCCAGTTGAGAATACGACAGATTTTTTCGTCACTAAGTTGATGCCTTGGTTTGCTTTTTTTTTTTTTTTCTTAGTGTGAATCCGAGACTTTGTCACCAAAGTTATTGTGGTGAGCAAATTTTTTCTTCCTCCAAAAGAGAGCGAATCCTCGTCACCAAAGTTATTGCGGCAAGCGAATTTTTTCTTCCTCCGTATGAGTGCGAATCCTCGTCGCCAAAGTTGTTGTGGAGTTATTTCGCAGCGGAGGCTTGTATTTGTACTAAATCAGTCCTAATTAGTTTGACGTACAAAACGATAGGAACTTGATATAATAGGTATTATGCAGAGTAGTCTTGTTGTGGTCGCTGACTACTTTCGTATTCAACTGTTGACTACTGTTGTCCAACATCGACTGACCCTCGTTTCTCTTACTACTCCTACTTATATTAGGTGGGAGAGTCTATTAACTATTGAATAGGTGTGTTTCACCATAACAAAAATGCCAAGTCATGTATCCACCCTGACTGCATTAAAGGGTGCTGCTCATGAAATTGAAGATCACTTGGCAGCAAGCAGGCTGACACCATCACCACCAGTGAACTCAGTCAACTGACCCGACACAAGCATCAATGCTAGGCCCTACCAACTCTCCCCATCCTCCAGGTCATTTTCACCCATTAATTACTGGCTTTTTGCATATCAGTTCACACTATTAGATTTTTTTAACACATGCAGCTTTTTATACTAATACCATGTGACCTTAATCATGTGAGTATATGTTTAAGAAGGATAATCCACTGCTGTCACATATGTTCATTATTTAGGACATATGGTTTTTGACACAGAACAATATTTTAAAAGACATGACAAGAGATCAGTTTCTCATTTTATATTTTTCAAAACACATAGTTAAAGATACCAAATAATTTGTGAAATAAAATATAATTCATGCAATAAAACATGTTAGGTGAATAAAAATTCTTTTCTTCATAGTGTTATAGGATCCGGCTTCTTTTATGGGCCTAGGGTGGCTCAAAGAGACCAGGTTTTGTTTTAGGTGCAAAGTCTTCTTATTGGCTGAAATATTTTAATTATTTTTTTCCACTTGTATTCCAGCCACAGAAGTGTCAACTTCCCCTTTCATGTTCTGTTCACAACAGAGCCTATTCAGATTATTGTTTAATAGCGGTTTTCTATTTTAAATCTACATTTGATTCTGAATTCCTGTCAACCTTGTGACAGCACCATTTCCAGGTTAATAAAACAAATCCTTTACTATTAGTACAACTAAATAATTGGCTTTTTGAATGCCAGTTCACACTATTAGATATACTACTGGTAATTAAACTGAAAAATAATGAACAATAAAATTTCTTTTTAAAATTATTGTTAAACTTAGTATTGGAAACCAATATATGAAATTGTAGCATAATTGATTCTTATTTTAAGAGATAACACCCACTTGAAGATAAGAAGGCCGGCCAGTGGTAACAGGGAGTTCAATGAACCGCAATAACTTTCTTTAACTGAGACAAACATGATCCTCTTGAAGGAAGTAAAAATTTTGAGTCAATATAAAATGAGTACATGTGTATATTGTGGGGCATTTCTGGAGTGTCGTTGCATTGGCATACAAATTTAAGCTATTTCTATTTTAGAAGTAAACAGTTGTACTTTTAAACACATTTTTACTTAATCTAGATCACATTAAAATCTTATTGAAAGAATAAGTGCTTTTTTTTATTACAAACAATTTAAAGAGCAGTATTTTGTTTGTTTTTCATTACAAAGTGAAAATTTGTGATTTGTGTGCAACAATAATGTGTTGCAGATTTAAATCAACTCACAACAAAGAAAAAGGCGAGAAAGGTTTTTAAATATAAAATAGTTTTATTTTTGTGTTTTTATAACTAACTTTTTCTCAGTGTTTATGTAACCACTCTGATTGCTTTAAAGGGTGCTGCTCATGAAATTGAAGATCACTTGCTAGCAAGCAGGCCGACACCATCATCACCAGTGACCTCAGTGAACAATAAAATTTCTTTTTAATATTTATTGTCAAGCTTAGTATTAGAAATCAATATATGAAATTGTAGCATAATTGGTCCTTATTTTAAGAGATAACACCCACTTGAAGATAAGAAGGTCAGCCAGTGGTAATTGGGAATTTAATGAACTGCAATAACTTTCGTGAACTGAGACAAACATGATCCTCTTGAAGGAAGTAAAAATTTTGAGTCAATATAAAATGGGTACATGTGTATAGTGTGGGGCATTTCTGGAGTGGTGCTGCACTGTCATACAAATTTAAGCTATTTCTATTTCAGAAGTAAATAGTTGTACTTTTAAACACAAGTACATTTTTACTTAAACTAGATCACATTAAAATCTTATTGAAAGAATAAGTGCCTTTTTTTATTACAAAGGAAAAAATTATGAGTCCATTCAAACAATTTAAAGAGCAGTATTTTGTTTGTTTTTCATTACAAAGTGAAAATTTGTGATTTGTGTGCAACAATAATGCGGATTTAAATCAACTCCAACAAAGAAAAAGGTGGGAAAGGTTTTTAAATATAAAATATTTTTATTTTTGTGTTTTTATAACTAACTTTTTCTCAGTGTGTATGAGTGTTAAAGTTCTTATGTTAAAGTTCCTTGTATCCTGTTGTGTGTTAAGATGAAAAGAAATATGATTTCTTTGTGGGTATGTGTGAAAAAAGAGGCAAGAGAGAACATGAGGAGGAAAGTGTAAGTGTCACGTAGCTTGGTGAGGAAGAGTGTTGAATGTCATATAGCTTGGTGAGGAAGATGGGTGAATGAGTAAGGGGATCTTTTTGAAGCTGTGCACATCCTGAACAGTTGCCATCTGTTGCCGCACATTCTCCTTACTGGTTTTGTCCATCTAGAGACTTTACTTAAATAATCTGCAAAGAGATCATGATTCATGTTTTTTATTGATGGTGGGAATGCGACCCATTGGCTGAAAAATGTTAAATATTTATTTTCAAAGGATTAATTTATTAAATGGAAGGCTGTGCAGATCCTCTGAATCAGAAACCATTTTTTTGTCATTTAATCATTGACTGTCTTGGTGTTTATTTCTGTTTTCACTTCACAAGTGCATAATTTTGTGACATTCTAGAAAGGAACCACATTTTACACAGGTGCCATAAAATGGCTGGACTTATACTGGCCTTTTTAATTAAAAACACTTGTATCATAATATCATTGCTGAAGGAAATTTTCTTTTACTGAAAAAACTTAACATTCAAATGCAGGAAGGTTAATAGATTTGTTTTCTATAGTTTATAAGCTCTTTGTGAGTTATTTAAATTGAAACATATTTTAGATTGAAGGAAGTTGTTTACAGTACCTGCTGTTCCCGAATGGTCCCCTATTTAAGTCTCAGCACTGCTTAAATCTGGTGATTGAACAGGAGCCAGTATTTTCACTATAATTTGACTATAGACAATGCAGAAAGAAAACAGAATGTGATAGAAAATAGAAGAATATAGCCTTTTAAATATGAAAAGATAATACAATTGTTGAATATTTCTATTTCACACAGTAAATTTCTTTTTATCATTCTTATTGAGATCTTTGTCACTTGCTTTTTGCTGTGCCAATAATCAAGGTCTTCTTTCTTTGGAATCTTTCATGCTAAAAATATCAGTAGTTTTGAGTATAACACATCATTAATATACATACATACATACATATATAATTATTTATTTAAAAAAATTATAACATAAATATGTTATAAAATCACTACAAAAATAGCCATTTTGTTTCAACACCTCCGGTGTCTTATCAAGTGATGATGTTGAATGTAAAATAAAATCTTTTATTTAGCTTTTATTTTACATTCAACATTTTTTTTAGCTTTTGTAGAAACAAAATGGCTATTTTTGTAGTGATTTTATAACATATTTATGTTATAATTTTTTTAAATAAATAATTATATCTGCTCTACTCTGTATTGAGCACTCTTTTAATAATAGTAATTGATGGTTATTGGAATTCATTCCGTATACACCAATTATATACTTGGGTATATATATATATAACTAAACATTTGTTACTTAGCTGATTGATGTTACCTTTAGCATCCCAACTCCAGAGTTTCATAGACAGACCCATCTATCCACTCATCAGGAGGTATCAGTAATTAACTGCTTCTACTTCTCAATATTTTTTATATGCTCTTATCATTGGTGCAAGTTTTTTAGTGATGTGTGTGTGTGTGTGTGCCTTTGTGTGCCCATGTACCCATCTGCACAGGTGTGTGTATGTGTAGGGTGTCATGATTATTTGTCTTTTTCTTCATCTTTTTCTCCACTTTACACTCACACCTTAGCCTTTTTTTCATCTTTTTTTCTTTCTCCACTTTTCTATCAATTGTTGCCATTTGTTACCAATTGGTGTCCATTTTTTCTAGACATGTTGTCAATTTTCATTTTTGAGCATTCTTGCTGTTTATCTCATTTTGCCTTCTTTCATTTTGACTTGGAAAAGCCTATCTAACAAAGGCAAAATGTGTAGTCAATAAAACAGTTTCCTACTTTGTCGGATATATATATATATATATATATATATATATATATATATAGGATTCATGTGAGTAAAATTTGTCCCTTAGCTGATTGATGTTACCTTCAGCTTCCCAAATCCAGAGTTTTGTGAATGGATCTGTCTGTCCACTCTTCAGTGGGTATCAGCAACTAACTGCTTACATTTTTTTCAATTTTTTTCCTTTTATACACATTTAGCACTGGTGTAGATTTTCTTCTGTATTTTCTGTGTGCCCTTGTCTGCATGCTCATGCACACCCATCTGCATGGATGTGCGTCATGATCATGTTGCCCATTTTCCTAATTTTTTTTATCTGTAGCATACTTAGTCTGCTTTTGATCCGACTCTAGACATGTGACCTATTTTTATTTATTTATTTTTTTTTTTTTTTTATTTATGGGCATTTTAGTTTTTTGCAAGAGAAGTTGTATTTCATTTATGTTTTTATATAGATAATTGGCATTAAGGCTTAAGCAATAAATATTTATACACACACAAACACATACACATATATATAGAAGATTGCTATGCAATGATGAATTTGTGCATATGAAATGCAGGAAGTAAATATTGCATAGTGGTTCATGACATCACACATGACCACATTAGAGTAAAAATAAAGAAATTTGTTAAGTATGGAAAGCCGTTGGTATAAACCAATAACTCCTGTTATCAACTATATTCCATGCAAACAAAACAAAACAAACTATCATTGTTGCAATGTCCGCATAACCAATCTAAAACAAAAATTACCATCTTTGTTATTTAATTTATTATTTAATTTATTGTAATGTACTTGCAATTTCTAATGATGGCTTATGTAAGCTGAAAGATTAGACAGGATTAACAATAAAAACATGTATCAACATGGGCATTTTTTTTGTATTTCAGTGATAATCCTAAAAAGCTTATTCGACAATATGAAAGGCATTTACTTAGAATAAATAGACAAAACTTGTCTATATTATTTAACAAAACATGCATTAATGAAAAAATGCTGCCTAAATACACACAATATATATATAATACCAATGATGTTAATGCTTAAATGGTAAATACTTATACATACACATACTTGCACATACATATATACACAAACACACATACACACATGCATACATACACATATTAATATATGCTCACTGGGTTATTATTTCATATTTTAATTGGGTTTGGTGATATCATAAGCATTAATTATATGAAGTTAGATTTATAATTAAGTTTAAGTCTGTAATTATACACCTGTGTATACCCACATGTGCACATCTATTTGCATGCATACATGAGCATATGTATGTGTAGATATGTACACACAAATGTGTGTATGTGGGTACATGTACAATTAAGTCTATGCTTTGTTAATAACAGACTAGTGCATAAATGGTGAACTTATATAATTTTTACATCTACACATGCACCATGTGCATACTGTACCCACACATATATATGTAATTGTTAGGTATTCATTCTGACATGAACTATCTAAAAAAGGTATAATGCAATTTAGTCAATAAAAACAGTTTCCCTTTTGTCTTTATATATATATATAT
Organism: Acanthosepion pharaonis; assembly: GCA_903632075.3. NCBI lineage: Eukaryota > Metazoa > Mollusca > Cephalopoda > Sepiida > Sepiidae > Acanthosepion > Acanthosepion pharaonis. Next base: position 304,372 of record CAHIKZ030000588.1, on the reverse strand, counting down.
ATATATATATATATATATATATATATATATATATATATATATATATATATATATCATTCTGGCCCAAAGAAAATTTGTGTGTGTGTGTGTTTTTTAATATTAAATCACCAATATCTGTTTGGTAGGTTGTCATCTTCCAGCCTGAATGAAAGATTAAAATTTTGTGATTTTTCTTCAAAACCAGACTCGGATCGTCTATGTTGAATTTTACATAACAACTCTTAATAAAATTAATTATGACTACTGTACAAATGTTTTAAAATGTTTACATTAGGTAGTTTAAAATATCTAGATTATAACTAATAGCTTTAAATAGTTTTTTACATCATAAAATTAAAAAATTATAGTGCAGAAGTTTAATATTTTTCACTTCACAAGTAAAAAATTTAATTTTCAGATGAACACAGCAATTTTGTCTTAGCAAAAATAAGACCCTGAAGATGACATTGTGCTAAAGTCAAAAGTAGTCAGCAATCAAATGGATATACTATATATCAACATGATAATTTTCTTTCTTCCTTAAGAATACAAAGAAACTCGTTTGTAAATATGAGATGCTCCTATTAAGAATAAGCAGACAAAACTTGTCTAAATTATTTAATGAGACACGTTTAATATTAGGTAACTTCACTAATATGTAAGGTTTAAAATGATTTTTTTTTTAAATGAAAAAGCTTTCTTGAGGCTTTCATTTTAGCTTTAATTGAAAGCTGAAGGATTTAAAATTTACTATTTTCATTAATCAAAATAATCTGTGGTGTATTTCAAGCAGAAATTATATTGACTGGAATTGATTTTTTTTATTAAAATCGATCTAAACGGCCATTTTTAACACCTTTGTAAACAAAAGTTAATTCTTGATTTTAAAAATTTTATAAAAGTAAAATATATATTTCTGAAATGTTATCAGAGGAAAATTAGCAAATTTAAAGTTAAATTAATCTGATTTGAAACAAATATTACTTATAGAATAAAATGTAGTATACAAACATTTCTTAATTCTTTTCTTTCTTGTCTTGTTTTTCTGACATGTTAACTATTTAATTTACATCTGCTTGACAGCTGAACATGTGATTAATAGGTGAATAAGACAATAAACTTTTTCCAGCATAAAGGAGGACAACCCTTAAAACACATGACCTTTAAATGCTAGATTTATCAGTTTATACATCCATACATACAAAAACAAATCAAAATTCTTTTAAAAATATTCGGGTTTGTCAGATTTTAATAAGCCTTACAATATATGATTAGTAAATATAGTTTTACTTAATAACAATATTTCCTAAGAATTATCTCATTGAAAATAAATTTTAAAAGAATTACAAGCTTTATAAATCATTTAATTTAAAAAAAAATGAAAAATCTTGTAAAAGTTAATTTTTCATCAAAAACAGTTTTTTTCTTAAGACAATATTGTTTTTAATATATATTATTCATAAAAGCAATTAAAAGCGTCTCTAATTAAATAATGTCTTAGTTTTATTGTGTTTTTTTGGTAAGAATGGGTTCAATTTTGCAGAAAAATTTGGCGATTTAAAATCTTCAAAGAATTCTTCTTTTAACTATTATAGTAACTAAAAATTATCTCGAATTTCTCAAGTTTTCATAAAATTAAGTAAGGAGCAGAAACACACATAAAAAAATATTTTTAGTTAGTATTTCTGATATTTTACACACACATGCACAAACACAAATATATATATATATATATATATATTATATACAATAGGAATTTAAAATTGCCTCATAGTTATGATCATTTCACCCCACAAATTAAGATTTACTTGTAAAGATTTTCAAACCGATCAAGGTAATAAGATAAAATAAAATGAAACCAGGCCTAAAACAAATTTTAAAACAAGGCAGAGGAAAAGAAAGGAAGAAAATCGGAAAAAAGGAGAAATTAAAAGAAATAGTGAAAAACAAAATAGGAGGAGGAAGAAAGGGAGAAACAAGTAAAGAAAGAGTAGTAATGTCTAGATATGGGTATAGTGATAGGAGACAGATACAAGTAGATATGATCTTGACTTATATTAGAATATTTACCTCGGTTTCTATCAGGAAAATAAACATAGGAAATTAGGGAAGTTTTTTTTTATCTTATTAACAAATTCACTATTACTTCAATATTAAGAGATATAATTATATATTTATATTAAAAAGAAAATATATATAAAATTATTTCAGAATTATTTATATATTACAAAAACATATACTGTTTTAATTTTTTACTTTTTAGGAAATGTATTATTTAATATTCTTCATTTTATATTAACAAGAACATATATTAACATATATTAATAAAACTATTACCATCTATAAAGAAATAAAAATAAAAATTAGATAAAATTTTTTATTTTATAGTAAAAAACCAGTAACTGAGGAAGAGTAAATGAAAAGAAACATCTACTCTTAAAATTACAAAGATTATGCATATAAAGCAGTGCATATAAAATGATGGAGAAAAAAATAATATAATTGAGATACTAAATAAAAAGAAATATTTTTCTTCCCTTCTTCTCCTCTGCCTTGTTTTAAAATTTGCTGGTTTCATTTTATCTTATTACCTTGATCAGTTTGAAAATAATTACAAGTAAATCTTAACTTGTAAGGTGAAATGATCATAACTAGGAGGTAATTTTAAATTCCTATTGTATGCAATTTATATGCTCTGTTAGAATAAATACACTGAGCTCTCTTTGTGGATCAGTTTTATGTGATAGATAATGGTCAGAATCCACACCTGAAGATTGCATGAAACTCTGAGTAGTGTTATCGATGTTGGATACTATGTATATTCACTTGACACACACACACTCACACACTGTGTGGTGATTATCAGTTTCATGCTTCAATGGGATCTTCAAAGTCTATATCTATAAATACTCTATCTCCAATACTGAACACTCTTCTCCTATAAATGTTGCAAATTTTAACAATATATAAAGAAAATAATGAATATAACAAACCTGGCTGGAACTAGAGCTCCACTCTCCAATTACTAATTTATCCATTACACCACCCACACATCTCAGCTTACTGCACCTGATATTTGCAAGCAGTCACCCATCTAAAAACCTGACCAGACCCAATCATACGAGAACCAATGTTTAAACATGATATGCCTGTAAGCCCAAAAGACTAGTGGAAACAGAAAAGCATGTCATTCCATAACTTATTCAGACTAGTATTATTTTTACTAATATTTTAATAAAAGTAAATTATGCACACACACACACAACAACACACTCAGAGAATCATTGGCATTAATCCTAAATTATTTCAAACCCTTTTTTCTTCTTTATTACTCTCCACAACTTCCTATCCTTTGTCTTAGAAATATTTCTCTTTTTACTATCTTTCCTAGTTCCTTCTCTGCCATTTATTTACATAAGTTCATTTGTTAGGTTACTTTCTGTTTACCTCTGACCATCTTACCTTCAGTATGTCTTGTGAGTGTCAAATTTTACAAGCCCTCTTTCTTCATTGTCCTAGAAATTTCAACTGTCTCTAAGTAAAAGCATTCTATTTCTTTCTATTTACCTTAAAAATTCCTTGTTACTCACTTGCTCTGTCTGTAGTATTCTCAGTATCCTTCTGTTACTTCAAGGTTCCTCTTCATCTGTGAGTAAATTGTCTAGAATTCACTCCCATATAGGAGGACCAATATTACATAGCAGTTCAGTACTCTTCTTTGTTTCTAATGAAATTTTCCTGTTTCTTAATACTTTGCTTAACTTTTGGAAGGCATCTTTCACTATTCCAATGTGCCTTCAGATTTTAGTATCACATTTTCCATATTAAAACACTTCCCAGATATTTAAATTTTTATACTTGTTTGATTTTGACATCTCCAATTTGTAGTTCATTTCTTATGCAGTTCCTCTTTCTGTCAACCATACATTTTGTCTTCTTACAATTGATGTTTCATTCATTATTCTCACTTTCCTTTACTAACTTTTCTAAGAGCTTCTACAGTTTCCTTTCTGTATCTGTTGTAAACATGGTATCATCAGCATATGTTGTATAGTTAAGATTGTTTCTACCAATTATAAATCCTGGTAGGACATCTAGTTCTCTTAGGATTGCCTTTCTGTAAATGCTGAATAATTCCAATGAGAAGACACATCCTTTTCTTACACTACTTCTATTTTTGTAGACCTACTCAATACATTTTCTATCTTTATACAGTTGTAGATTATTCTAATATCTCTCCTAAATAAATCAAGTTTTCCTAGTAGTTCAAATAGATCTTTGTGTCATACTTTAACAAATGCTTTTGCATTGTCTATAAAACATAGGCATATTGCTAGGTTAGTTGTTAAGAAAGTTCACTGTGTCATGCTCACCAGAATCTATCTTACATATCTATGTCTACCATTCATCTATATTTAGAATATTCCTACCACATATGGCCTGGTGCTCCTGCTATATATCTGGAGATCCTTAAAAAAATCCAAAGAAGAATCTATTATTGGTCCTGATCCGGCATCTTGGTTTCAGTCACTTCCCCATCAGTGTAAAGCTGCCTCCCTGTGCCTTTACTAGAAATACTTTCATGGCAACTATTCAGATGAGTTCTTTGCTATGGTACCTAGAATTTATGAATTTAAGTACAGAACTAGAGTGGTGATGAGGTCTCACCAATTTACAGTTTAGTTGGCTAGGTGTAAATGTAAGTTCTATGCTAACAGTTTCTTTTCTCACACTTCTCACTTGTGGAAACTCTCTTCCAGCTCCATGTTTTCTAGTCAACTTTTATCTTTAAAAATTTAAATGCAATGTCAATCACTCTCTACTGTCCTCTTGATTACTCTTCTTTTGTTCTTGCTCTTTATTAATGTTTCTGTTTTCTAATTCTTCCACACTCAGTAACCCTTTGTGTCTTAGTGGCTTTACTGCCTTACTTAGGGTGAACTCAATTGCAAAAAAAAAAGAAAAAGCGTTCTACAATTGTATTGCTCTTTCCAATATCATTCTGATCCTACCTGTATCCCTAGACGTTACCCTTGGAAGATTCAATACTATTTCACCTGGCTGACCCAATAATGTGATAACACTGAATCAGTTAATGCTCCTTTTTTTTTAAAACTGAGTATTAATAATAATAAACAGATGGGCAAAATGGTAATCTTAGGGCATTGCTGATTTAAAATTTCTGATAACCCTCCATGGACCAAACATGTGAACAACAACAAAGTTTTAGAGTAAATGAAAGCAAAAACGACACTTATACTTAACATCAGGAAAAGACAGTTTAAATTTCTAGGGTACCTAATGAGGAAAGAGGGTTTGAAAAATTTGATACTCACGGAACATAAGCAAGAGGGACAGAGGAAAACCAACCTAGTAAGCATGAGTAAATGGATAACAGAGATTTAGGAGAGATAACAAAAAGACAAAATTTATTAAGAGCTACAAAGAACAGGGAATTGTGGAGAGCCATGATTGCCAATGTCCTGAATGGACATGCTACAAAAGAACCCTCTCTCTAAAAAATTGGATGTTTTGCATTAATGCTAGCTTAGGAAGAATTAAACCAAAGAAGATATTAAACTTACTAATTACTAAATCCAGAGGGTTGTCCCAAACTTTTGGGCTACAGTGTATATATATATATATATATATATATATGTATAGGGGAAAAATGTATGACAAAATGGAAAAAAATTTTCTTGTGACAACTTTTGACCTTTAGGACTTCATCAGACTAAATTTATTATGTTGGTGCAGCTATACATGCACACAAGCAAGGAATGCTGGGAAATTTAAATTTATTTTTATTTTTTTTATCTAGCTGATTTTATTTAGATTCTTTTTCTTTCCATCACTTTTCTTAGTAGATATCCCACACTGTGATAAAAGAATTTTTGCCAGGAATGGTGAAATGTAATAGACTGGGTGCAAATTTACTGTGGATGACCTTGTTATCAAGGCACTCTCTAGATATTTTTGTCATAGTGAATTGTTTTCTCCTCTGATCATAGTAGCATTTTTTATGTCAAAATTGTGGTCAGTCACGTTATGGTGGTCAACCAATATATTTGATGTATTGTTTTGTAAAATGTCCCATTTGTGTTCATATAATCTTTTATATAGATTCTTTGAGGTTTCTCCTATGTATTTTTTGTGACAATTATTACAGATGATTGAATAAATTTCTCCTTCATGTTTTAGCTTATTGTTTTATTTAGTATTAAGTCTTTTATTGATTCAGATGTAGTAGTAACAAATTTTATGTTGAATTTAGATAGATTTTTTTCAATTGTAGATGTATGTATATTTCTGTATTTTCTCTGTCTGTCTTCATCAGACTATCAAAGAACTTTCAAGGGTGGCAAAGTTTACTAAAGGAGAGAAGACCCTATGTGCTTCTATAAATTAATAAATAGTCGTTATTGTTGCTGCTTTCATTATTGTTATTGATAACAATGATAATAATAAAAGATAGTGACAATGTAGATATAGAAATTAAGAAATATGTATAAAAGAGTAGTCTCCCTTTTATTCACTTTATGCCAATGTCCATTGAAGGAAAAGGCAGCTTGGCGTGTAAGTCTTATTTTTCTCTTTGTTTGTTTATTAGTTAATTTTTTAGATATTTTCATACTGCCAGTTAGTTCCATAATGGTAATATTAGACTTTTCCATATAAGGAAACATTTGGCACCCATTGACCAATCTGCTTGTACTATTGACAGTTGAAATTTATAAAATCTTTCTCTTAAAACAATTTTTCAGAAAAATAAGTTTCTTACGTCCTGTAGCTATTTTCTCTCTTTCCAATATTGATGGGAGTTTCCTTCCTAACCTTTTATTTGGAGTAGTGTGGAATAGCCTAACCCAATGATAAATTTTGAGGGAAGATAGTCCATCATGAGCACTGCTGTAGAGCTATGTTTGTACAAATAGTAGTTTTGCTCTTGAATCACAGAAACTGCAGCATTGTGGGCAAATGACAATTGCCTCAATGGTTATATGTTTGGTTAAATCTTAGGGTAGGCTTTAAATATTAACCTTTTTTTTTTTTATATTTTATCAAATGCTCACCTCCCCCAAGAAATTACACCTTTAAAAAAAAAAAAAGAAATAATGGACACACTTTGATATACACAAATTAATTATAAGTCATTTTCACTGTATGCCAGTGTTGTAAGTAATTCCCACAACCTGCTCCCCCTGTTTGGTGTAATGGACAGACTCCAGAAATGCTTATAAATAAGCTAGCTTAATTCTTTTCTTTTGGTAGCTGTATTAAGTTACAGCAACTGCCGTCTGTCAAACTCTCTGCTTTAGCAGAGAGGAACCCGGACGAAGCCTTGCCGAAGGGCAAGGTTTCGTTCTGGGAAGTTATGACAGCTCTCGAACTTGCCTCGGCGAGTCGAAGGCTATATTTTTGGCTGGGCCTACGGGCTCGGGTGACCACGTAAAACTCAGCCTTGTGCCACATGCGACCCCACGTGGGGGGGCAGCTAAATATTGGTAGCTGTATTAAGTTACAGTCAGCGCCGTCTGTCTAACTCTCTGCATTAGCAGGGAGGAACCCAGACAATGCTTTGCCAAAGGGCAAGGTTCCGTTTGGGAAGGTTGACAGGCCTCGAACCCACCTAGGCGAGTTCGATGGCTATATTTTTGGCCGAGCCTATGGGCTCGGGATACCCACATTAAACTCGGCCTTGTGCCACATTCAATTCTCATGGGGGGATAGCTAAATATTGGTAGCTGTATTAAGTTGAATAAAGCTTTCCTAAGTTTATTCGCTTCGGGTTATTCATTACAGCCAGGCAGTCCAAAAATATTCTTGACTGGTCAATCACTGCACAGGAATTGTGCAAATTTTATTATGCAAATCATAAGTTGCTCATCAAATTATAATACTTATAATAATTATATATTAGTACTTCTTCTTCAGAATGTGGCTGATGATGGCTCTCCCTAACTTCCTGTCCTTTGTAGCTCTCAGTATAGTTTGTCCTTTTGCTATCTCTCCTAATCCCTGTTCTGCTAACCATTTATACAAGCTTGTCAGGTAGGTTATGTAAGAGGGACAGAAAAAAGCAGTGCATAACATACCTGACAAACTATAAGTATTATAATTTGATGAGCAACCTATGATTTACATAATAAAATTTCACACCCACAAATAAGTAATAGTAAATATTTTTAATAAAGAGATAAACAGAATTTAAAATGGTATATTTATCAAAAAATATAAATATATTCTGTAGATTTCTTTTAAATGGATCAGTTGATTTGCACCAATTCTGTTGTGAAAACATTGCTTTGCATAATAAATACTGACAGTGTACATATAAGTTTTTGTTATTTGTTTTTTGTTTTTTTTTAATCATTTTACCCCAAGCAAGGCAATAATGTCACTAAGATGCAAAGGGATTACTGGGAGTGAAAAAGAATGAGAAGACTTTAGAAGGAATTAGAAAAACAATCATAAACAGGAAACAAGGATAAACCTCTACTCCTGTTCAAAAGGCAGGGAAGGAGTGTGAACTTGTGATAGGAGAACCTATGTATTCCTATTGGAAAAAAGTAAACAAAAAATAAGAACTTAAATTTTAAAAAATTTAGTAAATAAAATTTCAGATTTTAGGTGGTGATGCTATCTTAATTCTGCGTCAATCATAAAATTTGTTGATGTCCTGTAACTTGAATTTTGACCTTGCACTATGCACCATCAAATAAACATTTGATTTTTAATCATTATTTTAAATATTTTTTAAAAAATTTTAATGAATTATACAAATGTTAATATTATCTACAATTCTGAGGAAATCATTGTAATTCTTTCTTTATTTTTAGATCATTTTATGGGGCAGAAATATTCAAACATTATCAGACACATGCAATGATATTCTTGGTCTTGGAGTGGCTTGTGTTTACATGGTGTGCGATGTTGGAATCAAGTCTAAAATTGACCAACAGGTAAAAGAATTATTACTTATTTCATAAAACTGCATGCTACTGAAAATGAATAAAAAGAATACCAGAATAAGCCTTATATATTTATATATATATATATATATATATATATATATATATATATATATATATATATCATATTTCATATGATGTGTTTCATCCTTTAAGACTTCATCAGGCTAAAGAGATGTTTACATTGATGTACTTACATATACACATAAAGAAGAGGAGATGCTGATAATTTTAAAGATTTTGTTTAATTATATGTTTTGTGTATATAATGTAGCTGATTTTATTTACTTTCTTTTTGTTTATGTTTCCATTACTTTTGTTATTAAATATTTCCTTTTGGGACAATAGAAGATCTACTGAGAAAGGTGAAATGTTGTAAAAACCTGAACATAAATTTATTGTGGATGAGAAAGAGAGAACAATTTACTAAGAAGAAAATGTATAGAAAGTGCTTTAATCGCATAAAAACTTTTTCCACTTATTCCCTAAAAAAAATTTTCATATATATATGTTAAGGAATTTCTTAATATATATATTAAATAACTCTGTCATTGTTTTCTGTTTTTTCTTACACTATATATTATTGCATGGAGAGTTGTTCGGTGTCATGCTTTCATGAAAGCAGGAAACTTATAATGTGTAACCTTAAAAATAATAAACTTTGAACCTTTTCCTATCCAGTAATGTGTTTCTGTCTCTTAGCATTTGTTTTATTAAATTTTTAAAATTTGCTCTATCTTCTTTAATACCCCCCTCTCTCTCTCTCTCTCCATATATATATATATATATATATATATATATTTTATTGAATATAATAGGCAAGGAAAATCTTAATTTTTTTTTTTTCTAATGTTCTCAGAGTTTTAATTTTTGGGACTGCTAAGAGAGTGTAGAAACTGTCTGTAATGATTATTGTTCCATGTGCTTTTGTTAACCATTTTCAAAGGGTTCCTTGTTTATATGTTTTCCTGTGTTTCTATTCTAAGTTTTATTTTGTGGAAGTAGTAGTAATTCTAAGCTTTGCTAGAAAAATGTAAATGTGATTCCATGTTGGAGTCTCCTTTCACAACCACATTTCTTCTTGCACTAAGCAGACAAGATTAATGTGACCATCAACAATGGTGGTTCCTTTGGCTAGCAACAAAACTAACAGCAACAGCAAAGGCTAACTCTCAGCTATTACACTACAATAAATTTGTGGGATATTTCTCTCAAAATTCTCTTGTATTCCACTACAGGTGTTGAGTTTATCTTACTCGACTACATATATGTGCTAATTTTCTCAACATGTCTACCTTGTGTTATAGCCCAAACAAACTCTCAGCCTCCCACAACTGACATATAATACCTCAGAACTAGCAAACAAATCAAACCTAGTAAATCATGGGGAATAAAAATTCTTTTATTTACCTCAATCATACCATGTCCCCATTTGCTGTTTTGTTATTTGGATGTAACATTTTTACTTTTTACAATACCCCCAGCCTTCCTAAAGAGGCAAACACATTCAGTGAGCTTAATGCACGTGAATAATGTTCTGGTTTTGCTAAGCTGGCATGCCTTTTCTTTCTTCTGTTACTCTATTAAGTTGGTGCATTTCCACATTGCTGAGCTGAAGCATGGAACAAGGAATGAAACATTAAGGCAGATTGATTTTGGAACCGTGATATTGCACTCAATTTGAAAGTTTGGATTTCACATGATAAATAAAGACACAAAATATTTTTCAAATTAGAAGTGTTTTCGGTGAAAATAAGTTTAAAGATTAAGTTTAGGTTAGGTTCAACATCATAGCATTGGAATTTTATACCAGTAATCAGTGAAAGCCTTATAGCATAGCCTTATAAAAATTTTAAATTTACTGAAGCTTTACAAATTGTAAGATGCATGGCACAAGCACATTATTATTAAATCATTTTCATTTACTTCAAATGGAAATTATACTGAAAAATGTAGCTATATTATGATGTCATATGTTATATATTGCAGTAGTTTTAGTGTGATTTTCAATAAACAATGCAAATTTTAAACATTTTGGCTTATAATTTGTGCCCAGCAGTATTAGTGCTATATACACTTTTATCTATTTTTTGTTTTTATTAATTATGATCTAACAAATTTTATTTATTGAGTAGCCTTTTTTTGTAATCTTTTACAATTTTTTACAGTTTTTTTCTTATCAAATACAGTAAAAAAAATTACATATTTGCTGCTTGTGATGAGTCATAATTAGAATTCTGGCTTGATATTTTTGTAATCCATCACACGTTCATAATACAAGTAATAACAGGAAGACTTCAATGCAAAATAATAAAGTATTTAATTACCGAATGCAATTAATAACATTAACAACCAAGAAATAAAGAGTTAATGGAAAGATTACTGATTACTTATCAGTTAATCTATGACTGTGTAGTGGATCTAGGAAGGTTGTGTGAATATTTAAAATTGTGCTGCAAATAAAATATGCAATATCCACAAACATAAATTATAAGAAATGGTCAAATGGTAACAATATTCAATCACAACAAAAAATGTGTTTGAAACAAGAGATTAAGTTTTATATACACAATTTACAATTTCTTTATTTGTAATGATATGTGCAAAGGTATATTTTAGAGAAAAAGTTTTTTGCTGTTTTGGAAATGTTCAATGTCTAAAAGTTGTCTGCTTTTGATTAAAAAGTTGTATTTTTTAGCCAGTAGGATTTCTTGAAACATTTAAATTAGGGATGAATTTGAGAAAGATTTTTTTATGTCAATTGAGCCTACTTTTGCACAAATTTTGACTGTTTTGTTATGGAAATTTCTTAAAGCTTATTTTTTATTTAACAACCAATGAAATTCAAGAAAATGTTTGAAATTGAAATGAGGGTTACTAAAACTGCATAGAGCTACTAAGAAAATTACTAATTTGTCTTGAAACACATGACACTCAACTTTAACATCCAGGTTAACACAATAGTCAAACACATAATTGTAACCACCAAGTCAGTGTTATGATATCTCTATTTATAGTAAATGGTGGTCTACATTTTCATTGTCTAGAGAGTCATGTTTATTCCATTTTAGTTTTTTCCTCTTACTGTAAATCCTTGGTTCAATAATTTCTGGTGGCATAGTCATGTCAAACATGTCACACAGTATTTCCATAAGTACCTCTTTTTGTAGACTTATGAAATCAGTGAGTCTTTGTTTTAGCTGATTAAAGTGTTGCTTATGTTCCCAAATTTGTCCCTGTACCATGTACGTCATTTTACCAATCCATTTTTTATAATGCTGTCTTCCCAGAATTCCTTTCCATGTCGGTAGATTTATGAAAACACTTTATCTCCAGGTTTGAAATATTTAATTATATTATTGTTGTTTCTTGATGTTCTCGCCTTATGCCCTGGTAAAAATTTATTAAATACAGACTTAATCTTCCTAGCAAACATCAACTCTGCAGGTGACATTCCAGACATAGTGTTTGGGTTTGGTGCTATTCTGAAAACACTCAGAAATTGTTGTAGCATTACTTCATCTGCCTTCCCTCCCTCCGACTTTTTTTAGTGCCCTTTTAAACGTATCAACAAACCGTTCAGCCTGTCTGTTACTTCTTGGGTGATAAGGAGGCATTGTAATGTGTTCTATTGTTAATGATTTACAGAAAAACCTAAATTCACTAGCTGTGAATTGTGTGCTATTACCTGTAATGATAATGTTGGGCACACTGAATATTGCAAAACTCTAGTGTAAAAAAATTTATAGTTACCATGGAAGTTGGTTTTTAATACAGTGTAACCCGGATATAAGAGACCCGGATATAAGAGAAACCCGGATATAAGAGAAACCCGAATATAAGAGAGATTTTCTCTGGTCCCAAATTAGAGCCTGTGTTAATGTATATAAAATAGACCAAACCCGGATATAAGAGAAACCTGGATATAAGAGACTTCTCTGGTCCCGACAACTCTCTTATATCCGGGTTACACTGTATCTTAATATTTCTGGCCATTTAGTGTAACTATCTACCACTATTAGATATTATGCTTCATTTAACGGTCCTGCAAAGTCTATGTGTATTCTGGACCATAGAAAATCGGTTTGTGGCCAAGGTTGAAATTTTATATGTGGTGACTTTGCTGCAGTGAGTGCAACCTCTGCATGATTTTACTAAATTTTCAATGTCTTAGTCCATTCTCAGCCAATACGTATAACACCTCATTAAGGATTTCATTCTTGAAATTCCTAGATGTCCTATGTGAAAATCTTTTAGCATACGTCTTTGCAATGATGCTGGCATTACAATTCTTTCTGCATACATAAGTACATTATTGCATAATAAAAGTGAGTTAATTCCCTATTTTATTTTTTTCTTTAAATCTTACTTGCTTCTTCATTTTCATGATAAAGTCTTTTTTTCTGATTTCATTTTTATTTCCTCTAATGTTACGGGCAGTTCTCTTACTGTATTGTATAATAATACATTCTTAATTTCATTTTTGGCCTTTATCACTGCAATTACAGTGTCCTCTAGTGGTTCACAGAATTTTGATATCAACCTAGACATTCCATCCATGTGACAAAATTTTTTGGATTGTAAAAACTCCATAGTTTAATAAGATAATTCCCCAGTGCTGCAGTCTATTTGCTGTATGTGTGGGAACACTCTTTTTTGATCCATATATGGAAAACAATGGATGATAGTCTGTCTGTAGTGTGAATTTTCTACTATAAATACCATAAATTTATGAAACTTTTTTATAGCAAATATGATGGCCAATGGTTCTTTTTCTATCTGGCTGTAGATTTTCTCAGCTGCTATTAATGATCTTGAAGTATGAGATATTGGTTTAGTTTTTCCATTCTCATATTTGTGTAGTATCACAGCTCCAATACCCAACTCAATTGCATCTGCTGCACCCACAATCTCTAATTTATGGTTAAAATGAGCTAGTAACAAGTCTGACATTAGGACTTTTTTGATCTCTTCGAAAGCACTTTGACACTTATCTGACCAATCCCATCTAATTTCTTTCTTTAGAAGGTTATTCAAGGGTCCCCTTAATTCATGCATGTTTGGTATGTATACATGATCGTAATTGGCAAGCCCTAAAAAATGCTTGTAACTTTGTTACATTTGTTAGGGTGGGCATGCCCTTTATTGTGTTTGACCTTGAAGGATTTGGTTGTCTTTCATTCACATTTTTCTTCACTGATGTTAAAACCGTATTCTTTAATTCTCTCGAATACTTTTTTTATGTCTTCAGTATGTTGATTTCGGGTCTTACTTTTTATAAGTACATCATCCAAATATGCTTTTTGTTGAAGCTTAAATAAGCATGGAATAATACAACACAAAATGTACGTTAACAAAATGTATTGAAACAAAGAATAGGTACACAATATTTACAGTTAGTTTGGTATATTCTTGGGAAGACTGTTCCTGCATAATGGGTTGACTAAATCGCAGTCGGGCAGAGTCTCTGGATTCAATTTCTTAATCTCTACTATCTTCCCCGTCTTCCGGTACCAACCCATATTTATATGGTCGGTAGTCCGCTTATGTAAATTAGGTGTATCATACACAACACTTTTGTACAATCTAAACTGGCAAGAATTGTATTCATAATCTGTCAGAATATGCTTGGTGCTACCATAATACCAAAAGGAAGTCGGTTAAATTTGTATAGTCCTTTATGAGTGTTAACTGTTAGAAGTTTTAAGCACTGTTTGTCTACTTGTACTTGTAAGTAAGCACCTGAAAGATCCAACTTAGAAAAAAATTTACCACTATTTAATTTGATAAAAATATCCTCTGAACTTGGTAGTGGGTAATTATATTGTTTCAAACTTTCATTTAACCCTTTTGATAAATCAGCACATACAGATTTTATTTAATTTTTTTACACAATTATTGTTAGTGATGCCCATTTGGAATTTTGATATAACTCCTAATTTTTCCAGTCTGTCTAATAATTCCTTATTAATAGGTTCTAATGTTGCAAAAGGTACACTCCTTTTTGGTTTAAATACAGGTGTTACATTCTCTTTTACTTCAAATTTAGCTTTTGTTTTTGTGTATGTACCTTGATCTTCTGAGAAGATTTCTAGAAAACTCTTTTTTAATTCTTTAATTTTTGGTTGCTGTATTAGCACTCGAGGTAACAATATTTATTTTGTTGGAGAATGAGTTAATTAGCAGGTCCCATAGATCAAATAATGCAATCCAATCTATTCCAAATAAATTAGCTTTATTCTTTAATACAAATACAACCACTTTTTTAGTTCACATATAAAGTTCAATTTCTTCCCTGTAACTCTACAAGTAGTTTTTCCAGAAGTTAATAACTTTGGTTTACCCATTTTTTCCATGTCTGTTCATTGATAAAGGTGATATCAGACCCTGTATCCAGTTGTAGTTTTATTTTTACATTATTAATTTTAACAAAAACAAATTTCCTCTTTTGAGATATTTCTAGCTCAGTTAAAGACACATTCACCAAATTTTTGTTGTTAGTTTTTACTTCATGTTTTTTGACTTTACTACACAATGTATTTACCATGTTTACAGATGTTCTATTTTTTGTGTTTGCAATGAGTACTTTTGTGTCTAATCTTTCCATATTCATAGCATTTTTTGTTCTTGAAAAAACAATTACTTTTGAAATGTTTACCTCCACAACCGTGACAAGCATTGGGCATTGAAAAAGGTCTATAATTTTTGTTTTTTAATGGTTAGATGTTATGCATATGTAAAATGACTCTTTCCTCAATCTTTGCGGTATCGACTTTAAAATTAACAATGTGCCAACACCCTTTGGCTATTTTCTGGTGAGTTAATTTGGGATCCATCTCTAATTTAGCAAGTATCCTGGATTTTATTTCCACATCCTTATTAGCAGTTAAGCCCTGTATGAATATTAGGCATTTGAATAAATCTGGTGTTAATTCATTCAATTTAAATTTCTCACATTCCCCAGTTCACTACTCCAGTAGAAGTGACAAAATCTTCATGTCACCCTTTACTAAGTTAAGACATTGCCAACATGTATTGAATAATGAGCTCCTATTGTAACGACTGCTATGTTTTTCCATGTCCACATTTTATTCATCTGCAATTGGCTAATAAATCAATACTGCCTTTCTATAGGACAATTTAGCCATCACAGTTGTTGCTTTGAATTTTTCGGTTTTGAACTTGCTTACTTGTTTTGTTAGTACAAATTTAGCGATTGGTCAAATTTTAACCAGTCACATATTTTAGTGCAAAATCAACATTTCCTGCGTTTTCGCTGGGTGCCTATCTGTAGCTTTAAAAGAGGCGACTTTTTCACAAGCCACCAGTAGAGTCCAGCAAATTTTGCCTGTCAACACAAACCTATGATTTTACTCACAACATTTTAAATGCACATAGACACAGAATTTTGTAATACATATATACATATCTCTCTGTGGCTCAGCCAAGTTCAATCAACCAGGGCTCTCTTGATTTCTCTAACACAACACACTTTCTGATCAATTGTATTCTTGTGTTATCTATTCTAACAACAGACTTGTTCTAACATTGATTCCTGAACATTTCTCTCTCAAGAGAACTTTCTTTCGAACAATCAATTACAAATCAAAATACGGTAAAAGGGAAGCAACTTCTTTCCCCTTAATCTATACATTGAATACAAATTAGCGTATATTTTGTTCTTGTATGTTATTTCAATATATACTTGTTGATTCACATTTGGAGTTTTGTTGTTTTCTTGAATCATTAATAATACAAAAGATATATGCGCTAAAGAACATGCATAACACTATCACTGAAAAGTTTTGATAGTTTTAATTAATTAATTAATATAGTTTCATTAAAATTTATCTCTCCTAGTTTTTTTGGTAAGATAAAATTCACATACTTTTCATGTTTTGTAGAAGACAGTTTTCTTAATAATAAGCAAACGTTTTTCATCATCCCAGTGCAAACAATCTTTTTTGAAAATTTCTTTGTATCTTCTATAATAAGCTTTGAATTTATTATTCCATCATCTGGATTGTATAAAAATTCACTAATTGAATTGGCAACAGCATCTGGAGTGAATAAATATGACGTTCTTTCCTCCATAGTTTTATTTAAATAATAATTCCAGATCTTTCTGTTGTTGTTGTAATTGTTGTTCCAATATTTGAATCATGACAGATTTTAATTCTTCCATTTTCCTGTAGTCTGTTAAATTAATTTTTGAATATTCTTGCCTGGTTATTTATCTGTAGTCCTGTGAATATTTTGTCATTCCACTTGTCACTTTTGTGAAGTGATAAATATTTACTGAATATCCTGTTACATTACAATGTATTTTTTCTTCCATGAGTTCAATGTGAATGCTTGTTCACCACTTTTGAAATCCATCACAAGTACATAATACAATAACAGAAAGACTTCAATGTAAAATAATAAAATATCTAATTACCAAATACAATTAAAATACATTAACAACAAAGAAGTAAAGAGTCAACAGAAAGATTATTGATTACTTATCAGTTAATACACAACTGCGTAGAGCTGCTAAGAAAAGTACTCATTTGTCTTGAAACACATGACACTTGACTTTAATGTCCGGGTTAACACAATAATCAACATGTATTTACCAACCTCCCCGCAAGGCAGGATGTGGCACAAGGTCAATTTTTAAGTGGGGTAAATCCAAGCCAGTAGGCAAAAATTCCCTGTAGACCCTACATACACAGAGTTGGGTTGGTCTAGCTCCCCGGATGAGACTCTAGCTCTGTATTGGTTCCTCACTGCCCAAAGGCAGAGAATTCAACATGTAATTATAACCACCCAGTCAGTGGCATAATATCTCTATTTATAGTAAATGGCAGTCTACATTTTCATTGTCTAGAGATTCACATTCAAACTGGTATCAGCAGTAACACTTTTCATTTATTTATGACAGATATATTTTCCATTCAATGTATCTAATGCAAAATATATCAACTTTATTTGGATTTATTCTTGAAATAGTAAAATTTTGAAGTCAGTTTGTATGCAAAAAACCTGCAAAAATTACTGTACATTTTTTGGACAGTTTTAAAACTAAATGCTCAAAAATTAGTAAAAGCTATGAATCTAATTTTTGGTGTCAGTACTTATCATATCAAACTTCAGTTTCTGCACTAAGTGCAATATTGATTTTCTAAAAAAGTGAAAAATAAACCTACTCTAATAAAACATACGCGTACTTTTATTCCCTTATTCATGTTCAGGAAGAATAATCAGGTAGAAGAATTTTAGGATCCTTAAATCTACTTTCTCTCTATTTTTTTTCTTTAAATATAAGTTTGTACATTTTTATGTGGTTTAGTAAATGCTTGTCCCAAAATTTCTTCAAGGAGTTTTTTATGTTAAAATTTGACTTCCACTTAATTTCGGTAATAATGTAATATATTTGAAACTACATTTTTGTTTTCATTTTTCATTTTCAAATTGATTTAAAAATAATAAGTTTGTTTAAAATTCATTTTCAGTCAGAAATTGTACAACAGGAACATGGTCCAGTAACAATCCTTATTAATAATGCTGGTGTTGTGGCCCCAGGACGAATCCTTGAACTTAAAGATGATGACATAGAGACCATTTTCAGAGTGAATATATTGGCTCAGCTTCGAGTAAAAATCAATTCTTGTTTTTTTATTTGTTTATCTTTTGCTAGTTTTATCAGTGAGTTTCAAGTATAAAAATGAATGAAAAACTTATGTATAATATAGTAGTTAAATGCCTCAAAACAGACTACCTTTCTTATCCATTTTCTGCTTTTAAGATTGAGTATATATTTCAAAATTATTATTTCTAAAAAGTAAAAATGTGTGTACGATGATTACATATCTAAAAGATCATTAATGTTAACAAAATATAAAGCATTTTTTTTTATACCAAACAAAAGCTTAAAAAAGCAATTTTCCAAGAACAGTTATTCCTTGTAAAGAAACTAGATTTTAAAAATTTTTTTCTTGATTGTGAGATTTGGTGAGTATCTGTATTACAAGAAATTGGCATTAGATTTAAACATTTGAAAACAGATATTAAGGAGAAAGTTTTGTTTTGTTTGGTTGTTTTTGTTTAGTGGTACATCAACACCTCTAGGTGTATTTTAATGCTGAAAATTCAAACTTTATAATCCAAAAGAATTACTTTATTTCATGATTAAATTATAATTACTAAGCTGCCTTTTTTTACCAAATAATCTTACAAAATTAAACGAGAAATGAAAACTTCTGTCTATATTTCTGAGATGAGGTATTATGTACACTATTTACATTTTCTATTTAGTATCCTTAATTTACAGTAACATCCTAAAATAAAATAACTTAAGGTGTATTAACAACCTAAGAAATATAAATTAGTGGTGAGAGTAAAAATAAATACTGGGAAAAGATTTAGTGGAAAAAAAGAAAGAAATTGACTTAAAAAGAAAAATCTTAAAAAGCATTGTTTTTTTTTTATATTAGGCATTGTTCACCAAAGACTTCAAATATTTTTTTTTTCCAGACATTGCGTGCATTCATACCTTCAATGCAAAACAACAAGCATGGCCATATTGTGACAATTGGTTCTTGTCTTGGGCTGATGGGAATTAACCAAACCTGTGCCTATGCAAGTTCCAAATTTGGTTTGACTGCATATGCAGAATCCTTGCCTTATATTATCAATAAAGAAACCTACCCTGGAATAAATACAACTGTCATCTACCCTTTTCAGATTAATAACAACATGTTTGCAGGATGCACAAGCAGGTAAATAATTTAATCAGTTATTGGTATGTGTGTGTATGAGAGAGAGAGAGAGAGAGAGGTTTTGAAATGCAAAAGATGACACCTGAGGGAGAGAGAGAAGTTTTGAAATGCAAAAGGTTACACCCAAGAGAGAGGTTTTGAACCGCAAAAGATTACACTCAAGGGAGAGAGGTTTTGAAGTGCAAAAGATTACACACAAGAGAGAGAGGTTTTGAACTGCAAAAGATTATACCTGGACATAACTAAAACAAACTCTCATTAGAACTGCTAAGATTTTGACCACAACATCAGTTAGACAAACAGACTAATGATCATGAGAACTTGGGAAAAGGTGATGAAGTGAATGTGTTTATATTATATATAATGAGAAAGACATTGAAATAGCCAAGTAAAAAGATTTAAAATGTTGGGCTGGTAACCAGATGGCAACAGTCTCAGACAAATGTCAATATAAAGTGTTGACAAGATAGATTTACAGTAAGGCAAAAAACAATGCAATAAAAGTGAAGTTGGTGGCAAAAGGTTTCTAAAGAACCTGAGAAAAAATCTGTTCAAATTAATTTCTCCACATGCTCTAAAGAAGAACTACATGTAGTTATAGCCTGTGAGAATTACCACATCTTGTCTGCCAGAAAGCGTGCCGGAGTGTATAGCAATCAGCAGTATTATTGTGGGTCAGCCAATTTGTATTGGTTATAAATAGAAGTAAAAACTGACCCTCTACAATTTTTACAATATCAAATGTAACAAAGACGACAACAAGAGAAATAATCAAGTAGAAGAAAATGTGAATTTGTTCAACAATAAATATTTTTTTATAAACACAACAAATACATAATATATAGTGCAAAAGTTGATAAACACAATAGAGTTCTTTGGTGCGTGTGTTACTGAAAGAATTTGAGCTACTGTACTGTATGTGTGAAAATGACAAGGTTTAGTTAGCTATGTTTGTTTTTATAGGAAAATTAAACAGATGTTTTTTGCGTATTAAATAGAAAAAAAGTATTGTTCTTGACTCACTGATTGTTATCGCTCATTAACCAGAGATTCTTGTGGAATGGAATATTTTGTGGGAGTGAGCGTTAAGCCTGGAGATGGTTGACAAAGTTTGTTGTTGTATTGAAGATAAAGTTCGTCTCCTTTGCTGTGTTGATTTCCAATGAAGTCAAGTGAATTGGTTTCAATATTTTAAGTGCCCACTGACCAAGTCGCGTCGAAGTTTCGTTTTTATTAGTTCTCTTGGTCACGTGGGGAGGCTCGTAAACATGTTTACATTTTATGGCGTCAGCTAGAGGTCAAAATTTGGGTCGGTACCTTCGGACGTAGTTGACGCCACCTAATTAATATTTTACAACCAATCAAAATACATCAGTTGTTATATTTGGCTGGGAGCCTCTATGTCTTTAACTTGCACAAAATTTAAGATTTAAAAAAATGTAGGAATCTGATTC
This sequence comes from Acanthosepion pharaonis, assembly GCA_903632075.3. Lineage (NCBI taxonomy): Eukaryota > Metazoa > Mollusca > Cephalopoda > Sepiida > Sepiidae > Acanthosepion > Acanthosepion pharaonis. Next base: position 283,204 of record CAHIKZ030000588.1, on the reverse strand, counting down.
TACAGTATAAAAGGAAAGGATTCAACACCCTTTTGCCATTTTTGCTCACTCAGAAACAGGATGTGGTAGTTAGCAAACTTGTCCAGTTTTCCTATCTATGGTGGAGGAAACTTAATTGCCCAGCAAGCTGATGAGTTAATTTCAAATAAACCACATGGACATCATGCACTATGGCTAAATACATGTTTTCTTTCCATTTTTTTAACTATCTGTATACATGTGAATATAATTTTTTTCTTTCTCTTTAAAAGTACATGTATCAAATTTATTTTAAAGGTCTCAAATTCATTTTACTTTGAAATTCTTCATCCTAATTGGCTTTAACAAGTAGTAATTCCTCAAACTACAAATGGGTGACTAACAGCAACCTCCTTCATAACAAACATGTGGCACTTATTCACTACAAGTTATTAAGACTTCTGATGGATGGAAAATTAAATCCATGGATATTAAAACTGTATTACTTCAGAGTGAAGATTTTATAAAAAATGCATACTTGGCACTTCCATCAGTGGCTACAGTTCAGCATAGAAAGCATTGGAGATTTAAGAAATGCATCTATGGCTTAAACAATATTCTGCAAGCAGTTTGTTAATTGAAAAGATATACAAGAAGAATAATATCAGTAGTTATCCATTTGAATTTTATTAATAAAGTACAAGGCTTTATCTCTAGAGCAACAAAGTTTTCACATTATTTTCATAAAATATTATCAGCTTTTTAAAACAACTATTCTTTAATTATTTTTTAAAACATTTCACCCCAAGCCAGGCAATAAATCAACTAAGACACAAGAGGTTTGTGGGTTTGAGAGAATATAAGAAAAAAAAACATTATTAAAGAGAACAATAGAAAATTAAGCAATACTGTAGTAATAAAAAAAGAAGCAATATACACAGCATAATCTAGGGATAATTCATAGCCAGGTAATCATTTTGTGGATGCTTTTATTTAATTTAAAGCTCCTTTATAACATATGCTACAGACAAGGTTTGGGGATCCTCACAGGCTAAAACTACATGTAGTCCTTCTTTAGAGTATGTGGGGAAATTAGTTTCAATAGATTCTGTCTCAGGTTCTTTAGAAATCTTTTGCCACTAACCTCTCTTTTATTGCATTGTTTTTTGCCCCACTGTAAATCTATCTTGTCAACACCCTATCTTGTCCCTTGCCTGAGACTGTTGCCATCTAGTTATCAGCCCAACATTTAACTCTTTAATTTAATTAGGCCCTGCTGGTATGCAATCAATGTCATATAAAGAAAACTGAGGGTGTTAATTGTATATTTGGTGATGCAACTACTATTATGTAATGCATTATTACTACCAAAAAATAGACACTAAATAAAGAGTTATTGCCCCTTATCTATTTCCACAGAAGCCTTTTAGTTGCTGTGTCCCTGTTGTAAATAAAACCTGTGTTATTATCCCAGCTTTGTATTTGTCTTCACTTCATTACACCATATACAAGGGTTTTAAAATGAGTCATAGGAGAGAGACATTGTAGCAATGAAAGAAGCAATATACAAAGCATATTGTTGACTCATTCATAATCTATGAATAATTCATAGTGTAATGCTAAACAAAGTATCAGTAGCAGCCTTTAAACATAGTAGCAGTAGCAGCCCTTAATAAGCCTTGTATCAGCAGTAGATCTGGAATATAAAAACACAAGAGCCCTTAAAGTAACTCTCTCTTCTGGGTTTTCCTCTTTTAATCTGTGTCACATGAACTTTCCATGCTAAAGCTAAAAGGACTGTGAATGCTTCACCCACAAACACACCAACACTGTAAGATCCAATTAAATATATTGAACACTAGCAGTAGAGCCTGGCGTTGCCCAGGATGTAACAGTAAGAGATAGATCAAGTATTGACCATCATAAAGACTGAAAAATAAAATTAAAAAAGATTATTGTTTAAGGTTGATGAACATGCATGTCTTAATTAGTTATATTTTTTTTTTTTTTTGAATTGGTCAAACCCAAACTCAAACAAAAACATTGTTTTCAATCGTTATTAGTCTATCGATTGAATAGAATTTTATTATAAACAATTGTCTTGTAAATGAAATTTTTAAAGCATTCTGAATGTAAAAATAAAGAAAAAAGTGTGCAAGACAATAAGAAACACTACCTGCCAAAAGAAATGTGAAGTTTTGTTGAAATCGGTTGAAAAATCTAGGAAATCTGATCCCATATATAAACGAACACACACACACACACACACACAAGCTGGGTTTTAAGTATAACTCGATATGAGTTGTCCTCCTTTCATTCTCACAACAGTGATGCCTCTTAATCGTGTTTTCAAATTGATTTCATGCAAAAACAATTGTGTTTTTCCAATTTTTGGTGCTGTCAGAACCAACGCAAGGTAATTTTACGTAGTCCTGTAAAGTTTTGTTGAAATCGGTTGAAAAATGTAGGAAATCCAATCCAATATATAAACGTACAGACACACACACACAACCTGGGTTTTATAATAAGTATGATTTTGTTGTGTATGCAATTTACTTCTAGGATAAGAAATTCTTATTTTAAACTTTCCTTTTGTTAATTTTGCTTAATAAGTGTTATCTTGCATTACAAATCAATTGGTCTGATATTTTGTGCATGTACCCTTTTTCACCACCATTATTTCATGTACTATAAAATATTCTCATAAGAAACCTTACACATTAATTATCGAAGTAGTTAACACACTAAAATAGTTATTCTTTGGAGTTTTTTTTTGTTTTCTGCAGAATTTTTCAGATTATCTAATATTGTTGCATTATACCATTTTCTTTTCTTTCAAATTATAGAAAGTTCCATTTGTATTATTGTTGTGGTGTCCTTGCTCAAAAGACTCTATGTTAGACTCTTCCACCTACTATAAGATTAGTACAACAGAAGGCTTTGGGGAACAGTGAATAGATTGAGCGCTAGTTCATTTGATATACTCTCACTAGTTGTGTAATATTCTTCTGGTATATTTACTGTTTAATATACAATATATCTGCAAACCTTGTTTTTGTTATTACTTAACCATTTACTTAGTCACAACAATTATCTATGCTTTGCATATTTGAGGTTTATTTTAACACCATTATATATGTAAGCAAATATATGGATATAGATCCGACAGTATGAAGAAAAATATACTGAAAAAACAAACACAAATCCTAATATGCGATTATGCTGTTTATCGTCTTTTTCATGTTGAATTGTATATGGTCTATGTTAATTATGTTTTATGAATATGTCCTGAAGACGGTCTATTAGACCAAAACGTCTGACGTTGACATTAAACATTAAAACAGCATAATCGCATATTAGGATTTTTGTTTGTTTTTTCAGTATATTTTTCTTCAAACAAACATATGCAGTTGTTTAACAGGAAAATACTGATTATATTTTCAATTTTGACATATTTGGAAAAAATATTAGAGTAATCCAGAAGATAGTGAAGGAAAGTGAGAATAATGGACTAAACATCAATTGAAGGAAAACAGAATGCATGGTTGTTAGCAAAAGAAACAAACCTATGGGAAAATTACAAAACATGTGGTTGACTCATTCATAATCTAGGAACAATTCATTTATAGCCATGTAATTATTTTGTGGATGAGTTTTATTATAAGATAAAATAAGACATATCTTGGCTGATTTGCAGGCAAATAAACTAACATACTCAAGAGTGAGAGCCGGATGGGAACGGGACAAGGCCCTATCACAAAATGACCATTATCCTCGTTTATGCATAGGCCCGACACACGAGTTCCGGTCAAAAAATAAAATAATATTTTAAAGTGTTTCTATTTCTCGACCAATAAAAATGCTTCCCTCCTAATTATACTCGCGTCGTTTTCGAGCCTGTTAAGCCATAAAAAACACCATAAAAGGGGTCACACGGGGAAGTACAAGAGCAGTCAACAGGAGGCCAGGGAAGAGATCTGTCATGATCAGTTTTTTTGCTTTTTCAGAATATGTAATACTGTTGCATTATACTATTTTCTCTTTTTTCAAATTATAGAAAGTTTCATAATTCTAGAAGTTTAATTTCAATACTAAATTGTACTTTCAGATTTCCTTGGATGTTCCCACCAGTTGATGAAAAATTCACGGCTGTGAAAACAGTAAAGGCTATATTAACAAATACTACTGCAGTAATTATACCACAATACATTTGTATTATCTACGCTTTGCATATGTAAGGTTCTATTTTATTACCATTATTTGTCACTGCTACTAATAACTGTAAGACTAATAAGGCTAATCACTGCCCCACCAAATAGTCGCTTAAATAGAATATAAACAAACACACACAGAACAGAAGAGAAAACTGCTGATTATATTTTTGATTTTGTCATTTTTTTTAAGGTAACATTGACATATTTGGGAAAAATATTAAAATAATCCAGAACTTATACAGGGAGCAAACCACCTGCATACAGGTAGAAAATGAATTCAGTAAATAACCAAAAATAGAAAGAGGTGTAAGACAAAGATGTGTCTCCTTGCCAGACTTATTCAACCTATACAAGGAGGGTGATTCTGAGAGAATTAGTCCTCCCAGGATTCATTATTGGTAGCCACTATTTTAATAACATAAGACATAGAGGTGACACAGTGTTGATAACAGATACAGAAAAAAAAAACCTACAAAATTCCTACAGAAGGTAGTGAATGAAAGTGAGAAGAAAGGACTAAACATCAATTGCAAAAAGATAGAATGCATGGTTGTTAGTAAAAGGAACTGCCCAAAATGTAAATTACAAATTGGAGATACAAAAATCAAACAGTTTACTGTAAATTGTGGCGTACAAGTCTAAATGTATTTGCAAAACTAGGGGTTGACTTATATGGTGGGTATAAAATGCAAACCTTTACCACTGAGTTGTAAAAATGTGGGACAGCACTCCTAATAATCATTGTACACCACTTACTGTACCTCCAAGAGGCTGCCACAAATATATCCCACTAAAAATTGTTTGATGAATATATTTGGCATATTAACACCGAAATTAAAATAAAATAATAAAATAGTTCAGTATTCTATTAACACTACTGCACACATTGCGTCCAACAAAACACTGACTGAAACACCGTTTAACTCAGGTGGCCGTTCAGACAACTAGGTTTAGTATGCGTGTCATCTGCGCCATTTCATGATAGTAATTGCAGTAATATTTTATAGGAGTTGATGTTGACATAATTGTGCTATGCCTGATTTTTCTATTTTCCTTTGTGTTAAGGCTTTACAATGTTCTTGCAGTCTTACCTTAAAGCAATGTCCGATTTCTCCTTTATATTTCTTACCACAGCTGCACGGGATGGCTTACCCACAGTCCATAGTTAGGTTCTCCTTTTGGTGGGTGGGGAGTACTCAGAAGAGGTATCTGCAAAGTGTCCAGCCACTTTTGAAGGTCGTCTTGATATTTTATGAATCACAGATCTTTCATAATTTCTCTGATACTCCCTTTATATAAAGTAGTCTACAGCGGCCGAAACGTCATGAATATGGCAATAACGATAAAGATAACAGTCCGAATAATGTAAATAAGTAAATAATTACAATACCTCATCTCAGGAATATAGATGGACTTTACCACTGATTTGTAAACAATAACTATACACCACTTACTGTACATCCAAGAGACTGCCACAAATATATCCCATTAAAAATTGTGTTTGGTGAATATATTTGGCATATTAACACAAATTTATATAAAATAATAAAAGAGTGACACAATTCAGTATTCTATTAATGCTGCAGCACACATCACATCCAATATATTATGGTTAGTATCTCAATACACAGGTAACTGGTGTGACCTTATGTAGTTTTGGCACAGGGTATCATATACAGTAGTCTAACTTCGTTTACTGGTAGGCCTAAGATTTAGGCCACTGGTAGCTTACAGTATGTCTGAGGGTTGGTATAAACCTAAACTAGAATTTTCAGCTAAAAATTTTGAGGTTTACTTGTATGCTGCAATTTATGATAAATATCTGGGAAGCATTTTAGCAGAGGACAGAAAATGTGACACTGAAATCCAAAGGTGCACTAGAATAGCGAAAGATGCCTGCTAATATCTAAGCAAAGTAATAAGAAACAGGAAAATGTTATTAGAAACAAAGAAAAGAGTGTTGAACTGTTATACAATACCATTCCTTCTATGTGACAGTAAATGCTGGATAATCTCCTCACAGATAAAGAAGTAACTGGAAGTAACAGAAATGTGGTTCTACAGCAGGATGCTGAGAATACCATGGACCAAGCATGTGAGCAACAACTATGTTTTAGAGAAAATTGAAACAAAAAAGACAATTATACTTAACATCAGAAAGAGACAGTTGAAGTTTTCAGGGCACATAATGAGGAAAGAGGGTTTGGAAAATTTGTCACTCACAGAACAGGTTGAAGGCAAGATGTACAGAGGAAAACAACATAGAACCTACCTAGCAAGCTTGAGAAAATGGACGCCAGAACAGGGTTTAGGAGAGATAACAAAAAGACAAAATTTATAAAGAGCTACAAAAGAAAGGAAATTGTGGAGAGCCATGATCACCAATGTGCTGAAGGGACATGGCACATTGAGGAAGTAATTTGTTGACCTTCCAGTAAGAATGCCATTTCAATCCATGTGTTTTGTATAACACCATAGTTTTTCAGTATCTGTCTATATTTCTGAGATGAAGTATTATGTACATTATTCAGACTATTGTTCTCATCTTTGTTGCCATATTTATTACAACGTTTCAGCTGTTGTATGCTCTGGCCTTCTTCAGGTGGTTGGAATGTCGAACAAGGACACATGGCACAGTGAATAAAGGTGTTGGTTAGATCCAGTGACAGGACCCAAAGAGTGTGAGTTCAATACTCGGTTAAGGCAGTGGAGAACTTTCAGAGGGAAATTAACAGGAGATAACTGATAACTGATATCCATTAAACATGGCATGTGGAACTAGAACAGTCTACCCCAGTGAGCGAAATAAAGGGTTCAGTTCAACATTCCAACCACCTGAAGAAGGCTGGAGTGTACAATGGCCAAAATGTTGTAATAAATATGGTGACAAAGATGAGGACAATAGTCTGAATAATGTAAATAATGACCATAGTTATTGGTCTAGAAAACACTTTTTGTACCCCTGAATTTGATGTTAAAATCTGACTGAGTAATATATAGGTAAAGGCCAACGCTTGCTTGGGTGTGCATATGAGTGAAGAATATGTAGAAAAAATATAATAATTGATACAGTGATTAAGTCATTTATGTGGTATCAGTAATGCAATGAATGTACCGAGAATGACATTCTCTTTGATTATGATAGTGGCTCCAATAATGAAATATCTGATTCCTTCCCAAGCGAGTGAAAGCAGTGAGGATTTTGTAGGTTCTCAACTAAACTAAATAATAGTAAACCTTTTTTTTTTTATTTATGGTATTTTCTTATTTTGATATTTTCAGCTAATTTGTGTTTAGAATATATACTATTTTTTTCAATAAAAATCCTTTAAATACGGCTGTTGCTTTTATTTCCAAAATTATCTTCTAAATAAGAGTGCCTCTTATAAACCAATTCAATTTATACTCTAAAAAAACTTAAAAAAAAACATGGTCTTCAGTATCTGTCTATATTTCTGAAATGAGGTATTATGTACACTATTTACATTGCTCGGACTATCATCCTCATCTTTGTTGCCATATTTATCACAATGTTTTGGCCGTTGTACACTTTGGCCTTCTTCATGTGGTTGGAATATCAAACTGAACCCTTTATTTCGCTCACTGAAGTAGACTGTTCTAGTTCCATGTCTAATGGATGTCGGTTATCTCCTGTTAATTCCCCTCTCCAAGTTCTCCACTGCCTTAACCAGGTATTGAACTCACTCTTTTGGGTCCTGCCACTGGATCTAACTAATGCCTTTATCCACTGTGCCATGGTCTTCATTGGCAAATATTCAGTTTTTCAATAACTTTCACATTTTATATATGAATTCAAACTGGGACATGAATTTCATATTTGGAAATCATGTTGTTAGCAAACAACCAGTAAGTTCTCTTTTTAATAAAAAAGTAAAAATACAAATGAAATCTGAGGAGAGCTTTATCAAAACCATCAATCATACATGACAATTTGAAAGCTGTAGCAGAAAATGATATAGCAAAAAACAAACATCTGATAGTTTGTATTAAATTTCTGTGTATTGATTGAAACTATTATAAATTTTTAAAAATAAAAATTAGCAATAATTTTTCTTTTTAAATAGAATGAAAAAAAAGCAGACATATGAAAGTCTGCATTGTTAATAGGAAATTTAACTTATTTTTGTCATCAATTCATAGACTTGTGATGAAACATAAACAATAAATGCATAATATTTGGCTGTTGCTGAGAAGCCATAGTATCAGTTAAATCTCCCACTAACAAATCTGAAAGATGATGTTACGCACTTGAAAAGGAATGGACTGATATGTCAATTTCCTTCCAACAATGCAAATATATATAAACTATCCTGAGCTTCATTAAACCCAACCATAAAAACGACCGCATTTTAAATATATACTTTTCTCCCAATTATTACTGTTCTTTCATAGAACCTGTCTTTAATTTATGGCTTTGTAAACATCAAACAATAGTCTAACATTGTCACCAGCACAAGGGAGATAATTCTAGCAACCAAAGTTAGGCATTACAAAAAGAAACTTAGAAATATAATTAGGGCATGAGATTGTAAGATAATACATTCGTAACTCAAACAGCATTTATTTTGCTGAATAGAAAGTATGGCATTTTGCTGCATGTTAATGCCCACCCTCATATTGCAAAGTTGACGTTAGTAAAGTTTAATCCATTAAAAATAATAGTGTTCAATGTTTTCTTATATTCTTACTTTATTTACCCAACCTCATTATGGATTACCATTATTTCTTTTTTTCAAACATGTAGATCCAACACCCCACCCACAACAAGTATTAAGTCTGTGTTTTATCTATAAATTTGGAGAGAAGATGTTTTTGCAGCAATTCCTAACAAGATTGGAACCGGCATAAATGAATAAAAGAAAACCTTTGGTCAAGCAACAACAAACCGGACATTGATGATTTCTGGTTGCTGGTCAATATTAAGTCACAGTTGCAATTGAAGTAGTCAGTTCTGTTCTACTCTTGCCAACAGACAGACTATCCCTTGAGTAATTCTGATACTGCCTGCTTGTGTTGACAGCCACATGTCATGATGTCAAGATAGGCAGAAAGTTGGTAGGAAGAACTGATCTGTTATTCCAACATGACAGTTGTCCCAAGTCTTACCTACCCAATAAATATTTTATCTGTGGCATTGATCAACAATCTAAATTTCAGTTGTCAAAGTTTAATCTATATAAGTGATAACCTCAGCAAGGGAGGGCTTGACCTTTACTTACCTCTTATTACATCTTATTGCTGTCTAAACAATTCACAAAATCATGCGATTGTTTTAATGTTACCAGTTTTGCTAGTACACTACATTGTAATAGTAATCAATTATCTTAGATGAAACTTAACTATTTACCTCGTTTTTTTTAAAGTGATATTTGTATTGATTTCTATCAAAAGTACCTGATCATCAGAGAGACAAAGGTCTTAACCATTCATCCACTTTCTTGGCATAAATTATAACACTTTAATTTTTGTAAAGCCTGCAATTTTGATGAACTTTCATTCTCATTTTAAATCAAGTACCACAAAATTATTTACTTAGGCAGTGATGATCCATTCCTTGGACAGCACCTCCTTATGACATTTAGATGAATATAACAATATGAAATACCTCATGCACTATATTCCTTGCCATATATTTTTATGATATTGAAAAGTTGAATTGTTTTTTTTAATTTTTTTGTTTTGTATTTTTCTTGCATTTTAGGATTTTGCCATTCAGTGTAGATTTTCTTATTGGTGAATTTTGTGGCATGTCAACAGCAATGGAGTCATTCCAAGGACATGGCATCAAACCAAAAACTGAAGAGTTACAAACTAAGATTGAAGAAACTGAAAATTCATAATGGTGCACTGTTATTACCAGAATCATCAAAGTCTTAGAAAAGCACATGAAACTAGCATGAAGGTTTCAATCCTTGTTTACAGTTGCTAAGTATGATTTTGTATAAACACAATTGGAAAAAAAAAAAAAAAAAAAAAAAAAAATGAAATGTACAAAAAGCAGACATTTACTCATGCACAAATATTTGCCTTGTTAAAAATGCAGTTCAAAACAAACATTTGAATCATTGGATGTTTGCACACAAAATGTTTTCTGTAGAATGATGGGTAGCAAACTATTGCTGTTGAGTTTGATCTTCATTTGATGCTCTCTTATTGTGGCCTTGTGCCAGACTTAAAGGCTTAGTTAATTTTGCTTATGCATTCCAGTATATACATGTAAATGTATTCATTGTGGAGAAATGAACATAAAAAGTGCTGTATTTTCTAGTGTTGAAGACATTTACTCCACCAACAAACTAAGCTTAAAAAAATTCACACTTCATTCTAAAGGATAAAGGTTACTTTTTATTTTATTTTTTACTTAATTTGTTTTTTCTTTTTATTAATATTTGAAAAGTCAAAATTAGGGTACATTCTTCAAGCTGGAGCATCCCCAATAATTTTATTTTATGTGAATCATATAGCAGTAGCAATTTAGAGAAATATATATATATATATATATATATATATATATATATATATTATATGCAAGAGATGATTTTTATATATATGGTTGGTGGAATTGCTGATATTTCTATCAAGAAAAAAACAGTTTGTGAAGGCTATATGAAATCTGACAAAAAAATATAAAACTTCCATAAGGTTTTTCAACTCAGTTTCACATAAGTAAATCATTGTGGCTCTCCATTGTGTGTGTGTGTGTGTGTGGTTAATTTGAATAAAGGTTTCTTGCATTTAATCAATTTGATCTAAGATTGATCTGAAGATTGCATTCATTTTGTGTGAAACTTTTAGTTATGGAACAGATCAGACTCTTTATGGTTTTGGATTGTAATTCCAGTTTATAACTTTTCTGTTCTAGGATCATTGAGCATTGTCAGTAATTAGGCAGTGTTCTGGCAGGTTTTCTACATTTATTTGACTTTTCTAGCCATTTTCAATATATATATATATATATATATATATATATATAGTGTAACCCGGATATAAGAGAGATTTTCTGGTTCCAAATTAGAACCTGTGTTAATGTATATAAAATAGACCAAACCGGATATAAGAGACTTTCTTCCCGGTCCCGATAACTCTCTTATATCCGGGTTACACTATATATATATATATATATATATATATATATATGGTGGAACCTCGGTTCACAAATTTAATTCATCCCTGAAAACCCAAAATGTTTGTAAACTGAAACTATTTTTCCAATAGGAATCAATGTAGAGAAAAAAGTCACACTACAATAAAATTGTAAAAGAAAAGCCTGCCACAACACATGAATGTATACAACATGCCAGTCGATTCAGAAATTATTTCATTTGGGGGGGTTAACTCAGTTTGGCAACGTTGTTTGAGAACTGAAATTTTGTTCGCTAACCAAGGCATTTTCATCTCGAATTTTCTGTTCAAAAACTGATTTATTCAACATGTGAGGTGTTTGAGAACTGAGGTTGTACTATATATGGGAAAATGTTATATAAATTTTTATATATCAAGAACAATTTTAAGAAAAACCCACAACAAAATAGAAAACATATTGTGTGTAATTTCATACATTAAGACTTTACCGGATTAAAGTGATGCTTATGTTGATGTGATCACACGTGAATGGAGGAGACGGGAGACTGAAATTTTAAATTTAAAAAAAATATATTTTTAATTTAAAATTTCAGCATCCCCTCTCCTTCATGTGCATGTGTAATCATATCAACATCACTTTAGCCGGATAAAGTCCTAAAGAATGAAATTCATCACATGAAAAATCTTTTTCCACTTTATCAATATATATATATATATATATATATATATATATATATATATATATATTTAAAATGGATTTTTTTTTTTTAATCTGACAGATTTATATCACTTTAAATGTTATTTTTACTAAATACTCATATTTGAATAGACACTCCATTTGTTTATTAAACAGTATATTTATTTTTGTCTACTGGCCTGAAAGTTTGACCTGCTCTGGGGGACAGAGGGTTGTAGCCTGCCAGAGAACACATTTTTCTCTAATAAGATTTCTTGAACATTCAGGCCAGCAGACAAAAATAAATAGTGGTTAATAAACAAACAGAGTGCCTACTCAAACATGAGTACCCACTAAAATAATGTCTAAAGTGATACAAATGTATGTATGTATATATATAATTTGTAGTCCACAATTGTAGTTTAGCTAAAAGGATTCCATAAAAATGACATTTTAGCAAATAAATGATAACTTCTCAAGATCACATAATGGCAAAATAAAGTAAAAGAAAAAAAAAAAAATCCTATAAAAAAAAACAGTCTTAATTTGAATTCACAATGTTTGAGCGTAATCAACTTTTAAGAAATGTTATTCTTTCATCTTAAGAAAAATCTGAAAGCTATGAAGTATTTTTAGCTTCAAAGAATTTGTGGGTTACTCACCCTGTGAAAAGTGCCCACAAGGGGGTGCTCTTTAAGCTTATAAATAAGCAATGATATTCCCACTCACCAGCTCTGGCTTTCAGATGTAGTTGCACGTGAGTAAAGTGTCCCCCACTGGGGTACATTCACTTTATAGTTTTCTCTTTGTTGACTTTTATACTCTATAAACACACATGTCTAACACACACGCTTGTTACATACACACACACACACACACACAAACAAGCACATTCTTATCATAATTTGTTTTAATGTTTTTTCCATTCATTACAACTGTCTTCACATGTGATTATTTTTTTTAATACATGTATTCTTGTTTGTTTTATATTTATTGTTTTGTGATATTCATTTTTACCTGGACTCACAATGAGTCTGCCAATATTGTTTGCGGGATACATTTTCCAGGAGTCTGTAAATATTTACTTTCCAAAGTGTTGATTCTCGCAACATAATGGTGACTAAGAGTTATCCAAACATACTAGCATCCAGTAACAAACATTTTCAAATCAAATTAAACTAACAAATTCTGCATTCTACGATAAATGTTTTATAGATTTCAGTGATTAGTTATTTTGAAATTTGTTTATAGAAATTAATATTTGTCAAAGACAAAAAAAAAAAAATTGAAAGATTAAATGTTTTAAAAAGTTTCTTAAACCTGATTTTTCAGGGTTTTTTTTTTTGTGTATGGATCCAAAATCTGTAGACAATAAGAGATGAAAAGTTTAATATCAAGTTTTAAATCTCTGGCGAAAGCAAAAATGTTGATAACTCAAAGATTGTGCTTGAAGATTATCTGAAAGGAAAATATCTCATGAAAAAGAAAAAAGAAATCAGAGATGAAAAAGAAATTAACTGATTGGATAATGATAGCAAAGAAATATCCCCATCAAGCAGCAACTTGACAAACTAAGGGAGATAATTCTTAACAGGAAAAATATGTGGGGAACTGTAGACTACTTTGTCATTGACAATGTTAAAAGATACATCAGATCTGTCCTGAAAAGAATTATCTCCATTTTCGAAGAGGTTTTTGGAAGTATCAATACCAACTTTGATCAGACTTGCATTTGAAAACTATTTTTTAAATCGTGCGGATTTACAAACTATGACTGAATTTTTTTATAAATAAAAAAAAATATATGAACACAACTCAAATCACCAAAAATGCATGTTTTTTTTCAGAATTTCATAATACTGACAAGTACCTACATACATCTTAAATATTTATCATTACCTTTCTCTTTTTATTTTAAAGAAATTTCTGTAAATATGTAAATAAATAAATATCTTAAAAAATAATTCTAGAAATAGGCTTTTGTGTATTTGCTTTTTTTTTCTTTTGACAATTTTGCTTTAATTTACAAAACACAGGCAAGAAGATTGCATTGTCCTAATCTTCCAAGTTAGAGAGCAGGGGTTTGTTATTACTTTTAAAAATATCAGCTTTCATCTGTGCTTCAACACAGACTAATGAAGCAGGTGGGAAATAGTTAACTCATGAAGCTGACCAACTTTGTTTTTGTCTTATATGAAAAGTTTTAATGTCAGTTTTGAACTGAAACAATCATATACAGAGACAAAAGTTATATATATATAGGGTTGGTGCATAATTATCAGGCATTTTTAAACAATATTTATTATGAAAAAAGAAATATAACAATTCAAGAACATTTTTAAATGATTATTTCAGAGTGTATGATTATTGACATGCATTTTTATAACCTGAAAATAAAATGATATTTTTATTAACAAATAACTCGCCTACAAAAACGCTTAATAATTAAGCACCAATCCAATATTATACAAATATGAGGGTGAGTGCTGAAAAGTTTTGAATCAAACCCACTTCCAGAATTCTGACCAAACATCAGAATTTTTTTTTCTTTTAAATCTCTTGGTCAAATCAACTTTTCAGCAATTCTCTCTCTCTCTCTCACACACACACACAATCCTAATCAATGAAAATGGACAATTCTCAGTCTCTTCCCACATATTTTTCTTTTGGCTTATCTTGAAGTCAGAATGCTATAACCACTTGACTGTATGTAAACAATTCTTGTGAATTTTTGCCTTATTGTTGCTTTGTCTAATGTATATATATTATTTGCTTAGTATTAGTTTGCTTTTCCTTATTGTTTCTTTAGAATTTTCTCAATTCTGTTTTTTGAGAATTTTGTCAATTACACTTAACCAAATATGAGTTGTTAGTCTCGTAACAGTAAACTGACTGTCAAAGTATAAAATAGTGATTTTGGGAGGAATCTTCTTGATAAAGTGTACCTTAAATTGAAAGAAATAGAGTCTGTGTATGTTTTTGTACCAAATACAAATGCCATCTGGAATAATCAAGCTGGTAAGAATTTTGCAACTTATAAAATAGTTCAAATATATGTTTTCCTGGGAGGTTTTATAAAAGCTTAATAAATGTGTAAGAAAAGATTTTAAAAATTATTTGAAAAATAATAAGCATGCCTTACTAAATGAGCACCATGCTAGAGGGAAAATTGAAGCAAATAATTTCACTGTATTGGCCTTTTGTATTTGGTGCTGGAAAGAATCTGGTTTCATCCAGGAGGAGTATTGTATATCATCAGGAATTGAACTCATGGCCCATTGCCACACAATTGAGTAAAAGCTTTAATGCATTCAAAGTGGAAAGATCGATCATTTTTTTTTTTTTTATTGCTTATAAACCCTTTGCGGGATATTAAAAGCTAGATGATATTTTTAGATTGCAACAATTTTTTGGAGATAATGAGTTACTGATACAAGTCCTATTAACTAACCCACAGCTGGGGGGAGAAGTGGTGGACTTGTACCTTTCTCAAGGGTATTTTTGCATGCAAGTGAATATAATGAACTTGACTGGAATTGAAACTTGGCTTTCTGATTTCCAGTTCTGAGCCATTATCCATTGCACCAAACACATCCAAGCTTATAGCACCTGGTATTCCCAAGTGGTCACCCATCTAGGCACTGACCAGACTCAATATTGCTTAACTTCGGTGATTGTACAAGAACTAGTATTTTAACATGATATGGCCGTAAGCCCAAAGTGAGAAGAACCTGCTTCAAAAATTGACATCCAAAACCTTGGGTTGTTATCCGGGTTCAAACCCAACTATTTCCATCAAAAATAAGAAATTGAGAAACTTGGACATATACAGAATTATAAGGATACAGGGGAATATAACAATGATACAGAAATATTAAACATGGCATGCTGCTTATTCAAGTTTATCCTGATTGATAAATCACAATGGATTAAATTATTCATATTAATATTTGTACTTGGCTGACCAGAAGGTATTAACAAGGAAAAGAAAAATTAATGAGTGGTTGTTAATTAAAAGAAAATGTCCAGGTTTTTACTATAAAGAGATTTTAGCAACACAATTAGTCAGCTAAAATAAAACTTGTAAATGATATTTTTATCTCAGTCTAATTGACATAATTTAGAAGAATATTGACCTTAAATAAATATTGGTTGAATGATTCATGTTCTATTGCTTATCAATCTTTTATAGGTTATTTAAAGCCAGAAAATATTTTTAGATTATAAGAATTTTTTGTTTTTGAGTTAATAATGGTTTAGTGATCCAAGTCCTACTAATTAACTCATAGCTGGAGGTAGAAAAAGTGGATTCATGCCTTTCTCATGGGTATTTGGGTGTAAGTGAATATAATAAACCCAATGGGAATTGGAACTCAAACAATTCCGGGCCATTATCCATTACACCACCCACACATCCAAGCTTACAGCACCTGGTATTCCTAAGTGGTCACCCATGTAGGTAATGATCAGGCTCACTGTTGCTTATCTTCAGTGATTGTATGGTAACTAGTGTCTCAATGTGACCATAAGCCAAGCCTTAAATAATATCTCATTTATGAATTATATATATATGCATACTTGACACAAAAAAAGAGAAAAAAAAGAAAAGAAAAAAGATTTATCATCAATTTCACAAAAAAAAATTCCATAAGAAGAAAAAAGGCCTTCATTTTTACAGCTAATCTTTGTGATGCAATTATTTTAAAACTAATATTTTATAATAGGTGTTTACTAAACAAAACAAATTTTTTCATGGTTAAAAACTTGTGGCATTTATATTCCAACTATGAAAAGTTTAATCTTGTGCTATGTTATCACTGACTGTATTTTATTTTATTTTTTGTTTTTAATTGTAAGAGAGATAAACCGGCATTAAGTAGAATCAATAGGTTTGGGTGGAGTAAAAAGTACCCCAATATGATTATGTAGATAAATGCAAAAGCTATGATAAAGCTTATATTCTTATTATACAATGATCTGATTGGACTAATTTTTTAAAGTCTAACAAATATTAATCTTTTCTGTGTTAAGAAAGAAAAAAAAATTAATATGTGACATATGAACTGTATATAATTCCTAACAGGGTCCTTTATCGACTTCTTTTTTTTTTCTAGTGTTTCCCAATATTGTAATGATTAAAAAAAAAAGAAAAAAAAAAGAGAATTGGGTGGGGGGTATAAGTGAAAAGGTTTAGCTGAATAATATAACTATTGTAATTTAATATTATAACTGTAGTAATTAAGTAATAGTCTTTGTAATTATAGTCTCTATTTGCTTTGACTTCTTAGTCTTTTTTCTTATACTCTCTGCTTGACTTTCTCAGCAATCAACCAACTGAGCAACTGGCAAAAATCCTTATTAGGTTTAAAGCTGGGTGACAAAGTTTCTCCAGGCAACAAAAAAAAAAAAAAAAAAAAGTTTATTCAACAAAAAATACATTTGCTTGTGGCACAATGCTGAACTGAGAGGAGGGGAAATAGGATGGTCTTAATTCACTATCCTACTTCTAGCTAATTCAACTCATCACCATTCATTCTAACAATTGACACAATCACCTTTAGATCCCACTCCATTCAGTTTCAATATGTACCAAAATACCGCATTTTCTCAGGGGTCCAAGTAATACACCCATGATGGTAATAATTTATAGATAAATATGTACAAATTTATTTTATTTTTTGCAACGAAAAGAAAATAAGAGAGAAAAACCATTGGTTTTTATATAACCCCAGCAGGTGATCTTATTCCAGGAGTGCCATCACCATTAAAAGCTCAGATCTCCAGCTGGTTGACAGAAGGTTGTGAGCTCAATCTCTGTGCCGGGCAGGACATTTTATTATTATTTTTTCCTTCAATCACATGCCTCCCCTGATCTCTCCATCCCTCGCTAACCACATAATCATCCATTCAACCAAGTGGATGCCTTTCTTGCCATGATCTTTATTTTTCTCTTCAATTGTAATAACCATGTAAAGTATAGATAAGCTTCGATAAAAGAAGCATTAAATAAAACCAGTTAAGCTCGAAGGGAGCTACACCTGACATCTCTTGGAGACAACATCCAACTAAATCATTGCTCTATGGACCCATCCCTGATATTTCTAAGATCTTACATGAATGCAGAATACACTTTGCAGGAAACTGTTAGTGAGCAAAACTAGAACTTGTGTGTGAGCTACTGCTCTTGATAACTAGACATGGAGCAAGACATTGACTAGCTATGTTATGACACAAAATGCCACCCTAATGACCTTGATACATGACCGTGACGGTTGGTGTGATAGACTCATGAATGTCCAAGCTAAATCAACCAAATAACTAAATATAATGAGTAATATTAGTGTTTCAAATGTGGTGAACAATCACTTGTACACCAACAATGATCGAGCCACACTTCAACAAATCAAAATGGTAAAAGTTTGTGACATAATGAAGATCATTAGACTATTAACAAGATGTCTATATTGAAATGGTTTGTCCTGAACTTCCTACCAACAAATATAACAGAATTCTAGTTAATTTTGAATACTCTCTCGTATATTTTACAAGTTATCTTCTATATAATAAATGTAAATATCAGTGTATCACACTTTTTCAATAAAAGGGGACACAACTCTCTAACTTTTATTATCACATCTTCTTCTATATAATAAATGCTAGTAAGTCACTGTGTCACACTTTTTCAACTTTACTCTTAGAGGGCATAGCCCAACATATCATACCATTTTGGAATCAAACCAACTCTGTGAGCAAATTAAAAACATTCTGGGTTGGTTGTGGACCTGCAAACCTGAAATTTTGGATTCTCAAGTTTTCATTACTGTGATTTCTTTCAGCGATTTTTTTTTTTTTTTTTTTTTACATGATTTTTTTTGTGACAAATTATTTTGTATTATAAGAATTTTTTAAACTTGGAATTAAATTTGAAAATAATTGAAATTGCAAAGTCCAGAGAAAGTCACCCATGAAATAAAAATAATTGTTTGTACAGAAAGTAAGGACCTACATACATCAAAGTATCTTTAAATTAAATGGTGACAGAAGAATTATCATTGAACTTTTAAAAGGTAAGCTTAAATATTAATGCAATACTTAAATGCAGCAATCAATTCTGAGTTCTTCTATAGTTTTATTGTTGCCTATCGCATTTACTCCTCCCTACATATTGTGAAGGCCCAATTAAGAGTCCTCTGCAGGAGCTAACTTAAATGCCATCGAATAGAGCAGCTTTTAAGCTAGTAAGCAATATTTGTTAAACTGAACCACATTTGAAATAAAAAGATTTATTTTGCAGACTTGTGTAATATCAATGCAAATCTGTAGGCATGGAGATATAGCTAGAACACAATTTTAACAAATTTCTTCCTTATGACTAGTTGCAGAGAAATTGTTAGTTTTGCATGTGGCTTCAACTTATATCTCTAAAATAACATGGAACATTTTGCTGATAAAATCTTATCTGGGAATAATAGCAAAAGGAATTCTCAAGCAGAAAGATTGGTGATTCTCATACCAAGTCAGTAAATATAAAAACTGACTTATGCTATCAGTTACCAATTTTATGAAATAATCATTTCAAAGAAACTAAATTGCAGCTAAACATATATATATATATATATATATATATATATATATATAATAATTCAGAAGGTGAAACATGTCAGTAAAGATAAGTTTTCCTTTTGTCAATTATTCTTATTCCCCTTCGACATAAATTTTTATTTTGAAAATTTTACACACACACATTATTCTTGGTGCACACTGCTAACATGTTTACACTGTAACAGCAGCAAGAAAACTGGTGTGATCAAGCTCAAACTTCAATCATGTGACCACAATAGTACTAACTATAAGCATGCATGAGCAGAAGGCAGTGTGACAAACCTAAAGATGGTGAAAGTGCAGGTAATTTTTGACCTGTGTGTCTGTGTATATATATATATATATATATATATATATATATACTTGAAGAAATATAGTTTTAAGGTGTGCTATATTTATGGGATTATGGGATAAAGTGCTCAGTATCAGAGATAGAGAGTATGTAAATATATAAGTGAATATTGAAGTCAACACTCAGAGGTGACAGGCTGTTTCATGCTAGGCGCAATCATCAGGCAGCTTTTTATATTGAGCACTATTTTTATCAGGGATGAAATGGAACTAATGTCTTTAATTTAATTACAAAATTAAATTCGGGGCTTTTAGCTTCCATTTTTGAAACATGATTAGAACTGTGAAGCGAAAAAAACATTTTAAATCAATAATTTATAATATATATATATATATATATATATACATACACACACGACATTTGTACACAAGAAATGTATCTGGATATGCATCTACTGAACCACCATTAATAAACAATAAATAAAATTAGAAATCAAGTTTTCTGCTATAAATTTCATCTCTTTGGTATTTCTTTCTCTAATATTCAAGGTTGGTCTAAAAAAATTGTCTTTACTTAATGAATTTATTTTGAGCTTAGAAAAAATAAAAGAACCAGATGTCGGTACAAATAACAATTTAAAGCAATGACAAAAGTCACTGTGTTATTGTTTATAGGTTTAAAATAGGACACTGGTTACAATAGCCACAAAAGCAGTAATTGTGTATCTACAGTTTAAATATTTCAGACAAGAAATTCTTAAAGAAGGTGACATACATTTCCAATTGTCTGTCTGTTTCCAGAGTGATAAGATAAGATAAGACAAAAAGAATCGCAAGTTGAGGGTCTCTTAAGAAACAGCCAATGAGAATGAAGGCCAAATATATTACTATCTATGATAGAACATTTAATTTTTAAAGGAAATATTTTGAAAAAATATGATTACTGGGACAATTTGGTAACCACGGACACCAGGGAATAACCTATTTTCTTTTTGGTATAATGAGAAGATAATGGTTAGGTTGGTAGAAGACTGAAGAGTTCAGAGGGATTTGCTGCAAGTTTTAAGAGAATTATATGTATTAAGAGATAGTTTTACTATATAAATAAACAAAGTTGTGTCTTTTGCAGGGGTTGCGGGTACCGTTAGTCAGATAGGGGGAATCAAAGCCATAAACAACCTCTCCCAAACTACTTTTTAATATCTATAAATTGGAAATCACATTGACTGTTGAGAAAGGTAGTATAGTTGTTTCTTATGACTTTCTTCATAGTTTTGAATTCACAGCTGTCTCCTTTGTAGACTGGTTGCCTTATCAAGGCTAGTAACCCCAATCAGATCCACTATTGTGACCATAGCTGAGTGAAGACCTGGATTCATGTTCTTTCCAAGAACATTAGAACAAAATGAATATAAGGTCATTTACACAAAAAAATCATCATGAAAATGACTGCCTTAGATATGGATATCTCAAAGGCCTTTGACAAGGTGTTGCTGAAAAAAGCAGCATTTTTCAAACTTTTCTTTACTGTGACCCACAGGAAGAGCCACATTTTGCATTGCAACCCATTATCCCTATGTGTAATAAATCAAAGACAAACTCTGTTCACTAGGTTCATTTATTTAGTATCAACAATTTATATGTATATTTCTTATGATCTGCATATATTGGAATTACATGTATCTATTTATATGAATATAAAATTATTACTTTTAGAAAAACAAATTTAAAGAAAATTCCAATAAAAAGGCACAATAAAAAAAAAAAATAGCTAAAACAACAGCCAACTCACCAAAAATCTCAAGACGTCAAATGAATAAAACATCTTCCTACCACAGAAAGAGATAATGAGTTGGGAAATTCACTTTGAGCCCTGATTTCTGATGCAACAGAATTAATCAACAATCTTAGCGGCTTTCACTGGCCACGAAGATGGCAGCACTGTACACCTTTGTAGCAAAATTTTGGCTCGAGGTCTCTTTGCACGAGAGAACTGGTGTTACTCAGTTCACAATATGGCACCTTGCATTTATTGGAAATATTCATAGAAATATGAGTTAATTTTTTCTTATTCAGTTTATTAAACAGGTTGTTAATTTTTTTTAAAAAACGGAAAATAACTGAGTTGAAAATAATTCACTAAGAATGTACTAAACGATCCTAAAGCAAGGAAAAAGAAAGAAAGGAAAAAGGAAGAAAGGAAAGATAATAACAAAAGGGGAAAAGAAGGAAAAGACATGATATCAAAACAGGCGCTGGGTGTGGACCAGATGTCGGTCAGAGCCTCTGACTGACCTTAATTTTTGTTGAAAGAATAGAATTGAGGTATCGGTCAGAAGCGCTGACCGACATTTTCAGAGAAGAATTCTTATCAAAATAACGAAAAGGTAACTTTTAAATTAGAATAATAGAAATGAATTTTACTTTAGTCAGAGAGAAAGTGTCTTTGGGTTGGGGAAGTGACTGGTGAAAACGATATAATTGAATTGACCTGTTAAGAATTGGACACCCACGTTAAGAAAGTAGAGATATTTCACCTAGATAATTAAGATTTTCGACTATCAGGTAAAACAAAGAAGTAAAAAAGAGAGACAATTGTTTTGGCTCACAGAGGGCGCCAAGAAGGCGGAAAAGAACCTTTTCTAAAGTCAAGACTAATTAGCAGCGGGCTGTTTGACAAAAGTCCAGGTGAAAGAAAGCTAAAGATTGTCATTTTGCGTACGCAAAAAGGTGCGAAATCGGATTTTGTTTTTTTTAAACCAGCACGAGGTAACCACACCCGCCAACAAAAGGGAGAGGGTGTTCGTCAATCAATAACAATTGGTCGAATACAATCACGTGACCAGCGAAGAAGAAGGAAAGAAAACCTCGATCAATAACTGTTGGACGAGGCGGTCACGTGGGCTGGGAAAAGAAGAGAAAGAAAGGTTCGATCGGGAACGATTGGTTGAGAGCGATCACCTGACATGAGAGAGACTAAGAGAAATAGATATCGCCGCCCCACCAAGAGCTCTGTGAGAAAGTAGGGGTGAAAACAATAACGATAATGGAAAGTCAAAATTAATACGACTTTTTGAATTATCGAAAACCCCTGACGCCGACCCCACCCCGGTTTGTTGCGGCGGCCAATATAAGCAGGACCCCAGTCGGCAGAAATCAGTTTGAGTTGGAGATGCAGCCGAGTTGGGCTGAGTTGCAGCAGGACCGCGGGCAGGGGGAAGATCCTGAACGCGATGACATAAGACCCGGGATTCACTCGCCCCTTTATGGGCAAAAGAACCCTCAGACAGAAGGACTTCCAGCCCAAGTCGAAGACAGAAGAACTTCCAGCCCAAGTAGATGAAGAAGAAGATTGCCTGAAAACCTGAGAAGAGTTGGAGCTGAAGTTGGAGCTGAAGTTGAGTTGAAGTTGGAGTTAGGTTGGGCGTGAGTTGCAGTTCACCCTCGGACGACAGAAGAATCCTCGAAACAAGAAATCTTCCACTGAATCGAAGCAAGAAATCTTCCACTGGGTTGAAACAAGAAATCTACCAGTCTAAACAAACGAAGAAGAAGAAATACAACTCAAGTCGGAGAGAAGAATCAATCATGAATGATCGATAGAAATTAGCCCCAGTGTCGAACTGAACCACACTCCGACATACATACATGACTCTAGAAAGTAGGTAATTACATTTTCCTATTGTGTGATAGAAGCTTGTGCCATAGTCCACAGAGCGGGTCGGGAATTGAGAACAATTTTGTTTTTATGTAACGGACTTTAAGATATAAAAGGTTGTTACCCTTTTTATCAGCAATTTTGTTTGGTGTCGTGAGTTTTTATTTTATTTGTGTTTTGCCACCCCGTCGGACTCAACTTGTATCGGCCCCTCCCTGCTGGTCCCGCCTGTCTAAGATCTAAACACAGCGTGGGTAGACAGACCGGAGATCGGTATAGTTGCTTTAGTGACCAGGTATTGGAAGCGAGTCGGGAAAGGCGAGGCTGGTGATCATCTGACCAAAGGGTTGGAGCGGCACGCTTG
This sequence comes from Acanthosepion pharaonis, assembly GCA_903632075.3. Lineage (NCBI taxonomy): Eukaryota > Metazoa > Mollusca > Cephalopoda > Sepiida > Sepiidae > Acanthosepion > Acanthosepion pharaonis. The sequence goes on along the minus strand of CAHIKZ030000588.1, from coordinate 259,337 downwards.
GGACCCAGGAGGAGCGACCAGGAGGAGCGACGTCACTGGCGCGCCAGAACCAAAGGATCCGACACTGGGCCAGGTGTGTAACCGTCACAAGTGGTGCCGCGACCAGGACCAACCCTGAGACAGCCACGTCACAACAATGAGTTTGATGAACAAGATACAGACTATATAATTTAAAAAAATAAAATGTAATATGAGATTACCTCTGAAAAACTAGCGATGACTTTATGAGTGCTGTGCAACATTTAGAGTTGTTTATATTCTGTGCTTTGCTCTCACTTGCACATTTTCCTTTTTTTCTTTCTTGTTGTGACCCATTTTATTTATCTTGTGACCGACTGAAGGGCCAGAACCCACAGTTTGAAAAATGCTGGCATAGAGGGTTGCTATATAAAAACTCTTTAACGCTAACATCTTTGGGTGTGTCTTTTTACTTATCAAGTCTTTCCTATGAGGCAGGTACACATGTCTGAAAATCTAGATGACCAGTTCCTGACATCTGAATACAGCAGCAAAGGCAGCAAAAGTTTTGAGGTGTGTGGAACTACCTCTTGATTGCTGTTGTTACAAGGTCCACCCTAACGCAGGGTGGTAGCACATATTAAGGGTCTCAACTATGGGCAAATAGTTAACCCCCAAACTGGAGTCAAAACACTATGGAAGTATAAAAATAAATTTTCATAGTAAAAATACCAGCAATACATTTTTGAAAAAAAAAAAAAAAATTACCAGCAATACATTTTTGTAAATGAAATTACTCAAGCTCCTAAAAAAATTAAATTTCAGCATTAAATGACCCATAAGGAGTTTATATTTTGCTAAACAAACAAACCTGACAGCTGATCTATCCTCTGATCAAGCTCTAACTACTATATGGTGGGTGGACTAGCATGTAGCCTTCATTACATCCAAAACTAAGATTAGTATCATCAACAGACCCTGAATTTACTCCAGTCATGATGAACAGTTGTACTCTCAATGAGGTTCTTTGCCTTGAACGTTAAGCTGAACTCAAGCACACTCCAGACCTCATGTGGAACTTATTGATATTATTCAACATTAAAGATGTTAGAAAAATAGTCAGTTTATTGTACCGCTTCAAAAAATACCCGAATCCTCCTGCCATGCCCTATATTTAAAAGAGTGTGATCAGGTCAAAAATTGAATATTGCTGCTGGAACTGCACAAGCCTTACTTTGCAGTTTGATAGCGTTCACAAGCATTTATGCCGCCTTGTGGGTGATGAATTATTTTCAACCCTACAACCCCTTTCCCCACAGACAAAATGTTGCTAGCCTTTTACTATCTTCATGGCAAGCATTCTAATGAGCCACATTTCTTAGTACCACCAGTTCAGACCTTCACAACTAGGACCCTCCATGCTACATACACAGGGTTAATCATCCTCATTCTTTCCATATTCCATTCAGACAGCTTCTTCCCAAAAACTGCTACTTTGTGGAACAGATTCTCAAGACAATACTTTCCCAAATATTACAATCTTAACATCAAGCTGAGGGACAACTATTATCTATCCGACATATCCTCATAATCAGCACTTCTTACAAGCTCATTCAGTAACCCTCTAGCTTGAGTGGCTTTTGAGCATTGTATTGGGTGAACAACAGTATTAAAAAAATAAAAATTTGAACAGGGCCTACCAATTCCTTTCCTGTGTTGATAATCGTTACATCTGTATATTCTACTTGACAATGTGAGGATATTAGTGACATGAAATGATTCTCATTTTTAAATATTCAATACCTGTCTGGCAAGAAAATCAGGAAGAAACCATTGGAAAAGATAATTTCACCACCCTTTAGTATATTTCATTTATATTATATGTCATCACTGTGCCATGTGAGACAATATTTATCTCCAGAATTTCTCTTGAACTTTCAAAAATCTACCATTTGTCTCTATATTGAATATTGCTGCCACATCTGGTCTGGTGCTCTTGCTGTATATTTAAAGATTCTTGACAAAAGAATCTGCAATGTTATTGGTGCTGACCTGGTCATTCCAGCATCAATCATTTTCCTACTGCTGTAATGTAGCTTCCATGTGCCTTTTCTATAAATATTTTCATAGCAAATGTTCTGATGAGTTTTTCTCTTTGGTATCATGACATCATGAATTTAAGTGCAGTACTAGATTGGCAGCTAGGTTTCATCTTATTACTATTGTAATTGCCAGCTGTAATTGTAAATTCTATTCTAGTAGTTTCTTCTCGCACATGCTCCATATTCTTCTCTTCCAGGTTCTTGCTTTCCTGTCAATCATTACCTGGCATTTTCAATCCTATTCTTTTAGTGTCCTTTCTCAATGTTTACTCAGTTTCTTTCACTGTCAGTAACCCCTTGTGTCATTCTCACCTTGCTTGGGGTAAAATGAGATAATTATTTATTTAAAAATATGATTCCAACACGCTACATAAGAGGTCTCATGTTTCAAAACAAGAGCTGAAAACTTCAATATAATTATTTGAATTAAATTGAATTAAAGTAAGCTCTGTTCCATCTTCAAGCAAAATTTTTTTGGAATAACTTATTTCTGAAATTTACGTGTTTTAATAGGATATTCATTATTGAAATCAAAATTTCCATGGTAACGGCCAGAGCGATTGTTTAAATAGGAAGGGGTGTTGGGTGTTAATAACTTTTAAAATACTTTTGTATCGAGCACTATTTTTTTAAAAATAATAACAAAATTACTAAAGAACTTTGGATTATTTACTTAATGAGTTCTTTCCTATTTTCTATATATTTTCACATATACATACATACATATAAAAATCTATAGTAAAGGTACTTCTAAATTGTTTTTTTTAATACTATTTTCTTCCAGGAGATGAAGGTGTGAAAAATGAAAGAGTTCTTTGCCAACTGTTTCATTCATTCCGTTATCAACAAACAGGAAATCTATGGTCGTATGACATTGTTATTGAATCAACAGCTTTTAAGTCTAATTTTTAACATAATTCCCAAGTGTCACTCCTTAACCTATTCACTGTTATAGATGGGAACTCATTTCATGATAAGTTGTTATTCTTATGTCAAAAAACGTACTAGAGAGAGAATGGATTGATTTTTTTTTTTTTTTTTTAGACAGTACAATGTAATAATACCCAAGATTTGAAAAACTATAAAATTTCAAGCCTAGACACTTCACTATTAATAGTATGCTACAATTTTAAAATAAATAATACAAACATTGACTCTTCATTGTAATGTACATTATATAAATCTTTATAAACTTGAAGATTTAATTAACAAAATGCCTTTGCTTTCATTAATACCATAATATTGTAGTTCTCTTCAGAATCCTATGTATTATTCTGCTTGATTATGTATGACATGCTTTTCTTCTGAAGATTAAAGTGTAGTATATGCCTGGTCCTTGGACCTTTTCAGCTGGAATTATTTAATTTACAATGTAAGAAGCTACACTATAGCTCTGCTGATTTGTACATACAATTGAGGGTTTTCTGAGGATAGGTAAGAAAAATTTAGGGGGAAAAATAGAAATAGGTGGTGTGTGTGTGTGTGTGTGTGCACGTAAGATAACAATATATAAAGTTTTATATATCAAGAACAATACTGGGGAAAAAAAATGTATGACAATGCACCTTTTCTTTCTTTAATAACATTTTCAATCTTTAGGCTGGTAGATATTAATTGCAAATATCTCTCTCTCTATATATATATATGAGGGGGCACCTCGAGTGGTGTAATGGTTAGCAAACTTGTCTTGCTAGACCAATTAAGAGGGAGTTCAATCCTCACTGCGTGACCAATAATTTTGGCCTTGTGCCGCATCTAAGCTACATTTGGAAAATCAGTATATAAGAAAAAGGTTTTGTGTCATATGTTTCATCCTTTTGGACCTCATTGGACTAAATGTTATGTTGGTGCAGCTACACATGAGCAAGGGATGCTGGGAATTTTAAATTTAAAAAAAATTGTCTTTTTTTAATATATAATCTAGTCAATAGTGAAAAGAAAAAAATCTAAATGAAATCGACTGTGTGCAAAAATTTTTAAATTTAAAATTCCTAGCATCCCTCGTTTGTGTACATGTAGTCATACCAACAAAACAAACTTAGTGCATGAAGTACTAAAGGAAGAAACGCATCACACAAAAACTTGTTCCTCTTTATCATATGTGAGAGAGAGAGAGAGATTTGCACTGAAATTAATATCTACCAGCCTAAAAATTGACAATAAAGAAAAGGTGTGTCTTGGGAATAATAGTTTCTTTAAGCCAGCCAGTAAATATATTAATTTCACTAACAAAGAAGAAAAAAGTCTATGGAGACATGCATCCCAACTCAACATTTACTGTAATAAGAAATGCCAGATTAAAAATAAGCCATTATTTGGTTTAAACAATATTATTTAAATACATTATTTAGAATGTGAATATTCAAGTAACTACATGTCCCAGGCAAACAAAATTAAATAGGTTTCTTGTAAGAAGAGGGGTGGGTGATATAGACCTGTCCTTTCACATAGTCATATAGAAAAAAAAATTCACAAGGTATCAAGTCAGATGAATGTGGTGGCCATTTCAACAGTACATTGTCATCATCACTGGCATACCCAATTGATCTTTCTGGTAGATTCTCATTGAGATAAGTCCGCACAGTCAATTTAGTTTTTGCACATTTTGTTAAAATTTAAGATCATTTGAGCAAGAACTGGATATGTCATTAGATGACAAAATGATGTCAATTTTTGGAGGACACCCTGTATATATGTATGAGAGCATACTTAGTAGATAGATTTGCTGGTTGAATATAACGAGTCACGTAAAAGATTGAAAGACAAGAATAGAATAGATAGGTGTAAAAATTGTTTTGTTTTTTTTAACTCCCACCATCCCAATAAAAGCAACTGAAATGCAAGGGGTTACGGAGAGTGAAAGAAACAATAAGGGTGCAGGATTCAAGGACACGGAAGATGACGATTTACATTGCATTTAAATTTCTGAAGATTGTAGCTGACAGGAAAACAAGAAGCCAGAAGAGCGTTCCACAATGGGAAGTGTGGGAAAGAAAAATCTTAGCACATAATTGATGGTTACAAGCAAGTTCAACAATGAAATTATGAGACCTAGCTGCCAATCTAGTATTGTGCTTAAATTTGTGAAGTTGAGGTACCAGCAAGGAAAACTTATCAGCACAATTATGATTAAAATATTTAAATAAAAAAAGCATGGGAAAATTATGTTAGAGTGGCAGGAAAGTGACTGAAACGAAGATGCCAGGTCATGACCAATAACATTGCAGATTCTTTGGATTTTGTTAAGAATCTCTAAATACATAGCAGAAACACCAGACCAGATGTGGCAGCAATATTTGATGCATGGACAAATAGTAGACTTATAAATGTGCAAAAGAGATTCTGGAGAGAAAAATTGTCTAGCATGACATAGTTAACCAGCAAACTTAAAATCTTTTATGGAGATAGAGAAAAAGAAAAACAAGTGAGAAGTTGCAGTAGAAAAAATTTGTGCATTCCTTATTATTTTTTTGTATATGAAACTAATCTATGTTTGTATAACATTTAACTAAAATCATTAATGGGTAATTAAGTTCAGAAAGAATAACAAAGAGAGAAAAAAAATAAGATACAGCCAAAGGGTGAGAGAAGAGCAGGAACATTGGTTAATGGATAAACAGTTAACAAACAATGAAATTACAACAGGTTCACCTAATAAAAATATCAACAAAAATTTGTTAATTAAATGTAATCTAAAAACATTTTTCAAATTTATTTTCATTTAGACACACACACACAGAATTTGTGCAGCTGCATGCAAAAATTAATTAACCTGAGGTTTTGCATAATGACTTCCTCAATATCAACCAAGGCTTATGGCTGCCACATTAAATTGAAACAGTGGTTCCTGTACAATCAACAAAGTTAAACAACATCAAGCCTCATCAATACCTAAATGGGTGACTGCTTTAGAATACCAGGTGCTGTAAGCTTGGATGTGCATTGGTGTAATGGATAATGGCTCAGAAATGTTAAGCGAAGAGCCAAGTTCCAGTTCCCATTGGGTTCGTTATATTCACTTACATGCAAATACCCTTGGGAAAGGCATGAGCCCACCTCTTCTCCCCCACCAGCTACAAGTTATTTAGTGAGATTTGTATCACTAAAACTCTTATCAAAAAAAAAAAAAATAAAAAAAAATAAATAAAAATATTTTCTGACTTTAAGTAACCTGCAAAGGTTGGAGGTCGAGAAGCCCTAGAAAACGAATCAAACATTAACAATCATAATTATCCAGGTACAATACAAGAATATTTTTTTTATAAAAAATACCAAGTCCCTTAGATATATAATACTGCTGATGTTCTGGGCTATAAACCCATAAAAGAAAGACATTTTTTATCATCATTTTTAGTAGAAATAAATATTATTTAAGACTAAAAAAAAAAAAAAAACCTTCTGGTCTCTAGATCTGATAAGGTAATATAATTTATTGTCCTGCTTATCCTAGAAAATTCCAATGCATTTTCCTGACACACAATTTTGTCTTTCATTCCAACCAGAAGACATACATCAATGGCAAAGTGTGTTGTTAAAAAGTTTTTCCATTTTGTCCCATTATCTCCACTTTTGTTTCAGATACTAGTATACATCCTAATACATAATAAATTTGTTGTTAAATGTAGATAATTGAAATTGTATAAGAGTCATTTATCACAGTAAAAAAAAAAAAAAAAAAAATGGCATGTTTTTATTTATGGCTTCAGAGCATTCAAATGTACAATCTGAAAAAAAAAAAAAAAAATTGTCATACCCTGTCAGAACTCCAGTTCTTTAACTTAAATGAAAGTCCTCACTTTGACATCCACAACTTATGACAAAAACAGACCTTAATTTCGTCTAGATCAGTGCACCCAATTTCGGAATACTGTCCCAAAATACTAGGGTCAGAAAAGAGGTCTTATCATCCTGGTTTTTACAACAGCCATTTCTGACCCACATACTGACTAGAAAGCTAACACCATTTCCACCCATGAGGGCAGATCTGACCTGACTGGTATTAGTGATGCACCCCAACAGCAGGCAAGCATAACTGAACATGACAGCCTACAGGACTGCCCAGACCATCAGCAGCAGAGACTAACTCTCAAATACTACAATGCAATATGTGGAATATTTCTCCCACAAACTCTCTCTCTATATTATATATACAGATTTTCTTCACAAGTCTCTCTTGACTGCTACCTTGTGTTACACCCAGAACAAACTATTAGTCTCCCACAACTGATAGACAATACTCCAGAAAGAGCAGACGACCACAAAAAATAAAAACACTTATCTCAATAACATCTTATCTCCATTTGTTGTCTTGTAACTTACACCATTTTTCTTGTTAACAGTAAAGTCAGCATTAAAAAGTAAATTATAAAAAAACAAGTTAAAAACAAATACTGCTTTGTTGTGAAATGTTGCAATAGAATGTATGGTTGTTAGTAAAAGGATCAGCCCAACATGCACATTACAAAGTGAAGATAACAAAATCAAAAACGTACATCAATTTGATATATTTGAAAAGTGTTTTAGCAGAGGACAAGTAGTGCGACACTGAAATTTGCAAGTGCATTGGGATAGTGCCTTCCAAAATCTAAGCAAAGTATTAAGAAACCAGAAAATTTTCTTAGAAACAAAGAAAAGAGTACTAAACATTGTCAGTTCTCCTATATGGCAGTGTATGCTGAACAATCTCCTCAGATTAAGACTTTAAGCAACAGAAATGTGGTTTTACAGAAGGAAAATGACCATGAACCGAACATGTCAGCAATAAAGTTTTAGAGAAAATGGAAACAAAAAGGACACTTAACATCAAGAAGAGACAGTTGAAATTTCTAGGGTACATAATGAGTTTGGAAAATATGACACTCATAAGACATTGATTGAAAGCAGGAGAGACAATAGAAAACAATGGATACCTCTACCTAGTGAGCTTGAGATGGCAGAACAAGATTTAAGAAAGGATAAAATTTATTAAGAGCTACAAAAAGGACAGGAAAGTGTGGAGAGCCATGATCGCCAATGTCCTGAGGGGACATAGCACATAAAAGGAATTCTTAAATTAAATATTACAGCTCGTCTCATAGAAATTACAAAAAGTTTGACAATGAAAAATGAAAATCATTTAAGCTTTTTCATAGAAATTTGTTCTTGTAAAATAAAATTAAAAACTAAAAACCAACTTTAAGGATAGAATCCAAAATCCTTAGTGAATGGAATTTCTCTGTCTAAAAAGCCTAAATATATATTTTTAGAATTCCATTATTTTGGCAAGTTTTCTTTTCGTTTTTAAATATGATGTTTGTTATTAATCAATGTAAAGAAAAATTTGCAGCAAAAAATAAAAAATGTGTTTGAAATTAGTCCAAGATCACAGAATTTTGTAAATAAAGAAAGAACAATGATTACCAAATATTCATTCACAGAAATATTTTATCTTTATCTGATTAAATACATTAAAATTAACATCAAGTTATTACAAAATAAATATATATATATACATTTTATTTTATATATTCTCTAGTCATTTAAACATTTTTTTTTATTTACTCATTTTGGTTCCACTTCTTCAAATGAATTATTTTCATCAAAACAATTTTTGAAGTGAACCGGGACTGATTGAATTCTTCAAAGACTTAAAATATCTTTACAGATTAGGATAGAGAAAAATAATGAGTAACTTCTTTAAGAGATTTATTCAAATTTGAAAAAGTTAAAAATAGGGGCTTTCAAAAGTAAATTGGTTTTGTTTTATTTTTTAAACTGGAGGAGAATTGTTAAAGACACCTTTTTTTTTTTAATCTCAAAATAGAATTTAAAAAAAAATTGAAAAATGTGTCGCAAAATAAATTATTTTTTAGTTTATAAAAAATTTAATTAAAAATTACCGAAAAGAATTTTTTTTAAAAATTTCATACAAAGCTCAAGACAGGAAAATTTTACTTTTTTACAAAACATACTTTCCTAAGGTAACTTTTTTTTTTCTTCCATAAAAAATATATAAATTTAAAAATTGGCACATTATAAATTTTTAAATAAAATTCCACCATAATTCACTAAAAAGAAGTTTAAAGTTAGTTTTGAAGTGGTGATTTTATGGAGTTTATTTTCTTAAGAAAAGAAATTGGGTAAGTTTACCGCTCCAAACAATTTGTGTATGACATTTCAATTATTAAAGTAAACCCTTATATCATTTTTTTTAAACTAGCCTCATATTGCGAGCCTTTCTTCGGATTTGGAAAGTTATGTATCCGAAATGCAATTTATTTCAAATAGTATATCAACTAATTTTTTCTTCATAAAAAATACACAATCGTGAATACTGAAGAAGTGAATATGGGTTAAAACAAAGAAAGAAAGAAAGAAAAGAGTGACCATAAAAAAAAAAAAAAAAAAAAATCAAAACAGACATTTTTCCTGCTACCACGAGATTATTATTATTAACAGAAAATAACTATAACCAAAAATTAAATTATTAATCAAATTTCAGTTTTACTTACAGAAATAAATAACTGAAATAGACTTTTTATTTCGTGAAAATTATTATGTATGACTTTAAAAATCCAAATGATGGTTCAGAATATGAAGGGAGTTAAATAAAATTAAAAAAAATAAATAAATCAGGTCGGTAATTCTGTTTAAGCGAAAATTATATAGAGCGGTAAACTTAATATACAAACATTAATTGACGATTTTTTTTTAATTTGCAAAATTAAAAAGGTAAAAATAAATAATTTATCAATTTCAAACTTTCTTTGCATTCGATAGACTTTTTTTTTATTTTCACATTCGCGTCACGTCACACTTTTTAGAGAATTATTAAATTATTATTGACAAACTATTGTACATTTTTGTTTTTAAAAATATTAAATTTTTTTTTTTTAAATTATATTAAATTTTAAAATTTAAATGAATATTTGTTCCGATTATAATTAAAAATATATTCAGTTATTTTATTTTACTTCTATCAAAATTTTTTACCTGACTCGGAAAATGACTTCCAAGATAAAAACCGCTCAGTTTCAAATTCAAAATTTACCTTTTTTTTAAGTATATTTTCTTAATTCATTATTCAAAAAAGCCCGTGTCGAAAAGGGCAGAAAGCAAGAAGGTAAATAAATATGTACTAGAAATTTGAAAGCGGTATTTTTTTAATTACATTTCTACTATCATTATTTAAAAATGTTTCTTGTTTTGTTTTGTTTTTATGTGATATAAATTTTAATTTTTATATTTGTTCTATTTCATTTGAAAAAACTCTTTAAAACATTTACAAAATTTAAAATAAAATAGAAGTGGGCACCAAGAGGCAGAAAAGGAGATTTAAAACCAGAAAAATAAAATAAAAATGTTGGTAAAAATAAAATGTTTTTGTTTTAGTTTCCCATCAATTTAAATGATTCTCTGGAGAAACTAATTTTTTTTTCTTTGTATTAGAAAAAAAAGATATCAACTTTTGATTTTCCGTGATCATTTTTTTTTTAAGTAATAAAAAAAATGCCATAGAAACGGTTAACAAACCACCTTTTCTTGTTGGGCCTTACGTTTGGCATTTTTCTTTCGTTCAACCAAACTTTGATGGTTTTTACGCCACACTTCGGCATTATCTCTGTCCGATTTGACTACACAACTGAAATCAAATTCATTAAGGGTCGGGATAGTGGTAAGCACTGTATTTCTATAATTTTTAACATTTTCAATCGGGTTACCGTGCAAAGTAAGTTTTTTCAGCTGAGTAGGGCGCAGGTTTTCAACCTGAGACAAAGCCTGAATATAATTTCCGTGTAGGTACAAAATCTGTAGGCATGGCAAATCGCAAAATGTAGCCGATATTTCTGTTAGTCTGTTAAAAGATAGATCCAACCAGGACAGGTACAGTGGCTGGAGAAAAAGGGAAGTTAGAATATCAGACAATCCATCAACAGTTGTGAGAGAATTATTGTTTAAACGAAGGCACTTGCTTCGAGATTTGCTTCTTTTAACAGACTTTGGGAAATTACCTTTCTCCGGGTCTCTTCCTTCTAAGTCTATAGTTGTAGTAATCTTGTTGTGATCATCATTCGATTTTAAAATATCCTCCTTATCAGTCGTCGTAACGGAATTCTGTCCTTCTTCCACGATGTCAGTAACATGTTTCAATCTTCGAAATGAAAAATCCAAAGGACTTAGATCACTTTTTTTGGTGGAAGGAGCATTGTTTATGGTCTTCAAGGGATAATTTACAGGACCCGAAGTCTCCATTTTCGTAGATTTGTTCGTTTTAGATTACGTTACTCAAACGTCACAGCCACGTAATTGTGATATTAATGAGCACTGAACAAGTTTTATTTTTTGTTTTAAATTAAAACGTTAACAACTGGTTGAGTTACAATCCAATCAATCTACTAATCCGCCACATGTAACTCAAACTTGTTCATTTAGTAATCTTTGATTGTTGGTAAATTAATTAACAATTACATCATTTGTCTTCTTTTTCTTATTTACTGCATTTATATCATATACATATGGTGAAAAAAAAATGTCGCTTTAACTTTTGAGATGTGAATATCTGGTTATCGTTTCTTGGTTAAGTAATCTGTTGCTGCTAACAACAAAACAGCTTGGCTGAGTGAAGTCAGGCGCCAATACAAACTGAACTCAACAAAGTGATTTGATTGGTCGAAATTCGTAACGGACACTTTCGTGTCCGTCGTATAGCAACTATTTTGCTATTGTATTGTTGTTTTGTTTTAATTTAGACAAATAACGACGAAAATGTCATAATTAAAGACTGATATTTGCTTTAAAGTATATTATTTTTAATATAAAAATGTAATTATTTTAAAATAAACTGATATTTTAGGTAGGACTATTTTTTACTTTACCTGGCGTATGAAGTTGTAGTTTTTTTTAAGTTCATGCACGTGTAGAATATTTTTTCCGACGGTAATTTTTCTCATGTAAAAATAAAATTGTTATCTCACATAGCAAAACTTATTTCACTAGTTTAATTCCCGACTATAAACATAAAAATAAACGTTTCCCAGTATTCTCACAACTGAGATGAAATGTACAGTTGAACAAATAAAAATAAAATCAGTTTTTTTAATAGGATTTTTGAGCATTATTTTTTATTGAAATTTTTTTATAACTTCATTCGATCAAATTAATGATTTATTAATTTTATTCAATATAAAATGATTAAATATTAAATTAATATTAAATAATTAAAATATTTATTTTATGTCAGGTCACTCTACAAGTGCAACTGGTGTCATGTAACCTAATACTACCTGCCACATTGGCCATTAAAACCTGTAGCGGACCGTGGCAGCGATGAGTATGTTTGTATTGTAGAAGAACACACGTGAGTTAAAATTTCCTGCTAGCCGGTCCAACTACATGACAAAGTTGAACTTTAATTAAGTCCAAAGAAAACAAACAAGACCAATAAATATATGTAAACAAATATATGTATTAATAACAAAGGTTACAAGTTACATGGACAGAGTGCATGTGGTGAATATTATGTGTGTGTTGTGTTGTGGTGAGTGTTCGTACGTACGTGTATTGTTCTTAGCGTGTTCCCAGAATTTTGGAAATGCTGTATCTGTGAGAGCTCACATCTGTGAGGTGGTATAAGGCTGAGGAAGAGGTGAAGGGTCAGCTAGTATTTATAGCCAGGGGAGAGAGAGCCCTGGTGAAGGGTTAAGGAGCCAAGGAGGAGCTAACTCTGACAAACCAGTTTCACTACCAGGCTTTTCTGGTGAGGAGGAGTGCTAGATACCTCACAGGATTAAAAATAAGACCTGTCAAAATGCAGCTGTACCTTCTTGTAGGGTCAATGGTCATGTAATAGGATTGGTTTAGGTAATAGTTAATTAGCATAAAGAGAGCTATAACTATAGCCCACAAGCAACTTTATGTCAGTGTACATACAATATCTACGGCTACTAAGTTTGATCATCATAACAGGTCATCTAGCACAATGAGGTAGACTAGGTTCAATAGTAATGTATGCAGCCAGTGCAGTTGTAGTGATCATTATCACCATTACACACACACACATACATACATATATACAGATCATATGGCAAGCATTCATTGGCTGATCTCCTCAAAACTAGATTGCTGATTGGTCAATTCCAACCAATCAAATCGCTGGCATGCGAGGAATAATTTTCCCGTACACAAGCTTCAGAGCCGATCACATGATACACAGCCTTATATAAACAAAACACGAATAAGCTCCTTCATGTTCTCTTCATTCATCTTTCTCCTTGCTGCCAAGATGTAACCTTCAAGAGCTCCCATCTTAACCATGCGGTCAGACGTTAAAGATCATTGCCAACAACACTTACTGACTTTCTCGCAAGTCTTCAGTAGAGTCCAGCTATTACGCCTGTCTACACAGATCCACGACTTTACTCACAACGCACACACAGATACAGATTTTTTTATTACATTACACATTCTTCCTCTCTGTGACTAAGCCAAGTTCATTAACCAGAACTCTTTCTTACTCAAAACAACAGTTCTAAATTAACTGTATTCTATTCTAATACCACACTCTATTCAACATAGAACCCTAAATATTCTTACTCAAAAGAAACTCTTTTGAACATTAAATCTTATTCGGAATACAGTGGAAGGGAAACAACTTTTTCTCCCTTAATTATGACACACTGTTGCATGATTGTTTTGTACATTATTGTTTCAATATATATTTTATTGTTGATGCACAATTGGAGTCTCGTTTTTTATCTTGAATTGTTAAATGTATAGTAGATGCTTGCTTTTAGAATACGCAATTACATTTGATAACCTCAACACATAAACTCAAGCAGCATCCACACAGTGATGACAACATCACTGGGTGGAGGGCTTGTTGTGGGTTGATTCAAATCTGCAACATGCTTACTATAATCTCCTATATTTTATGGTCAATAGGTAAGCACAAACAAATAAGAGACACTTACAAAATAAATCCTACAAAGATCAGTAAATACAAAAAAACTTTACAATTCTGTACAAAACATGGCTCACAAATTAAATACAGGGGATCCTCGACTTTCATTGGAAATCTGTTTCTATGGTGAGACATAACCTGATTTTCGACATAGGTCAGATCTCACATACGTAAGCACCTACAAGTCTGACTTATGCTTGGGAACCATAATGAAGAATAAAAAGTTAAAAAACCTGATACAAATGAGAGATAGCGAATGTAGCACAATCCAATGTGGTGTATGGCTGGTGAAGAAACAATGTTGTCTTCCTCATATAGTGCTACATGATGATGTATTACATCATGGGATATGGTAATGTAACCATGAAAATCCATGCATTGATTCTGACATAACCCAAAGTCATTCTGTAATTGGTTTCTGAAACCTGATTGGATATAACAAGTCATGCAATATCCTCTCTATGACATAAGCCATAAAAATGGCTACAACAAAGAACATTGATTTTTAATATGTAAATATATGTTTCTGACTGTATAAATGTTACTGTCATATTTAGCTTCTCTTCTTCCTTTTTTGCGAAGAGCATTTCCTTGCATTGTTTTTATTTTGTGCTGTATTTGTGTACATGACACTCTGATTTTATTTTTCCACCTAAAATCTGGGTAGACTGCCCCCATAGACTGAAGTTAATGTTCAGAGTAGAGTGTTCTCCCAAAGGAATCAACAGTCACATGTCTGTGATCAAGGTGAGCCTCCAAGTTAGAGAACATTGACTATAGTTTGGCTTGGAGAGGGATGAGCTTTACCAGATCTACTTGCTCAAGCTATGCTATGCATGAATGAATAGCTGTTCAATTTTCAACCTAGATATGTGGAGGGAAATGATCAAGTGCTTGGCTGTGCAGCAACCCTACAACCATAGCTGGGTTGATTTGAGTTTGATTGGTCTGTTTATCAGCATTTCAATTCCTTATAGGTCATTTAATATAATTTTCTTGGTACCTTGGAAGTAAAAAAAATGATATATGTTATTCTACCTTCACAGCTGAATACATGGTAGATGATACTCAACTATTGTGTATATACATGTTTGTGTGGACGTAATTACGAGGAAGCAGTGATATGTGTTTTATATTGTAGTTTTGTAGAAGTTATATTTTGGAATACAGTTTGATTTAAGAAATTGTTGGATATTACATTTAATGCCATGAAAGAGTTCTTTCATGTTGGTTGTTTGGTAATATTTTAGTTGAATGAAATCACTACAATTTGTTAGTATGTACATATTGTTGGTAATGTTACTATAAATATGTATTGTTAGTATTTTTTTATATAAAGATGTATTGCTGGTATTTTTACTATAAAAATGTGTTTTTATACTTTCATAGTGTTTTGTTTGGGGGGTTCACTATTTGCCCATAGCTGGGATCCTTACAGGTGCTACCACACCAGGTCAGGATGGGCCTTGAATAACAGCAATTAAGAGGTGGTTCCACACTCCTCAAAACCCCCAATCTCCCGATCAGAGGCCTCCCTTCTTCAGTTTCTTTCTTCAATTCCTTTTTCAATTTCTCTCTTCAATTCCTTCTTCACCTTCTCTCTTCAATACTTTATGTTGCAAAAGTAAAATTAGACTCATTTTTCTTAGATGTTATTTACTAAGCATAGCTTAGTTTTGATTATAAGCAGTAAATATGTGTAACCTAGTAAGGATCAAATTAATTCCTAATTATCAAGTAAATTAGACAGCTAACCACCAGTACACCACACACTCCACACACTTTCCTTTGCCATGTTATTGTTTATTTTTGAGCAGTATTAAGTTTTTGTGTCATGCTTATTTACACTTATAAAGCAATAAAAATTAATTTCACTAAAAACAAGTATGGACATGAGTAATTGATGACTATGTTAAAAATTAGAATATTTTGAAGGGACACAAGAATTAGTGTATTTTGTAGGAACATGAAAATTAGCATATTTTGAAAAGACATGAGAATTAGCATATTTCATAGGGACATGAGAATTAGTATATTTCATAGGGACATGAGAATTAGCATATTTCATAGGGACATGAGAATTAGTATATTTTGCATAGACATGAAAATTTGCATTAAAATGTTTGAAAAATAAAACATTCCTATATACATACATAAGTGTGATGATCACTTACATGTGCCACACCTCCGCTTTCTTTAATGTCATTGGTTCATAAATATATGATACTTACTATATGACAATTTTGCCATCGCACATTATTTGAATTTTTCTCTAAAATCACAGATTGGTCCATTTCCTGACCAATCACATATTTTAGTATCTTTCTATATTTTTTGGTGCCAAGCTCACTTGAGCCTATGCATATCTATATAAACTCTCTCGCTGTTAGCCAAAAGCAGTAGCAGTTCAATTCTATGAAAATACAGCACAGCGCTATATTACTTATAACATTTTAATTCTTAGTCATTACTCATTCGAGTAATCTTACTAACTTCTATTGATATCACTTGTGTACATTACATCTTTTCACACTCACAAACAGACTGTGGAATTATTCTTCATTTAGCTAAGAACATTAATTGAACTTTATAGTTAAATAACATTCAATATTGTACTCAACATTAATTAGCTGCATTCACCCTTTTTTACAGAGAAAGGGAAGCAAATTTTTTATACTTATTGTTGATATTTGTATATCATTGTTAATACAATATTTTATTAATGTTCATTGAGCTTGATTTATTTCTCTCATATATTCTGTGCATATTTCGTGTGGGGTGTTGTTCATAAGAACACAGCTTTCCTTCTTGATTGCTATTATATTTCATGGTGATCCTAGCCAACATATCTTACAACACCACTACATAAGAAACTCATACATTAAGTTAAAAATAAAAATTGCCCTTGATCATGTCTAAAAATAGTCTTGCACTTGGATATGCAGAACATTTGGACAATTTTTAAAGACTTTAAGTCAAGAAAAGAAAACTTTTATACAAAGACAAGAAAAATTAAATAAAAAGCTTAATTGCAGTACCTTGTCAATTGTCTTTAGTTAAACATGTATAAAAGAGGGGTTGCTGGCCAAGTACACAAACAGTTATACACACACACACACATATATGTATGTATGAAGGTATATATGCCTATGGATGTGAATGTAGTGTAGCAATCATGCACAGAAATGGGACAAACTTGTTTTAAAAATTTTATGTAAAATAGCAAATAATTATCATTACATTATGACAACAAAATAAGTTATATATTGTTTAAAATTTGGTATATTTATGAGGGAAGAGATAGAGTGTTTATAAATATAGATGGAGATAGATCATTTACAGACATAGAAAGTATGGACATAGGAATCAACACTCCATGGTGACTGTCAGTTACATACCTCAAATGATCTTCAGACCATTACTCCTTTAGTGGGCTGATAGTCACTGTATAGTGTTGATTCCTGTGTCAACACTGCGTTCAAATCTCTCTGTCTGTCTGTCTGTCTCTCTCTCTCTCTATATATATATTTGTGTGTGTGTGTATGTCTGTGTGTCTGTGTAAAAAGGATTCTATTTTGCAACTCGTATCTATGAACAGAATTAAAAATGGTGTTAGATTTTCAAAATTTATAAATATGCTTCAGGCCAACTGAAAGTCAGGATAACTTATAGAGGATGCCAAGTGATACAATTCAATATTTAATAAACCAAAGTGAGTTAATGTTGTTGAATTTTTTTAATAATGTAAAGTAATTTAATTATTTTAGTTTCAGAAATTAATTTATGTATTTATATAATTTAAATAATAGAAGGTTTTTGACTTTAGCTATTTTTTTCAAATTTTTTATAATCATGTACATTGGCTTAGAAAAGGTTAAATATTTTGTTTGCCTTTCTCTTAGCATATTGGATGAAACAATGAGTATATTAGAAGTTTTCAATGGTGTTTTGCATGTATATTTCTTCTTCAAGTAAATATTGGGGGCTGCAGATTTTTAATGCTCTTAAATAAAATCTGATAATTATTTCAGATTTTATTCTGTTGCAGTGGTAAGAATAAAAATTTCAGTTCTCATCACAAAAAAGATAATGACATTAATAATATCAAAATAATTACAAACACATCCAAAATTAATATGGATATGACAATAACAACTCACAAGTATGACTTTTGAAAAATCAACACATCATGACCTAATAAAAAAATATTAAACTGATCTGTGAGCTCATGTAGTTTTCAACCCAAGTAAGCAATTTGACTTTTTTTTTCACCATTATACTGAGTAGTTTGGGTCAGTTAAATGAAAAACAAAATACTGAAATCTGGCTCATATAACCAGTTTTTGTTTATGGTTAATGGTAATATTAGCTATTTACTTATCAGGAAATATTTAGCATTCATTTACCAAGCAGACAGTGAAGTCAGTTGAATTTTATGAAATCTTTCTTTTAAAACAATTTTTCAGGAAAACAGATTTCTCATGTCAAGTAGCTGTTATCGTTCTTTCCAGCCTTGATGAGGACATCCTTCCTAACCTTTTATTTTAAGTTGTGTGGAATGTCAACTTCTTAATTATGTTATTATTTTCTCTTCAAGTTACATGTGCTATGCATTTTAGCTGTTGCTGCTGTTGAAAGTCCTTAAATAATGTGGTTTCTGTTCTCTGGCATAGTTCTTTGTTATTTAGTTTCATGTATTTGTTATGGACTAAAATATCAATAAACTGTTGATAATATTTAAAAATAGTCAGCAGTCATTAAAAGAAAATTCTCACTTATTGAAGTTTGTTTCAAAGAAAGTGTTTTTTGTTATAGTAAAAAAAAAGGTTTTATCTTCACTGCCCAAAATAATGTTTACAATTTCAAATACCATATATGTAGTAGACATTTTAAAGTTAGTCTCTTTACCAGAACAATTTATTCTTCTTTGAAACAACTATAAGCATAACAAAATTAGATTCATAAATATTTTTATTTTATTTTCACAACTCAACTTTTTGTCATCTATATAATAAATGTGAATGTCAGTGTGTCACATCTTTTAAACTTTACTTCTAGAAGTCGTAGTCCAACATATCATACCATTTTGGAATCAGGCCAACTCTGTGAACAAATTAAAAACATTCCAGGCCATATATGGACCTGCAATCCTTAAATTTTAGATTCCCAAGTTTTCATTATTGTGATTATTTTCAGCAATTTTTTAATGTGATTTTTTGAGAAAAATTTTTTGGTATGATAACAATTTTTATTACTTAGAAATAATTTGGAAATAATTGAAATTAATTGTGAAAGCCAGTAAAAGTCACCCATGAAATAAAAATAATTGTTTGTATGGAATGTAAGGACCTATGTATATCAAATTGTTTTTAAATTAAGTGGCAGCAGAAGAATTATCATTGAACTTTTAAAAGGTAAGCTTAGATATTAATGCAATACTTAAATGCAGCAATCAATTTTTAGTTCTGTGGCAGCAGTATACCTCACAAAAAAGATATCTTGGCCAACAGAGGATCAGATTGCAATCAAAAGAGCCAAGGCTGCAGTGAGGAAAAGGAAGTCTCATGCAAATGAAAACCTAGATCAAACAGCAACCAGGAGGGCTTCCAATGATGAGAATATACAGGGTGGCTTTTAAGCTAATCACTAATAGTTCTTTTTAATATTTATTAATTCTAATTTATCCATCCTGTTATACTACTTTAATCAAGATCTCTTTCTGATTTGTAAAAGTCCACAAACTAAGAATTGATGTTGACACATGTGGTGTCAGTCTACCTGGATATTAGGTGAAAAAATGAAATCTGAGCTTTCATGTACACAATTACAACACAAAATACAAACAACACAAGGAAATGCTCTTTGCAGAAAAGGAAGAAGACCAAGATAAATATGACAGTAACATTTATAGTCAGAAACATATATTTACAGATTAAAAATCAATGTTCTTTGTTGTGGCCATGAAGAGACTAATAGTTTGATTGTTCAAAATGATTTGTCACAAGTGAGTCTGAAAAGTTTCAAAGTGTTTTTGTTGCAGGTGAGAAAAGAAAGTGGTATATTATGTAGCATATGCTAATGGGACATGTGTGACTACTGACCGATTGTGTGCAGTAGCAGTAATTTTAAAACAAAGTGAACAAAGAGTGGGGGAGACAAGACTTACTTTTGTCATGGTGCTGTATGTAGAAAAATCATTGCTGACATATGCATTGTCATGGTACATGTGTTGTTGATTGAGGCCGGGTCTGGTTTGCTGACTGTCTTTCACTGACTGTCCTTCACTGTGTCATTGCAGATCTGGTTGCTGTCAAACTGTTTTTATCACTATAGGTCAGCTCTGAATTGCTATCTGAGTTTTGTGCAGGAAGGTGCTCAGTAAACCAAGTCCTGACTTATTTCCAATGCATGGAAAAAGTAGAGAGTATATCACATGCCTTGTTATATCCAATTAAATTCCAGAAACCACTTATTTAATTTGTAACTGTGTTTGTACAAAATAGTAAAAAAAGTTTTCCTATCTACTGAATTTATTAAGATTTATTTGTAGGCATTTCTTACTTGCTTGTGCTTCCCTTATTGGCCATAAAAAACAGGAGTTTATATTCTGTACACACAAGAGTGGATTTGGATTAATGAATGTAACATTCTAACCTCAAGACAAGACAGACTGAGACTGAATCAGATGAGAAGTGGCCAATCTTATTGGCTAGAAAGAAATCCCAGCATGCATTTGTGTAGTTTTTCCTATAAATAGGGGAAGGAAAATGAGTGCACTCATCCATTAGATTGAAGGGAGTGTGTTAGTTCCAATTTGTAGTGGGAATGACTATTTATTCTTCTGAAAATGCACTCCCCTCCAGGATCAAGTCATCTGTAAATGCATGGCTTAGGAAAGCCAACTTTGATGCATGCCGATGACTCATCAAGTGCAGCATCCCCCCCCCCCATGATGGCATGGGTGTTGGGCAACAACCTCTCTGCAGACCTGTTGCTTGTGACTACCTCACAAGAGGGAGGACAACAAGCACTGGATTAACTTTTTACAGTCTTTACAGAGAGGAAATACAGCCAATCAATAAAGGATAAGAAAGATGTAAGTGGCACACATCTAAACCCTACCCTTTACAGACAGTCACAGTCAAAGCCAAGTCCAGATTGCCATTCCAACCTTTACCTGTACTTCAGACCAATTCTTCTTCAGCTGGAGACCAGCCCCAAACCACACTCCAAGAATATGGATGGGTCTGTCTGCCCAATTAACTGGCCCCGGTAGACTGGGACAGGAAATGGCTTGTAAACTTCAATGCCTCCAAAACTAAATTGCTCTCATTTACCAACCACAGAGAACCCTCCCTGCCTCTCATCAGAATGGCTGATGTCCAACTCCATGAGAGCGCCTTGTTGTGTAGGAAAGACTAGGTCCTATATCCCTGGGTGGTAACGTCCTGAGTATGATGATAAACTACATCCATGTCCTGGGTAAGGTGTTAAACTACATCCAACAGCAAGGCCTCTGATTAGGAGGTTTTGAGGAGTGTGGAACCACCTCTTAATTTCTGGTGTTCCTAGGTCCACCCTGACCCAAGGTGATAGCACCTGTTAGGGTCCCAACTATGGGCAAATAGTTAACCCTCAAACTGGGGTCAAAACATTATGAAAGTGTAAAAATAAGTTTTAATACCAGCAATAGATTTTTGAAAAAAATATTACCAGCAATAAAATTCTTGTCAGCATTAAATAACCCATTGAGGTTGATATGCCGTAAAGCAAACCAAACTTGGGTGGTAACTGGTCAAGATAGATAAATTCAATTCCTTGTTGAATTTGCTTTCCACTTATGGTTATGTTGAAAAGGACATTATCTTTATTAGTAGCCTTACATTTTGTTTTAGATATATTTATCATCAGACCTATTTCGCCTGCATTTTTTGGAAAATGTATTGATAAATTTCTGCTTTTCTTGACTTGTGTCATTCACAGTTGTGATATAATCAACATATGTTTGGTTTGAAAGGAGTTGATCACCAATTGAGAAGCCTGATTTTCCAGTGGATTCTGTTTTGTGTATAATTGAAGCAATTACAATGCAGAAGAAAAATGCAGATAAAATATCCCCTTGTTTCACATCTTTTAAAATGTTTAGAGAATATGAAACTTTTCACCCTTATAAATAAACTCCAAAATATTAAATTGTAATAGATTACAGTTCTTTGTGTCAGGTGTCTTATTGGCTAAAACTTTAGCAACAAGTATATAAAAGTGGAATGTATTCAGTGGCTTACCTAAGGTAGGGCATATATGGCATCTACCCTGAGTGTCATTTGAAGTGAGCACCATTGAACAGTTTCTTTTAAAGACAGAAAAGCCGTACTTAAATAGGAAAAAAAAAAGAATTTTCATCATATGCTTTATCATATGCATTGATTATCATCAATGAGAAGCATTTTGTTTTTCATTACTGTGTATACCTACTTTTGCATTTGCATGTATATGTAGCATATAATTAATGACTTGGTGGTCAGAAATAAAGGGTTGACCAATATTCAAGATTGGCCTAATTCCAAATATATGAAGAATTATCTTTGTGTTTTTTTGTACCATCACTTCTATTATTATTTCAGGCTGAGATGCCCAAATATGTATTAAGTTTAGCTTAGTTTGGCACAAGGCCACAAGTATGAGATACCCATATGGGATTGAATTTACTACTCGAGCAATAGTCAAGCAGACTAACTTGTTAATCATCACCTTAGTCTGTGGCACCTAAATATTTATTAAGCTTAGCTTAGTTTTGGCATGAGGCCATAAGTATAGGGCACCTAGTGAAAAACAAACTCACTACTAAATAATAATGGTGACGAGTTTGTTAATCATTATACCATGCTAGGGTTTCATTTATGATCATGGGTTCAAGTAGGATTATAAACTTTTAAAGTGTTTAATGAAATGCAAATTTACAGAATATTTGCATGTGTATTTACATAGATTTTGGGCATATAAAATCTTTACATATTGACTTCATGCAGGTAAATTTTTTATATTTCAGCTGACATAAAATAGCTGCTTTTTATCTCAGAAAGATTATTTTTCTATAATATCAAATGTTTCCAAAATAGAAACAATAGTTTAAGATTTTTAAACATAACCTCTTGACACCAGTTTAAACTGACACACTTTTTTCATATATCTAAACTGTAAATATAAAAATTTATATGGGTGCATGGCCAAGTGTTTAAAATGTTTGCTGATTGTGAGACCCAGTTTTCACATCTCACCAATCTGTGTAACAGGTACTGGTTAGCTGCCCCACCAGACAGGTACACTCAGAAACAATTAGCAAGCTATTATAAACTATTAATTTGGAAAGTGAAAATTTCACTGACATATCTTGGAAAATTTCCATGTGAAATGAAGAAAATATGAAGTTTAAGCAAAATGGCCACTTTATAGAAGAATAAAAGCAATAGTTTCACTTGTATCCTTTTGGTATCAGTTTAAGCTGACAGCTTCTTTTGCCCATATATCTAAACTGTAATTATAAAAAATTAATTTGGAAAGTGAAAATTTTACTGAAATATATTGAAAAATTTCCATTTGAAATGAAGAAAATATGAAGTTTAAGCAAAATGGTCACTTTATGGAAAAATGAAGGCATCAGTTTCACTCATATTCTTTTGGCATCAGGGATTGAGGTAGATGTTGAGCACTTGGTTAAAAATGAGAAGGTAGCTATGCAAAAACACAGTAGATGGCTGAAATGATTTCAACCATCTCCTTCAAGGACAGACTCCTTTAGGATTTCCATCCTGGGTATGACGATAAACTACATCCGTGTCCTGGGTAAGACAATAAACTATGTCCAACAGCAAGGCCTCTGATCAGGAGGTTTGGGTGGGGGGGCGTGGAACCACCGCTTAATTGCTGGTGTTACCCAGGTCCACCTAGACTCTGGGTGGTAGCACCTGTTAGGGTCCCAGCTATGGGAAAATAGTTACCCTCCCCCAAACTGGGGTCAAAACACTATGAAAGTGTAAAAATAGATTTTAATACTAGTAATAGATTTTTATAAAAATTATTACCATCAATGAATTTTTGAAAAAAAAAAGATTAACAGCAATAAAAATCTTGTCGGCATTAAATAACCCATTGAAGTTGATATGTTGTAAAACAAATTGAATCCTTTGGGATTTACATATCAAAATGAGCTTCTTCAGTTTAAACCAGGAGGAAGGGTTAAATTTGGGATTTATGGTTAATTTACAGTGTCCCTTAATAACAATATTGCAAAATGATTTAGAAAATAAGCTTACATTTCTTAATGTAGATCTATTGAAGATTGATTTGTAGCATTGATATTTTATGCATATTTAAAGTTACTAATTGTTTATAACAACAGAAAGCAAATAAACATTTGAGAAAGAGCAGGTATATTATACCCATCTACTTAGTCAAGGAGACCAATATACACACACCACTGTCTGTGATAATAATTATATATATCCATGTGGTAAATGATATTACCTCTTTTCATCATTAGCACTTGATACCCAGTGGAGAGTACATATTGCAGGCATTTATCTGTTTGATGTTTCCACCCACTGCTGGTCCCCAGATAAAATCGTCTAGTGTTGATTCATTGTGTACCTGCCAAGATGCGCTTCCTAAAGCACTCTTTTGTACAATTTGGTAAACTGTGGTTTTTGGTTTCCTGCAAGCATACTCAAAAGTCAAACAGATTATAAGCAGAAAAGTAAAATAAATGCTGGTGAAACAATCACCAACAATTTAATAATATAGGCTGTCCAAAAGGTTACGATCACTCTTGGTTGATTTTTTGCAAACTTGAGGTATAAAGAAAGGGCTAATTGCTATATTAAACATGTGTTTGTGAGTAGGTATTTCTTTCAGCCCAAGAAGAGAAGAGAAGAAAAGAAATGATATGAACTGGTGTGTATTTTCTAGGCCAACTGTCAGCAGACACTCTGCAAACTCTAAGTGTTGCATAATCTCCTGGTAAACCCTGCACAAACTATGTGACTGTTCTTTGTTTTATATTGATTTCCATCCAGTGGTTGACATTGATGAATACTATCTCCAAAGAAATTCCTATTACAGCTGCATGTGACCCATGCTTCTAAAGTAATCAGAACCACACATTTTAGTAAGAAATGAATGTAAGTCTGCTAAGTAAGATGTTAAATAAACATCTCTCAATCTCATCTAGTAAACACATTAATCTTGTCATTGCAACTTCCACAGGTATGAGAGGTAGAGCAGATAAAATTCAGTTATACTGAATTTGCTAAATCTTACTAAGTTTATTTTGGGTTCAAATCCCACTGATGTCATTCTCCTAAGCATTTTATAGGTCCTGGTTAATGTTTTTAAATCAAATTTTTTTCATTGTTCCAATCTGATTAACTAGTCTTCCATAATTTTTTCCACCTACCATTTTTACTCTTTCAACCAGTATTCTCCATTCTATAGATTGTTCTCATTCCACTGCCATGACAATATTCCTAGACATGGCCAGTGTAATGAGAACAGTCTACCCCTGTAGATTAAATAAAGTGTTCAATTTAGAATTCCCTGTAGATTATGCAGATTGATATACACCTGATGGTATTTATCAATTCACCCACAGGAATTGAATGTGGCACAAGGCCTTTTTAATGTGGGTAAGTCCGAGCCCGTAGGCCCAGCCAAAAATAAAACCCATCTAAACCCGTCCAAGCGGGCTAGTTCCGGCAACCTCCCCGAACGAAACCCCACCCTTCAAGGGGAGCCTCGTCCGGGTTCCTCTCTGCAAGCAGAGAGTTCGACAGACACCAGGCTCGGCAGCTCACAAAGCGCAGATACTACACTTTGATCCTAGCCACCGGGCCGAGCGGGTATTCTTTTTAGAGATACAAAGATACACCTGATGAAGATATACACCTGATGAAGACTGAAGCGCAAAACTGCTGAAATGTGATAACAAAAATGAGGACAATAGTACAAATATAAATAGTGTAAATAAACCTATGATAGATATTTTCTTAGTTTGGCACAAGGCCACAACCTTATGAGGACTGAGATCACTGCGCTAGTGACTGGCTCACTAACTATCATTCTATGTCAGTTAGCCGGTGATAGATTAGAACAGATTGGGTAGATGGATAAACTAACAGAAAGGAAAAGAGGTAAATAAAGTCATTCAAATACTGATATTTGAATTTATGACCATATGCAACTACAATTAGAGAGAAGTAAATAAAACTATAGATTACAAACAGATAAAACACAGATCTATTTATGATACTGGCATATGTGCATAGACATTTTGGTTGAGTCACACCGAGCCCAGTCCAGCACATGTCAAGATCTGTAGATTCTCTCTCTGCTCATCTGTGCGTCTCACCTTTTATTCAGGTTTTTGACCACACATGCAAATTAGCGATAGTTTTAAAATCACTAGAATCACACAATGCACTTTAGCGAAATTGTAAATGACAGGTGGGTCAGCATGGCTTCTTAGCAATGGGTAGTTTAGAATTTCTTGATCCTATTTCACCACAGACATTTCTATATTTTATGTGACTTCAGAACATGGGTGATCAAGGCTCTTAACAACTTCTTGTCCTTTGTAACTCTTAATACACATTTTTACTATCCTTTCTGCTCACTATTCTGTTATCCATTTACACAAGTAGAACCACATCTTTATAGCTTCAAGTTTCCTCTTTATCGAAATTGTCCAGCATTCACTGCTATATAGGATTGATATTACAAAGCAATTCAGAACTCTTCTTTGTTTCTAAGAAAAAATTTCTATTTGTTAATACTGTGTTTAGATTTTGAAAGTCATCTTTCACTAATGTGCCTTTGGATTTTGGTGCCACATTTCTGTCATCTGTTAAAACACTTCCCAGATATTTAAATTTCTGTACTTGATTATGATACTTCCAATTTGTAGTTTGCATCTTGTTGTTCCTCTTCCTGACAACAATGCATTCTGTCTTCTTACAGTTGATGGATAGTCCTTTCTTCCTGCTTACCTTTACTACCTTTTCTAGACCCTGTAGTTTTCACATAGATGCTACCAGAATTAAATAGAATAAACTGAGAGAGAGAAATAGTCAGACTAATAATTATGCAAACCAGCTATAAAATATATCAATATTCAATGAACAACTAAAGGTATAATTGCCATAATTCATTTATTATTCCTTCATAGCAGGTGTTCCAGGCTATGGCAAATATGGATAAACTATTAGAGATACATGTAGTTAAAATATGATTAGACCTGTAGATAAATGACTAAGAAATATGAAATAAGAAGATATATAGAAAAGTATGTGAACATCTACTTTTAGCAACTTTTTTACCATTTACAGTAGCACTTCACATCATTTATTATAGTCAGTCAGTTATATGCCAGGCATGATACCCCTTAAGCAATCATGTATCTTTTGATACATGACTGACAAGGCAGATTTTTTCCTGCAGTAGGTTGCCATTTCTTTCTGTGATAATTACCATCCAAGGCTATAGAACCTGGTCTGTTCTGCTATTTACCCATAGCTGGGTGGGAATATAAGAGAATTCATACCTTTCCCAAGGGTATTAGCACATAAGTGAAGGTAATGGATTTGACTGGAATTTGAACATGGCTCTCCAATTCTTCAATCCGAGCCACTATCTATTACTCCACCATGCTCCTCTCCTATTACAGTAGTATAATAAAAAAATAATCCTTGAAAATGGTTAACAGTTTAGCTGAAAGTGTTCAGAACTGTTGCACGGGCAACTGCTGATGCCGTTGTTGGCCTTGTTTTGACAGTTGAGTGAAGGAGTTTACTGCTAATCCCTGAAGGAGAAAAAGAACGTTATGTTTCAGCAGGCGAGAGAAAGAAAGAGCCAACAAACCTTTGCATGTCCAAAATGAGGAATAAAAGAACCAATTTGAATATAACAATTTTATAAAAACAATGATAATTAGATGAAAGAGAAAAGGAGTACTTTGAAAGATTAAAGATAATTCATAGTCCTGAGAAATAAAATTTGGGAGAACAAATGTCTTTGTATGTATTCGTGTGTGCAATATATATATATATATAAAGATGTGTGTATCCCTTTTGCAGCAGACATAAGTGAGTGTTGGAATGAGTATTTCACGTTGCTTGTGTTAGTCTTTTTGTATGGTGTGAGTGCCTGAGAAAAGGCTTTCGTCAGCATAGTGTAAATGAGTCTTTGCATAAATATGCTTTCTCTCCCAGATAGCAGCCCCTTTTCTCACCTGAGTGTAGTTAAATTCTTTCTGACTGTGCAAATAAAAATTTCTCCTTTATATAGCCAAGAGTCATCTCCAAACATGGTCAAAAACTCAAAATTAACTTATGTATACATTTTATCCTGATTGGTTAAAAACTCAAAAGTTAATTATCCAAACAACAAATTATGCCTGTTTGAAACTTAAATTTGGCAGGTTTTAACATCAACATCAGAGTTGAGCCTATCTTTTTTTGCTAATATGCTTATTTCATGTTTTAGTTTTTTTTTTTTTTTTATAAACCGACTTGTTTAATTTTGGTCCTTTGGCATTGTTTCTTTTAACTTCAAACTGGAGCTTCATTCTTTTAAGAAACCGACTGGCTTCATTTTTTTGTCGGTTTCTTTTTCAAAGAAATCGTGTCGGTAACTTTCAGTTTTAAATTTTAGTTTTTCATACAATTCTATTATCATTTTTTTTTATTATAAATATTTTCTATAAGGCATAAGCCAAGAAAAGAAGACTCTTCTTAAAGCATAAAAAGTAGTAAAAAAAGTTACCTTGTCTCGTCAGTCTTCTTGTTCAACGAAACATAAACTAAAAAAAAGGGATTGCTGCCCAAATACATAAACGTACAATACATTGTATATGAGAAAATTGATTGTTAAAATACGAGGTTGAGAAAAATTACCTTTTTTTAGTTCTCTTTTCACAAAATGAGGCTTGTTCGCTTAAAAAATAAAAAAAATACCTGCTTATATGGTTAGTGAAGCTTTTAGAGTAGAAGTCTAGACATTATTTGAGATTTGACATTTGTTGAGTAAACTGTAAAAACAGTTTTCATCGAAGCATTTTTTTTTAGTTGTAATTAGAAATTAATTCTAATAAATGCAGCATTATTAATGCTGATACTCAAACCCACCGTGATTCAATCAAAATTATTTCGCCCTTTAAGTTAATAAAGTTATTTGTTTTGGAGTTTTACAGAAATTGTAGTAGTGTCACGGTGTCAGGTAATTACCCTGACAATTTCCGGTCGTAAAAAAAAAGTACCGGTCGAAATTTAAAATAAAAATAATATCAGTGGACGACGTCGCAGTTAATTAAAATGACTTAAACTGTGTAAATCAGATTATTTTTTTATTAGTTGAGTTGAGACCACTTTCCTTCTCAGCTCTTCAAATGACAACATAAAACAAAAAGTTAAAAAAAAAAAAAAAAAAAACTATTTCTGACAGGTTCTCTCAGGCTGAAATATTTGTTTTGACAGAATAAAAAAAAAATCGGTCAAATGGTGGAAGTCGTTGTTTTACAGGAAAATCGAGGAGACATGGGTAGCGAAAAAGGAAGTTTTTTTTTTCTTTTTTTTGTAAACAAGACCCGGTACGAAAGCTGATAAAATTGTGGAGGGAAGTTAAACGTGGGATGGCCACCACCAACGCACTACTAGGGACTGTCCCAGAGACAGAAAAATTCAGACGTCACTACTAGTAAAAAGTTTGCGTTTGTAAAGAAATCTGTTTTCAGTTAGTGTCTACTGGATTGGTGTTAAATAAAAAGTAAAGAAGTCATCCCCACAAAAAATTCAAGTTTTTAAAAAGTTCATGTTTCTTTAAAAAATGCATTTTTCTTTTTCGTTCAAACTACAATTTCACTGCGAAAAGCATTTGATTTGTATTTTTGTACACTTTTGAGTTTTGAAAAACCATTATATACTTTTTTGACGTCATGTAGGGACATTTTACTACTGAAAGTCAGAATGAAAATTAAAGACGATACGTTTCCTGCTTATTGACAATAAGATGATCGTGTGACGAAAAAAAAACACTTGATATTTTTTTTTTCAGTGAAAACTCGTACACTACACACAAAGTAGAAATATTTTTACTAAGTTTTAAACCTGATAAAAAATAATATTCTTAAATAACCGTTTACTTGGAAATTATATTTTTGAAATCAGTTTAGGAAAACTTTAAAGATAAATCTTTAGTTTAAAGGAAATAAAGTCTGAAGTTTTTTGGTTAATTTTTTTTGTTGTTACAGGAACCGGAACAAGTTTTCTTTTACACATGCGCAGTAGTAGCTTAGATGGCTACCAAGGTGGGTTGTCAATGTTTGTGACAGCCGATGTTTTGTCATCCACGAAACAAAATTATTGCACTGTCGTTTGGTTGGAGGTGAAAACCGCCTTGGCAGCAACCCATGTGGCAGTTGGACACTGGTGATAAAAAAAGAGCAAACGGGATTTCTTTTTCGGGATAATTTCTCGAAATGTAGAGACACTCGATGAAAAAGGACCGCAAATCGTACCCTAAAAATACAAACGCCACAGTACAAGTAAGCCTCATTTTTTTCATAGTGTAA
Source organism: Acanthosepion pharaonis (assembly GCA_903632075.3). NCBI lineage: Eukaryota > Metazoa > Mollusca > Cephalopoda > Sepiida > Sepiidae > Acanthosepion > Acanthosepion pharaonis. The sequence goes on along the minus strand of CAHIKZ030000588.1, from coordinate 228,721 downwards.
AAATTTAAAGTAATTAACAAATAAACATGATCAAAAATATGTTTGAAAAAGTCTTTATTCTTAATTAATTACGTTGTTACTGGCTTGTCCTAATTTTAATCTACTGGTAGCGAGCGTCTACACTACTAAAAGTATTATCAAAATAAGTGTTTGCTTTGTATACGTCAACATCTCTTTCTCGGAGGCTCCGCTTTTAGATCATTAATCATTTTTATCGTTAGAAAATCTACCCACTCCACTTTTTCTAATACATAAATAAACAACGTCACAGCATGCACCAACTAAACTTATTTACGTAGATTTTTTTATCACCGTGTTATTGACCAAACTGCCTCTCACTATTTAAACTGGCCAGGTTTTATATACAATTATAGCCGAATTAGTGAATAAATGGCTTCAAACTTAAAGGATCTGGAATAGGATTTCCTTTTAAGTTTTAAAAATTTATTTCTTGTTTTGCGTAAATAGTTATTCATTTGTATATTTTTTTTTAACTAATCAACCAATGATTTTAAAAGTTTTTTTTTTTATAAAACGATTTGTATTTTATTTTTCCTGGTAGATCAATCAATATTGAAAACTAAAAGTTTATTTTTATTTTATCTTAGTCGTTGGTATCAAAATTTTTGTATTTCTTCTTAAAAACAAAAAATAATGCCAACATTATCATTTCTGCTGTTTCTAGAAAATTATTGGTTTTTTTACTTTTACTAGTACGACTTTTTTTTTTCTTTTATTTTTAGTTTTGGTCAGCAATACCAACACATCCTTTGTAAGATTTCTGTAGGCTGGAATTTGTTGAAGTTCCTAAAAAAACTAAGATGATTCCTGGCTGTTTAACTCGGTTCTTATCTAAGATTCCTCGTGAACAGCTGGAAACTGGTGTTGCCATTGTTTTGAGGATTCCTTCCTTATTCATTGTTGAACTCTGCTTCCGTACTGACCCTTTGAAAGGTGTTCCTGTTGAAGCGAAAGCTAAAGACATACATCTTGTCGCCAATTTTATCTATTATGCAGGTAAGTCAGTTATAAGTTTTTTTGTTAATTTACTTTTTCCACAACTTTTCTTTATTTAAAATTGGTAGTCTCTTAAGTAAGATAAGATTTTCCTTTTTGTTTTGTGTTAATTTCAAATACATAAACAAACTAGATTTTTTTTTACCAGGTCTCGTATTTCGTTGGACATGAAAACAAACTAGGTACAAATACGGATCTTTTTTTTTTTTGTTTATTCGTAATAGTTTGGAATAAGTAAAAATAGACTTCATATAATAATTACTAATTATTAATTAATTTTTTTTAAATTTAAAAGGCTTAACGTACCATGTGACTATTATTATTAATGTGCAACATTATCAAAAACTTGTTACCGTTTTTTGTTTGTTCACTATGACCATATTGCATTCTTTTTTGCAAGTTATGGTAGCATGATTAGAATGCATTTCCAACAATGTGTGAACTTTCACATTTCAGCAGAGTTAAAAATGCGTAGTAAATGGGTCCACAAAGAAAAAGTTTGTTTCATGCGCGTGTAACAGGAATGTTGGCAATGTTGTTGCTGCCAACTGGTTGGAATGTATATGCTAGTTCCAGACTATATTGTAGCTAACTAAAAGAAAGTGAAAAAAAAAAGTGTCAGGAACGAGAAAAAGGACAGTGCATTTTCTTAATTCTTCTAGAAAAGATAAAAAAAAAATATTGAAATAAATAAGCTTTTTAAATGTAAAACTAGAGTTTTAAAGAAAAAATCTATATAAGTTAAAAAAAGTAAAACATTTGCTATATTCTTCTTGTATCAAAAAAAGATGATTTTTTTTTTTTTTACTCTTCTTACACTACTACATATTTGAAGTGCACATGTAACCCAAATTCCGATCCAATTACTACTGTGATGATGAGCTATATGCTTTTTTAGAAATCATAATGTATTTTGAATTGATTGAAGTCAATGATGAAGTGAAGATTGAAGGAAGGGTGTCATTACGAAACTTACCGCATTGGCAATAATGCTAAAAACTACACTACAGCATGCAACGCCCCTCATAAAGGAATCTTCTAGTAAGGAGTGTTAATTTAATTAACATCCCAATAAATTGAATCATTTTTGAAGAATAGACTCCAACAAAATTGGCAGTTTTTAATAATTTACAATCGTGGAAGATGTTTTTTTAATATTCAAAAAAAAAAAAAAAACGTAAATGCATTGATATTGATTTTTCTTACTGTCAGTTTTTTTTTGTGTTTAGTTGTCGTGTACCTAAAAAAAAAAGTCTTCATATTAAAATTTTTTAAAGCAGTTCGGAAATATTTATAAAGTGAAGTGTATGTTTTTTTGAAACTTGAAACTAGCAAGTTAACCCGACGTTGACGAGCACTCAAGAAAGTTTAAATTTCTGACTTGTGGATGTTTTTATTTGCGCTGATCAACTTTTTCTACTCAATTATTAAGTCTTCTTAGTCTCTAAAATAATAAAAAAACCAAGATTATGGGCAATCTTTTCTTGTCTTAAATGTCGATGAAAATTTAAAAAAAATCGTTCTATAGAGAGACCTTGATACATTTCCTCTTGTCTCGAAGTAAGATGTTTGCTCTAGTCTCTAAATGGTAGATAGACAAAATTGTAATCATGTAGTCAGTCACGTAATCTAATCATGTCCTTGGTTTGCAATTGCCACTAATTCTTTCATCAGGCACAACTGATATGTTATTGTTTTATGAAATAATTTTGTTTTTTAATAGAACACTGAAAATGGTTGGCTATAGGTTCGTATTTACAAAAATAACGAATTCCAATTAGTTTTAGTTTTATTTCATTTTATTTATTTTTAGCAGAATAATACATCAAAGAAAAAAAAAATTATTTCTTTTGTCTTTGTTCAATAGTTTTGTGTACTTGGTTGTGCAGTTACTGAGATGAATTTTCATTTTTCTGACTTTATTTTTAAAGTTTGGACTGTGATGACAATTCTGTGAACAATAAACCAAATCAGGTTTATCTCGATTTAATGTAGGTATCTCTTCAAACGCGATACCTAAGATGTAAAAAAAATGCTATATTTCAAAACAAAACTAATTTAAATTAAGTACTTAAAAAAAAGAGCATACCATGATGAAAAAAGGCCCCAAACTTGATAAAAACAAAGTTTTATCGTCAGAATGTGTGTTATTGAGAAGAGGAAAAAACAAAGTATTTTTCTATTTTATTAAATTTTTTAATCCTTTCTAGAATGTTCGAAATTTTGGTTAAAAAATCTTGTTTTTCTTGTGTCAGCGGGTGGGCCAAAGATTAGTATTGGAAAAATTTAACGTCGTTTTTGTGGTAAAAAAAAACTAAAAAAAAAAACAAAAAACACAGTTTTAGAAATTTTTGCAAAAATCAAGTAATTGTCGGATTTTAAATTTTTAATGGAATTTTCAGGACTTCACAAATTAATGAAATTATTTTTATTTAGAAAATCTTGGTAAATGTTTTTTTAAACATCTGTTACCCCCCACTTAATTTTATGAACTTTCTAGGAATTAAAATTCCACCTTCTTCATATTTATTAGTTAAAAGAAAGCAGGACTCCTTGCAGAATTTAAATCAATTTGTTTTTGTCAAGCACAGACACCATTTATTTACCGAAAATCTGCTCTGAATCGTAAAATAAAAAATGCAATGAAACTCTCTAATTATTTAATTAAAAAGGCTTTTAACTGTATTTATAAATAAGATATAATAATAAGGACACTATTGTCTTAAGGAAAAAAATTGATGAATAATGAATTTTCACAAGAATTGTTTTCAGTTATCTTTTACAAATAAATTCTCTATAGAACATTAGATCTGTCCTCACCTTGTCAAAGATGTAAACATGTCTACTGTTTGGTTAAAAAATGCATTTCTGCAATATTTTAAACTTAAAGTAAACAATATTTATTTTAAATCAGCTAATATTCCTCAAAATTTCAGAAAAGTACATTTTATTTTGTGAAGATTTATAAAGATAAAAATACATTGTGGTGAAAGACTATTAAAAATGGTGCTAGTCAGCTATTTTAGCAAAAATAAATTTAAGAAATCCCTTTCCAGTCAATTTAAATTAGTTTTTGAAATACAGCAAAGTATTTTGCTTATTGGAAATATTAAATTTAATCTATTAGCTTGAAACTAAAATAAAAGCTTTAAGAAAGATTTTTCATTTTTTTAAAATTCATTTTTTATTTTTAAATCTTAGGTGTTGTTTTTTGTGGTGGTAACTAATTTAAATTGACTGGAAGGAATTTTTGAAATTGCTAAAAACCACTGACTTTAGTTAGTACCACTATATTTACTAAACATAAGCTTTTCCATTTATATTTAGCAAATATAGTTTTTACTTAATAACAATATCACTTAACCAGTACAAATTAATATAGAAATTTGAAAGATTTTAAAATTAAAAAAATGGAAACTGTTTTTGTAAAAAAAAAATATTTTTCTTAAGACAATAGTGTCTATAATATATCTTATTCATAAAAGCAATTATAGATTTTCTAATTAATTAATGTCTTAGTTTTATTGCATTTTATGATTTGGTGCAGATTTTCAGTAATTGGGAGTCTTTTTTTTTATATAAAAAAAAGAAAAATGATTTAAATTCTCCAAGGAGTTCTATAAACCTTAAGCAAATCAAAAATTAATTTCTTTAAATTTCATAAAATTATTTGATTTTTGCAAGAATTTCTGAATGTGTTTTTCTCCACTAAAAATATGCTAAAATTTCCTGTGCTAATTTATGGTCCCCACTGATGAATGAAAAACAAAATTTTTAACCAAAATTTCAAACTTTCTAAAAAGGATCAAAAAATATGATTTAATAATTTTCCTCTTAATATGGCTGGTTTCAAAGAAAGGAAGGAAAATAAGGCATAGTTAAGTTGATAGGGAAAACCAATGAAATTTAAAAAAAAAATATAATTTCAAACAAAATCTTTTAAAATATACAAGTAACATATAAATAATGAAAATATTATTTTAATAACATCAGTTTATTTTTTTTACTTATCTGTTTTACCTTCCTTCCTTTAATAATTTAATTGTACAATTTTTGTCTTGTTGAATTTTATTAACAGTGAGTGAGAAGGAATTTTTTTTTTTTTTTTTTTTTTTACAAAGAGGCATTAGAGCATGTTATAATTTTAAAATTATATGTCCTTATTTTTGTTAATTTCAAATTATAGTTTACTGCCTCATAAGTTAATTTAAAATTTGTCTTGTTACAACACTTTTTACCTTTGCTTGCAAAAATCGGTCCAGAAGTCTGTCATTATGTATAGATGCTTTATTATATAATTACTCACCTTTCTAAAAGTAGCACATTTTTTGCACTACTGGTTAATTAACTTCACCCACTGTTTTTTTTCCTTTTCTTTTCATTCTGCCATTTTCCATTGTTTATTCATGCCATTCTCTCTTGCGCTGTTTACTAAGATACTAGTGCCCTAGTATTCATTGAACCCTAACCCTATAAACAATGGGTTTCATTTTTATAACTTTTGATAGATAAACCTTATAAAAACCTTAAATATTTTTTTAAGAAATTAGAAAGTGAAAAAAGAAAGTTGTCAGGAACTTGAATTATTCTTTTTTAAATATTTTAATTAAATTTAATATTTTAAATATTTAGAAGACAATATTGCCATATAATATCGAGGAACTCTGTTCTTATTTTCTGTCTAACATTTAAGTTATGACATTTTTGTGTGCTTGCACACACGTGCATTATGATCCCCCATATCTTGTGGGTAAACATTTGATGTTTTGTTTACAAAGCCACAAATTTTTATATTTTCATATATAATTCATATGGTTATTAGCATTGTTAAATGCTTAGCTCTGGGATCAGGAATTAAAACTTTGCACCAACTTGTCCACTATGAAATTAAATAAACATTCACATCCTTTTATTTTTTCCTGTTTTTGACAAATCTCTCTACAATCATGGCATACCAGTAACAAGACCATGATCAACATGAAAGCCAGAGAATCAGATTTCCCAAAGCATTGGTACAACAGCCATATGAGAAATTCTTACTGGAAATTGGATTTTTTATTTAATCATTATGCTAATGCACCCTTACTTAAAAAAAAGCAAGGGAGAATTTAGGCTGGTGTTGCAGCTGGCAAGTTATAATATTGGTAGAAAGAAAAACCTTATGAGACATTAACAGAAATACTTTAAGGATGGTAACAATCCTGTTCATAATTTGATATGAAATAGATCAAATCAGAATGCTAGAAGCTGTTCTTTCTTGGTGCTTAAAAACATTATGAACATTGGGTTAACTTGGTCAACTGAAGTAACTTATATAGGTATAATTTTAGGATAAAATATCTGAAAATTCCTAAATGAAGAGGCAGAATAAAAAAATAAATTACTTTTAATAAATGAACCAACAAAAATCGTACATTTATATTGCCAAAGCAGCATTGTAGCAAAAAAAGTTCATTAAATTCATAAAATTGAAATCAAGTCAAGTGCAAAAACTAAGTATGATTCTTTAAATCAGTTTGTCTGAAACAAAAAAAAAAATTGCTTTCAATTGAAGCACTTCTGCTTTCTCTTTTTACTTTTTAAATATCCTGAAATAAGTATTCATTTTAAGCAGCAAAATGAATACAAGTACTTATCTCTCTTCACCATGTCCATGGGATATCTGAAAAGGGAATAAAAAAAAAAAAAAAAAAAACTAATCTGATGGATGTATTACTATACAAATAAAGCATTGTGCTGATGTTACCAGTGCACTACAATACTATATTTTCACATTGTCACCTTTAAGATTGATGCACTTATTCCATTGGTGCACAAGCACATAAATGATCTTGACATTTTCAAAAATAGCATTATGTGGGGGAACTGATTTCTGGTTAGATGTTGTCAGGTGTTAATCTAAAAGGGTCATGGTTTATACCATGACCAGGAAGCATTCATTATCAACAGTTGCCATGTCTCCAAAATCATTCGAAGTTTAGCAGTCAGTGAAAAAAATTCCTTGCATGTGTTTTTGTATGCTGTTAATGGACTTCATACCACATGGTCAGACAGTTAATGCAGTCAAATTCTGTGAAACACTGTACAAACTAAGGGAAGCTGTTTGTGGAAAAAGACAAGGACATTTGTGTAATAATGTCATCCTGTTGCAACAGGAAAACTCCATTCCATCTATCTCTAACCTGACAAGAGTGGCTCCAGTGTTGTTGTGGAAGTACAAGGCTGGCTCCATTATTTATGCACCTGTGCATTGACAATGTGGCAAAACATCATAATATTGCTTGTAACTTACCAATGTTTTATTTTTATAGTAATAAACATTTTGGATTAGTAAATGTTTGTCCCTTACTTTTCAAACATTCTTCATATTTCAAAATTTTTTATATAAATGTTTTTTTTCATTCTTTTCTGTCTTTGCAGCTTTCATCTTGGCCATAACTCTTGCAGTGCTTCCATTAAAAAAACTGGTCAATTTTTATATGTACCTGGTTAGTGCCATCCTGCTTGTTGTTGGGTATCATGTATCATTCTCTTATGTGGAAGATGAGAAAGTTTCTGGCCTTGATAGGTCACCTTTCAATGACTTGCCTGATGACTCTTCACGGGTGCAAAAACTTCTTTTGTACTTGTGTGTCCAGTGGTTAATTGGGGCCCTAATTGCCTATTTAGTAGATATAAGAAATTGGACCAAATATCTAACCCTTGCCTTTTCCACTCCAATGCTTGCTCACTTGGCTGGCATTCCTGTGGAAAACCTCAGCACCGTACACAATGTTGCCTCAACTCTTATCATCTCTGTAATCCTGGTGCACCTTTTTAATGGCCTTAGCCACACTTTGGACTTTGTAAAATCTGAGATTAAACGCATTTGGCAGATCATCAATGCCACTGGCTGGTTACCAATTGTGATAACCTTTTGGCATACCATAATGCTGCCTACCCAGTTACTTCTCTTTTGGATGGTCTTGTTCTGTACCCAACTATACATTTATTTGAGTGCTGAAAATAACCCCATTATCCAGGAAGGCTGGCTTGTCATGGTACTGGCCAGTATTGGGGAATGTTGCGCCACACCCGTTAGCCTCTTTGCCCTTTGTGTCACGATCTCTTATGCTTCCTATTATATCCTCACCCTCACCAAGCTTTACTTACAAGGGTGGGAAGGCATTGGCCATGATAATGATGGTATGCGTGGTTGGACTGAGGGATTTACCATGCTGCTGATAGCTATGCAAACTGGACTTTTGGACTTGCGACCTTTACAACGTGCTTTCCTCATGAGCATCCTTCTTTTCATTGTAGCCTCTTCCCTTATTCAGTCAATGTACGAAATGACTGACCCTATCCTACTTACCCTTAGTGCCTCTCGTAATGGCAGTATTTTTAAACACCTTAGAGCTGTGGTTCTCTGTACCTTTCTCTGGATGTTTCCACTCTACATGACTTACATGATTTGCCAGTACCTTGACTTGGACTTTTGGCTTCTTGTCATCATTTCCAGTTGTTTGCTCACATCTGTACAAGTCATCGGATCACTGGCCATCTATGTCCTCTTCATGTATGACTTTGTCCGTAATGAACCATGGGAGTCTTTGGATGATGTCATCTATTATGCACGCTCGATGACCCGTGTGCTTGAATTTATTGTGGCTGTGTTTGTTGTATGTTACGGTGTTAAAGAAACGCTCTTTGGAGAGTGGAGCTGGATAAACTCCTCCATCTTGATTATCCACTGTTACTTTAATGTCTGGCAAAGACTGCAGAGTGGATGGAAGAGTTTTCTGCAGCGGAGAGAGGCAGTTAAAATGCTTGAGTCAATGCCTTGTGCAACGGAAGAACAACTGCTTGCTCACAGTGATGTGTGTGCTATCTGCTTCCAAGAAATGACTGTTGCTCGTATCACCAAATGCAACCATTATTTCCATGGTCTTTGTCTGCGCAAGTGGCTCTATGTGAAGGATGCATGCCCCATGTGTCACCAGAAAGTTTCACCATACTCTACAGAATCGGAACAAGCAGGAAATCCTGATTCCACAGAAAACGGTGCCGAGCCTTCAACTGAAACTGATTCCACAGTGTCTTCCTCTGCATCAAATAACACTCAAGATACAGTTTCCACAGAGCTACCAGCATTATCTCCAGACACCTTGGATAAAAACAATTTCACTGGCAGTGGAAACTCAAATGAGCCATTGTCTAAGACTGTTGCTACTACTGCTGATCTAACTTTGGAAGGAAATGATAGAAAAAATCCCAAACTAAAAAGTGTCCAAACACCAGAGGAACTGATTTCAGCACCTTGTGAGCCAATTAGTTCTGGACCTGCTGAAGGCTGTGGAAGCCCAGTCACTATGAAGTAGAGAGGAAAAAAAATTCTCTTACTAAAAGAATAAATGACATCAGCTTAATGTGGAGTGTTACTCAGCTGATTGAACTTGATCCAGCCTGGACATAATATTTTGGATTATTGTTTTGAACAAAAAGAACGGCAGCCGTGTTTTTTTTTTTTTTTTTTTTTTTAACCTTCTCCATAACTGTTTCTATTTATGTTTTTCATTATACATGATTTCTAGGATCTTGCAATTCATTTTGACGGGTTCACAAGGGTTGAAACATTTACAGGATAAAACATGCACAGATTGTTTTATCTTAGCCTTAAATCTATTTTGGCGTTTATGGCAGGTTTTTCTGGGAAAAGTAATTAATTTCACAGGTTAATATTTAAAGAATTTATTTTCATTTAAAAAATATATATGTACATCAGTTTTGTTAAAAGAAAAACAACACTTAAGCATTTGTTGAGATATCATTCAATTAGTCATGTTAAGAATTATATGGAGCAGGATATTAAGAATGATACCTCTTTGCATCTCTTCTAGATGGTTTTCATGTATATACGGCTCATGCACATTATTGTGAGGTACTTATGTAATCATTGCATTTGCAGTAACGATATTGGAAAATAATTTTAATTATTTTACGTGGAGCTATTGAAATACCAGAATCTTTAAATTATGTTCAATCTATCCCCTTTCGAAAGTACATTTTGAAAGAGATTAATTTAAAATGCAAAAGTGTTTTTATCTGATCTTTTGAAATAAATAAGTTTAACGATTAAAATATATTGGCAACGATATATTAATGACATGATTAATTATTAGTTAATAAATTGTGAATTTTATTTATTTCAAAATTAATGTGAAGTAACACTGCAAAATAATTCCAAGGAAAACAAATTTTGCGTGTAAGGGGGAATAACTTTGTAAGTTACGTTCATTTATGTCAAATTTTTATGAAGTATTATTTTGGTTTGTAATAAGAAACTAAATTCAAGTCAAATTTTCTTTTCGAAGTACTTCTAATTTCATGCTATAGATTTTTATTTTATAGAGTTAATATATGAAAAATATTGTACTTATTAAATCAGTCTTTTTTTTTTGTTACCAGAATAAGTACTTGTTTAAAAGTAAATATTGGAAAATATTCTACAGCAGGTATTAGGCATTAATTATTGTCATCATCGATTATATTTGATTTACTAATTGAGTTTGCCTTCTATTATTGGTACAATGTCATGTAAAGCATTATATCTATCTCAATATTCATTAATTGATTACAGTAAGTGATTAATATTCTTAATTATTGAACACATTAATTTTTAAGAGGTGTTTCTCAACCTGTCCAATATCAGGTGATGTATATATATTAATTAAATTTCCAGTGAACCAAAAAAAAAAAAAAGTTCAGATATACCAAAGAAATCCTTCATATCATGGGGGACAGTAGGAACTTGGCAAAGGAACTTATTGCTAAAAGAAAAATAGTACTCAACAATATTGGGTTCTTGTTCCCCATAACAGAGCATATAATAGAATAAAATTTTATATATATATATATATATATATATAATGATTTTTCTCCTCAGGTAACTATGTGAATCACTTTAATTTCATGACAAGTTGGAATTGCTTATTAAAGACATTTAAAAAAAATTAGTAATTTGTCACCTGAAAAAAAAAAATTTTTTCTAGGGAAAATTATATGAAAGTATTATTTATTTCCTCAGATAATGTGCATGGTTGTGAAGACATTTTCTAACTTTTGATCTCTGTTTAAAATTTGCTGAATTTACTTTTCCCTAAAAAAATATTGATCTAAATGGGTTAACCTTTTTTTTTTTTTTCTTAAATCTGTGAAGATAAATAATTGAAATGATTTCTGAAAGGATTCTGAAAATGTTTATCTACAAAATAAGGGAGGAAAGAAATATACTACTGCAATTTACAGGAATATTAATGGTAAAGGCACTTTAAATTCAAAACAATTTTTAAGAAATTGAAGTATTATGTGGAGGCATTGTTTTGTATGTATGTCGGTAAGTTTGCACCATTCTGCAGGAGGTCTTTATTAACTAGGGAATTGTTTTTAAAGTTGAACCACAGTCAGGGCAAACACAAACAGTATTGCTGAGAAACTCTTATTTCAACTGGAGGGACAAAACTATGTTGTTCCATTGATGGCTGGAATTGATTGAAATTTATATTTCTAATCAGTAAGCTAATACAACTTATGTGGAATTGATAGAAAGTTGTTGTTTTTTTTTTGTTAATCTAATTGTTCAAAATAATATCTGAAGTGTGTTCTGAGTCATTAACATTATGACATTTTTAACTCTTTATGATCTTATATTTAATTAAGAACAAATCTTTTGGCTATTTTCTAATGTAAACTTCTACTTGTATTAACTTTATAATGTATTAAAAACAAAGATATTTTGATGTTATTTTCTGTGACAAAATGTCCTTTTTAAGGCTAAAAAAAGTTTATCCCAATGAAAGCTTTTTCTGATTGAATGTTAACTAATTATTGAAAAACCACTTCTAGCTTCTTCATGTATTTAAATTGGTTTACTATTTTAAGCTACCTCAATTTCTGTTTAAGTTTGGTTCTGGTTTGTGGTTCATTTCAGCTTTCAATGCTACTGATGAAGATGCATTCCCTTGGTTGGTCTATGATTGCAGTTGGCTTGTGGGAAGCTATAACGATTTAGTGGAAATCTCTTTACCTCATATCTGCTGTTCATGCTGATTATCTCATACCAAATTGCTATATCAGTTTAGAGAGAGAAAAAAAATGGACGGATCTTGGCTTTATCAAAATAGTGGGTTCACTTTAGAAGACATTTTTTATTTTAATCATAAAATGACCTTATTTGATATTAATGCTTAAATACTTTTACTATTTATTTTTTTTTTTTTTAATCATTCTAATCATTTATGTGAGTAAAGGCAGCAGGGATCTTATTAAAGCAACCTTTATCTGGTAATAATGAATATTTCCAGTACTAATTATTTTTGTATATTTTGTTTATAATTTAAGGAATTGTGTTATAGGATAGTTTTACCCAATACTGGATGAAAAATTTTGTATAAGCATGTTACAATCAAAGTTAATGTTACAAACTAACTATATTTAAGCTAACATTAATGAAGGTACAAAATGGTTTGAATTTCTCATTTTATGTTTTTAACCCACCTATTTTTATCCATTTAGCAATTGTCATATCTGCTACTGGATAACCAGAAATGTTTTCTATGAAGACATTGCTAATTTGTTTGCCATTTTGATTGACTTCTCTCTTTTTACTTTTTTCTTCTGATGGGCAAAAAAAGGCATGAGTTAATGCAATAAAATTTCATATTTTATATTTTTCTTTGTTTTTATTTGACTGAAAGACATACATTGGATTTTCAATGTCATGTCTCCTCCCCCCTCTTACTGCTGGAAGTGCAATAACTTTAATATCAAATTAAGAGAGGAAAACTTATTTGTAAAGTTTGGTTACACAATCTCTGATTTTTCAGTAAATGATGTAGACTTGACAACTGAATATATTATGGTAAGTCTTGGCCTACTGTCTCCAACCCACTTTTAGTTTGTTTGTTTTTTGTTTTTTTTTTATATATATAGATCTGAAGAAGTCTCTTGAAGTTAGTTTAGATATCAGTTGAATGTATTTAGTCATAAAGAAAAACAAAACTGATCTCAAAATGGAGAAATGTTTGTTAAAAAGTATATAATCACTGTTCATTTAGTTAAGGTTACAAATGTTGAATTGACCCTTCATGAGTGAAGTGCTGTTTCAAGTTATGGCCAGCATACATTCCAAAAAAGGAACGTGATAAAAGAAAATGAAATTGGTGAATATATGGAACACTGGTGTTGGGATTTCTAATCAACCAAACTTTGTTGGAAATTAAGTTAGAATTTCATTCTCCTTTGCAATTCTTTAGATGATGTCTCACAGTGCAGGAAATTAAGGGGTTCACCAAGCAGCCAACGGGGCCTGCAGATCTAAGTTCCAACTACTAAAGTGCCAAAATTCAAAGATGTACATTAAAAACACTTCAGTGGATGGTTAGGGTTCTCTGATTAATATTTATCCCCATATTATCCAAAATTTGGTTGGTCACTCCTTCTCATTGCTACTTCATTGGCTCAATCTCTTTTACTTTTAACCAATAAGATGGGATCACACCTCTTCAACAGGAAATCGTAGCCTAAAAGTTGTTTAGCATTTTCACCCAAACTCCACTTTCTGTATAGATGGAATTTAAAATTAGCAGTTAATCTATAGTTTATGACAGAAAGGGTCTCTGTCACTGAGGTGAGAACCAGATGCTTTTGAAAATTATCTTTTGTGACGATAAATATTCGCACTTACCGGAGTTGAATCGTCCAAGATGTTTTGCTTGTCGTTCTGCTGTTTTATGATGGATATATGCATAAACCCAAGCTAGACAGTTTGTGATTTCGTCAGCTGCATCCTTTCCTCTCGCAAGTGTGGTCCAAGAAAAGTACATTTTCCGACATTTGTTTATTTTATGCTGCTTGGCATGATTTGTCTAGTGGCGGTCTGCATGCTGATTGGTCAAGCTGGCGACTCATTGAGAACGAGGCCAATGGTGATGATTGGTGTGTTGGCCGTTTTTTTTTTTTTTTTTTTTTTTTTTTTTTTGTCAATAAAATGGTCTTGGACATTGGCTGGGAGTGCGACTGGGACCGTCGTGACGTGCACTGCTTTAGAGGTTCGTATTAAGTTACGACTCTGTTTATTTTTGTCTGGAAGCTGCATGTCAAGCCTGTTGACAGCATGGTGCCATTATATGAATACCTGAACATCTCTCAATCTTAGGTGTTGACAAAAAACACCAAAAAAAGTTGGAAGATTGGGTACTAGAAAAAGTAGTATGGTGAAGTGCAATGAGTTGAGCTTTGAAAATATCCAATGTGTATCAGGAACGAATAATGATAAACCAAATTGGATAGTACATGATAATCTGCCTGGATGATCTTTAGCCTTTAGTGAGGTGCCCAACACTATCACTAACAGGAATCAAATTTTGGAAGGTGTGTGTGCTTTTTTTTTTTTTTTTTTTTTTTTTTTGACAAAGCTAAAATCAAACATTTTTGCTCCAATTCATCATGTGCCCATGTTCCAAGAAACATTTGAACATCATGCCCATTGCAATTTATGAAGATGCACCTACAATAGTAATAGGGTTTTTCTTAATTTTCTAGAATTTCATATTAAATGAATCATGAATGAAACAATGTCTTGATCTATATCTGACTATCTATATTTGACTTACAGCAGTTGAAGATGAAGTGTGGTTAGATCATTCAACAAAACAATGATCCAGTGTATGCAACAAGAACAGCGTAAGATTAATTTTTAAGGAACAACATATGTCCTAGCAGATGAGCTAATTCTCTGAATTGATAACAAAAATTTGAGGTTTAAAGAAATATGTTCATCAAAGGGATATTGAAGTTTTTATCGACTGTTCTGATCAGGTCAAGATTCCATGTGAAGAGTTGTAGCTCTTAACAAATTTTGTCTTTTCTCCTAATTCTTGTTTCGTCATCTATTTACTCAAGCTCACAAGGTAGGTTATATGATATTTTCCTCTGTCCCTCTTCAATATATCCTATCACTATCAAGTTTCCCAAGCTCACTTTCCTCTTTGTTTCCTAGAAATTTCAACTGCCTCTATCTGATGTTAGGTATAAGTGTCCTTTTCATTTCCATTTTCTCTAAAACGTTGTTGTTCACATGTTCAGTCCACGGTATTCGCAGCATCCTTTTGTAGAATCACATTTCTGTTGCTTCAAGTGTCTTCATCTTTGAGGAGATTGTCTAGCATTCACTGTCATATAGGAAGACTCATATTACTAAACATTTCATTACTGTTTTCTTTGCTTATAACAATTTTTTCTGTTTCTTGATACTTTGCTTAGCTTTTGGATGGTATCTTTTGCTATCCCAATGTGTCTTTATATTTCAGTGTCATGCTGTCCATCCTCTGTTAAAACACTTCCCAGATATTTAAACTGTTGTACTTGCTTGATTTTGGTATTTCTGATTTGTAATTTGCATGTTGGGTCGTTTCTTTTGCTAATAACTATACATTCTTTCTTGCATTATATGTTTAGTCCTTACTTCATGCTTTCCTTCATTACCTCCTGTAGGAGTTTTTGTAATTTCTTTTCTATGTCTGCTATCAACATTGTCACCTGTATAACTTATGTTGTTAAGATTGTAAACAACAATAATGAATCTTGGTAGGACTTCTAATTCTCTCAGTATCACCTTGCTTTATAGATTGAATAAGTCCAGTGAGAAGACACATACTTGTCTTACACTCCTTTCTATGTTTGTATAATAAATTCATAATAATAATTGTATAATGAATTCATTTTCTGTCCATATGCAGGTGGTTTGCTGACAGTGTAGGTTCTGGATTATTCTAATCTGCTTTCCAAGATGTACACAGTTTATATTTATATGTATATACTAGCAGCAGAGCTCGGCGTTGCCCGGGGATGTAACAGTAAGAGATAGATCAAGTATCGACCATCATAAAGACTGAAAAATAAAATTGACAAAGATTGTTGTTTAAGGTTGATGGACACGCATGTCTTAATTTTTTTTTTTTTTTTACGAATTGGTCACACCCAAACTCAAACAAAAACATTGTTTTCAATTGTTATGAGTCTACCGATTGAATAGAATTTTATTATAAACAATTGTCTTGTAAATGGAATTTTCAAAGCACTCTGTAAAAATAAAGAAAAAAGTGTGCAAGACAATAAGAAACACTACCTGCTAAAAAAAGTGAAGTTTTGTTGAAATTGGTTGAAAAATGTAGGAAATCCGATCCCATATATACACACACACAAACAACCTGGGTTTTATAAGTATAACTCGATATGAGTTGTCCCCCTTTCTGTGACGGTTACACACCTGGCCCAGGGTCGAATCCCTTGGTTACGGCGCCAACTGTGACGTCGCTCCTCCTGGTCGCTCCTCCTGGTTCCAAGCGTGCCGCTCCAACCCCTTGGTTGGATGATCACCAGCCTCGCCTTTCTCAACTCGCTTCCAATACCTGGTTACTGAAGCAACTGTTGATCTCCGGTCTGTCTACCCACACTGTGTTTAGATCTTAGACAGACGGGACCAGCAAGGATTGGGGCCGATACAAGTTGAGTCCGACGGGGTGGCAAAACACAAGTAAAAAAAAAAAAAAAAACTCACGAGACAAAAAATTACTGATAAAAAAGGGTGACAACCTTTTATATCTAATGTCTGTTACATAAAGAAAAATTGTTCTTATTTCCCGACCCGCTCTGTGGACTATGGCACAAGCTTCTATCACACAACCTAAAGATTTGAATTGCCTACTCTTTAGAATTGTGTATGTCGGAGTGTGGTTTAGTTCGACACTGGGGCTAATTTCTATCGATCATTCACAGTTGATTCTTCTCTTCGACTTGAGTTGTATTTCTTCTTCTTCGTCGACTAAGATAGAACTTCTCTTGTCTTCGACTTGGCTGCAACTTCTCTTGTCTTCGCTTGGCTGCAATCTTCTTCTTCGTCTGCTTGGGCTGGAAGTTCTCTTGTCTTCGACTTGGGCTGGAAGGATTTCTTGCCGCAACTCAGCCGCAACTCTGTCGTCCCGAGGTGATCTCTTCGCTGCCGTCCGGGCTGAACTCTTCTGTCTTCGACTTGGGCTGGAAGGATTTCTTGTCTGAGGATTCTTTTTTGCCCGCAAAGGGCGAGTGAATCGGGCCCGATGCCCGCTTCAGGCTCTTTCCCTGCCCGCGGGTCCAGCTGCAACTCCACTCCAACTGATTTCTGTCGACTGGGGTCCTGCTTTTATTGACGCCGCAACAAACTGGGGTGGGTCTGTCGGCCGCGGGGTTTTCGATAATTCCAAAAGTCGCATTATTTCTGTCTTCTCCATTATCGCTATTGTTTTCACCCTACTTCCTCAGTGCCTTTGGTGGGAGGCGACACCCATCTCTCCCGGTTTCTCGTATGTCAGGTGACCGTTTTTGACCAATGGTTCCTGATCGAGCATTCTTCCTCTTCTTTCCGCATATCACGTGACCGCCCTCGGCCAATGAGATTGTGGTTGGGGCGCCCCATCTCAAATCGGGCGTGGCTTACATCGTTCTTGTTTTAAAAAACAAAAATCTAATTTTGCCCTTTTTTGCACGTCTTTAAAAATGACAATCTTGGCTTTTTTCACCTGGGCTCTGTCAAAACAGCCTGCGCTAATTAGATGTGACTTCAGGAAAGAATATTGGCGCCATCTGTGAGCTGAGACAATCGTTTTTCACCCTCTTGTTTTTGTCAGACCCGACAGTCAGAAAATCTTAATTATCTACATTGAAAATGTCCCCACTTTATTATCGCGGGTTTCCAATTCTTAACAGGTCAGAATCTGTATACCGCTTCCACCGGTCCTCCCCTCAACCCAAAAGACACTTTTTCTCTGATTAAAAATTTCGATTCTATTGTTCTAAAAAATTTCCCTTTTCCGAATTGATAATGAGTCTTTTCTACGCAAAAAATCGGTCATGTGCTTCACCCGATATTTTTTTATTATCAATACACTCTTATCAAGCATTGTCCTTCCACTCTAAATGACTTTCCTTCTAAATAACAAATCCCATTGTTCTTTCGAAAATCGGCCAAGATGTTGGCCTAATTACCTTTCTGATACGTGTTTTTGTTAATGACCGCTTTTTGTTATTTCTCTCTTCCTCTCTTTCCCCTTCCTTCTTCTTTCCTTAGGATCGTCTAAGTACAACTTTAGTGAATTATTTTCAACTCAATTATTTTCCGTTTAAAAAAAAATCAACAACCTGTTTAATAAACCGAGTAAAAAAAAATTAAATCATATTTCTATGAATATTTCTAATAATGCAAGGTGCCACAATCCTCCCCTAACCGATTTGTCATTTACCCGTAAATGACACCTAAACCCAATTACATCATTTAACATGCACCATGCATTTGTCTCATGCAATTCTATTCTACTTTCTAACATGCAAGGGTAATGTTCTTTCCATTTTCTTTTGTTCTACATGCAATGAAATGTTCTTTTCATTTTCTTCTGTTCTACAGGCAATGTAATGTTCTTTTCATTTTCTTCTGTTCTACATGCAATGAAATGTTCTTTTCACTTTCTTCTGTTCTACATGCAATGAAATGTTCTTTTCATTTTCTTCTGTTCTACATGCAATGAAATGTTCTTTTCATTTTCTTCTGTTCTACATGCAATGAAATGTTCTTTTCATTTTCTTTTGTTCTACATGCAATGTAATGTTCTTTTCATTTTCTTCTGTTCTACATGCAACGAAATGTTCTTTTCATTTTCTTTTGTTCTACATGCAAGGTAATGTTCTTTTCATTTTCTTTTGTTCTACATGCAAGGTAATGTGTGCGTGTGTCTGTAGGCGCAGATGTGTTCACTAGGGTTTGTTCTTCTTGGTCAATGTTTTCCTCTCTGCCGTGGAGGTTTTTTTGCCAAGACGTGGTGGTCTCACGCCAGCCTCCTCCATTGGTCTTTCAGCAATTTCTTCGCCAGTCCTGTCTGAGTAAGGAACACTGCTCGCATCTCCTCTCGAAGTTGCTGCATGCTCACTAGACTGTCGTTTCGCCAATCTTCTCTTACTCTTAATCTTCCATATTATTACACCCCCGATGGCTATAACTAGGAATGTACCCATCACTATTGACCAACTTATCGCGATCTGCTCATCGCCTTCCCAAGCTACACCTTCGCCTCCCAACGCACTTAACTTATCCCTTAAGTGATCCATATCGATCTTTTCTATTGGCTTCATTAATACTGGCATCTTATTTAAGGTGACATTAGAGAATCTCTTCACTATCGGCTCCCATAATTCTGTACAATTGACTAAGCCTCTACCAATCATCTCTATGAGTGAATCTTTTTCTTCATACCTTTCTTCCATCTGGTAATAGGGGGCAAGGAGATGGACACCCCAACCGCTTAACATCCCATGGGTAGCGTCACCAGGGATAACGGTGGCCTTATTCTTAATGTCCTTGTGGACTCTCCCCCACATACCCTAGACAGGCTGATATGTTTCTGTGTGGCTACTGCCCACACCCCGTCTGAAACACTGATAGCTTGTGGTAATGCCGAGTTTGTTAATACCTCTACTTGGCAGATTCTTTTGATTCCTTCCCCCTCCCTTCAAACAATTCTAGTATGCACAGTCTGCGGTTACCAGTTTTATAGATAGGGCTCAACGAGGTACAAGTCCCCAGGGTATCATCTCTACACCTTCTAGCTTCTTCAGCTGATAGCAACATGAATTTCGTTCTCCCAAATTTAATGCTATGTAGTCTGCTTCCACCTTGTACCTAGCTATCATTCCTGAAAGGTAACAAATTCTCTTCTTGTTATTCTTCACAACTACTTAGTCTCGCCGACTCATCACTCAATCATTTCATAACTTTTTTTTTTCTAAGTTCGGCTCTTCCCTCCCTAACTAACCTCTAGCAGACAGAATGGTCCGGTCAGGTGTGCGTGGCGCTCACTCTAAAGGTCGTACTTCATGACACCACTGGTGATCAATCAACAATGCCAATGATCTTCTTCCGTCCCTTGTGAGGTGCAGCCCGTGACTCCATCCCCCCACTCACATCTACCATAGTCAGCCAATAGGATTTTGGATGAGCCAGTGTCGTTATCTGTCGACACTAAATGCTTCTATTCTGCACAGCCCTTTTGTTCTACTGAGATTTGGGGGTTCTTCTCCTCCCTGATCTCATCTTCCCGAGGTGATTCCTGCTCAACCTCCACCCTTCCTTCTGTGTTTAACTCCCGTCCAGGAGGTTTTTGTCCTCTTCTTCATCCTCTGATTCTTCTTTCTGTTTAGAGTCTTTGCCTTGAATGTCTTCAATACCTCTAACTCTGTCTAAACTTCTCCTGTTCCTTATCCTTTCCTTAAGCTGGGAAAGGGGTATTCGATCTTCCTCCTCCCACTCGCTGGGTCCTTCGTCCCTGTTCAGGGTGTCTCTTTTAGAGCCTTGACTGCTTGATTGGACCTCTTAAGTTTTTTCTTCCTTTTCTTCGGACATGGGGTGTGATGGCGATCTCATGGGGTCTTCTGCACTGACTCAGTCGACGACTGAACATCGCTAATCCCGCTGAGGGTTCCAACTCTGTCACTCGGACTGCCGTTTATCTGGTCAAGTCGACCTATCTCCTCATCTTCTTGAGTCTTCCTCCGTCTCCATTCCTTCCGGTTCAACCAGAGTTACCTTCCTTTTCCTTGTCTTCTTAGGCCTTGGCTTCTCATTTCAGGTTAGCTATTTCAGCCCTCTTCAGATCATTGGCATGAACCCTCCTCGCTTTCGTCCTGCCACTTGATCCCATATTACATATGATACTGGGCCCGTCTGCTCCACTATCCAGTAGTCTGGTTCCCATCTCTGGTCCAGTTTTCCTTCTCTCTGGTGGATTTTATAGTAGACAGGGTCTCCAACCTTCAATTCTACCACCTTTCTTTCAGCATTCACCCTCTCATTTCTTTTCTTCTGGGCCCTCTTTATTCTTCTTCTGGCCTGTCACGAATATCTTATGTTGCTGTTTCAGCAATAGTTGATGATGATCTTCTCCCATATACCTTCTTCGGGGCTTCAGTAGGTTATCTACAGGCAGGACCACGTCTCTGCCAAACAACAAAAAATAAGGAGAAAATCTGGAGGTTTCGTTTTCGAACTCCTCCACGGCCAGAGCTCTGCGTCAAATACAAGTCCCAATTTCCAATGTTTTCTCTGACCAACTTGGCTAATACATCTCCCAAGGTTCTATGAAACCTTTCCACTTTAGCATTTCCCTGGGGGTGATATGGGGATGTTTTTTTATGTGCTCTACATTCAAACCTGTCAAAACTTCTCTCATGATGCTGTTCACATTCTCCGTGCCATTATATATTACCAATTGCACAGGGGCACCATACCTAGGGAAGATTTCACTTATTATCAACCCGCCACAGTTCTGGCCTTCTTGTCTGGTACTGCAAATGCTTCAGGCCAATTTGTTAGCCAATCGACAAAACTCACTATATAGTTGTTTCCTTGTGCAGTTTCCCCATATGGTCCTGATACATCCATACTCACTTTCTCTCGAAGGGGAAGTTTGGTGCGTCTGTTTCCTCCAAGGGTGCCATTTCCTGCCTTCTGCTCTGCGACTGGCACACTACACAACTCTGAACATAGTTAGTGACTTCTCCGTACAGTTTGGGCCAAAAGTACTTTCTTCCTATGAGATCACATGTCCTATCAATTCCCATGTGACCTAACCTTTCGTGGCACTGTTCCAATATCTCTGGTCTTAAACTTTTGGGCACATACAACTTGGGTTTGACTTCTTCATCCCTTCCTGAGAGATAATACAGCCTTTCCTCTATTATGGCATACTTGGTGGTCTCTCCTGCCTTTACCTTCTCTCTCAGAGCAGCTATTTCACTGTCTGCTTGCTCCTTTTCAATTCCTTCTGTCCAGTAGGGATCGGTTATTATCTAGGCGTCCCTTCTTAGTCCGATTCTAATATAGGGCGATCTTTTTAGCTTATTAGAGTTAATTACTCCTATTCTATAGGCTTTATCATCTACTCCCTGTTCTACCCTTACAGATCTTTCTTCCAGTTGTTTCGGTATTCTTGAGAGTAAATCTGCATTCGTGTTTTCCTTTCCTGCCAAATACTCTATCTTACAGTGGTAGCCACTTAACTTAAGTGCCCACTGTTGAATTTTCTTATTATTTGTCCTCTGCCTGCAATAGGTACTGCAGAGGCTTGTGGTCTGTCTTTATAGTGAAGACCACGCACCGTTTAAATAGTAGTCCAGTTTTTGGAGAGCATACATGATAGCATATGCTTCCCTCTCTATTACTAGCCACCTCTGTTGTGTCTCTGAGAGCTTATGGGAGAGGAAGTATATCTGTACTTCCTCTGGTATGCCTAACACTGGTCCTTCCTTATCAGGACACGGCTGGGTAAGTACTGCCCCTACACACTGCTCACTGGCATCCGTGTAAATATCATGGGCTTGCTGAGGTCTGGATAAATCAGCAGTGGAACGGTCGTCAACTGTTCCTTTAGCGAATCAAATGCTCGTTGACAGTCCTCTGTCCACTTGAACCTAGCGTATTTCTTAAGTCAGGGCCACTAGCGGTATGGCAATTCTTGAAAATGCCGGAACGGCGCCGGTAGTAGCCTATAGCTCCTATAAAACCTCTTACCTGCCTCACTGTCTTAGGCTCTGGCATTTCCCTTATGACCTTTACCTTATCCATGTCGGGTTTAATACCGTCTCCGTTTATGACGAAGCCTAAATACCTAGTTTCTTCCCTCAGAAACTGACACTTTGACAATTTCAATTTTAATCCGGTTTCCTCAACCTTCCCAACACCTGTCCTAATTGAAAAATGTTGTTCCACTGTCTCCGAAAATATCAAGATATCGCCCAAATACATGTATGGCAAAGCTCTCGCATCCTCCTAACACTATTGACATTAGCTGTTGGAAGACTCCCGGGGCATTAGCTAAACCGGAATGGCATCACTCTGAACTGAAAACAGTCCCAGGTGACACGCTTGACGCGCCTTCTCCTTGTCAGCCTCATCCAGGGCTACCTGCCAATACCCGGACCTCAAGTCCAACGTGAGAAGTACTTTGCCTTCCCTAATAATGCCAAATGTCGTCTATCAATGGCAATGGCACCGCCAACGGCTTCGATATAGAATTCAGCTTTCTAAAATCTACACAGAAAACGGTGGCCGCCATCTTTCTTACCTACTATTACTATTAGGAAGCTCCAAGGAGATCGATCTTTCGATCATCCCAGCTTCCAACATTTCCTCTACTGCCTCTTCTACAAGGGGTCTTTTATGTATAGGTGTTCGGTAGGGTTTTTAATTTCACAGGGGGTGGTCTCCGGTGTCGATTTTCATTTCGACTGTGTGGGTCTGACCTAGCTCCTTGTCTGACTGGGCCACCACATCTCGATTGTTCCTTAACAGACCCCAACTCTGGTTCTAAATTGATCCGGTGCTAATATATCCTCATCTAAGATTCCTTTTTTTTTGCTCTACTAGCTTCCTTCGTTCCTCCTCGAATCTCACCCGATTCAGAGTTAAGTAGGAAGCGCTCTCCCTATCTTCTCCCTCTCCTAACCTTTATAGTCTTTTGGGCCTGGTTCACCATCATTATGGGCACCAACTCGGCTGCCTCCATTACCGTTTCGCTTTGGGTTACCTCGCTATCTTCTAGGCCCTTTCCTTCTACAGGGACCAACTGCAGAGGTCCTCTCCGTACCTTTTTTTTTCTGACATTAGCCTACCCTTTCCCGACACTGCGGTCCTAGGAGGTAACTTTACATCTTCCTCCACCACTATGGTTATCTCTTCCTCTGGTGGGCATCCCAATGGCGTTCTCTGCGCCGTTCACCACCAACACAGTAGGATTAAACTCGATCTGGGCCTTCTGGCTCCGGGACCAATCTTCTCCCAAGATTGCCTCTGTACACAGGTCGGGGTTACGTAAAAATTTTGGGTGCTTTTCACCTCCCAATCCTCACCGGGAGCCTCACCATCCCTTTTATCTCCAGGGCTCCATCTGCCTGCGTGATCTCTATGTCCGCTTCCGTAACCTTCTCTTCCATTTCACCCCGCCTGTATGTTTCCTCTCTCATCAATGACACAGATGCTCCTGTGTCCACCAAAGCCCATCTCTCTACCACCTATCTCTGCTCTACAGGATAGTTCTTTCTCCCCGTTAGCGAAGAGAACACTTGAGCTTTCTTCTTCCTGGGTCCCCACCTTTTGGTTAACCCAGCCATAGGCGCCGGGGTAGTAATAAATCACCTTCATTTTTTTTCATGAGGTGGAGTTCTGCCCCCCTGCACCTGGGCGACCCGGCCGAACCTCTCCCCCGTCTCCCATGGCCGTTTTTTTTTTACAGTTTCTTTTCAGGTGTCCTGGCCTCCTGCAAAACCAGCACCTTCTTGCTGGACAGCTTGCATAAAGTGGCCCGCCCGACCACATGTCCAACATTTTGCTCTTTCTCTTTTTAACTGGGTTGGCCTTGTGTCTATCCTCGGGGAACCGTCCTCTATTCAAGCGGTTCCGCCCACCCACTGGTCCAAGTTTTTATTTCTCTCCTTTTTAACTGGGCCACCTCCTCTTAATTCTGGGGTGGCCCGCTGGCTTTTCTTGGGCTCGGCCTTCTTTGTTAATATTGGTGGGGCACCTTCCTCAGCCCGCACCACTTGGCCAGGTGTCCTTTCTTACCACACCTGGTGCACCTGTCACGATCGGTCTGGGGCAACCCCCCACTTAGTCGGACATTCCGCCGCCCTGTGGTCCTCTTTACCCACAGGTCCAGCAGACTCCAGCCCGTGTCGACCCATTGTGGGCTTATAAAAGCCATGCCTGGTCGACCATGCCCTTTCTATTGGGGTCCTCCTCCCATAATTCTGCCCCATCCACCTCTTCCTTAACCTCTGATTCCACACGGGGTTCTTCCGCCACTCCCCCTCTTTCCAGCCTCCTGACTTGGTATTTGCTTCTTCCCACACCTCTTCACTTTTTATCCCACCCCCTGGCTCTCCTGGCCAGCTCTATCGCTGCCGACAGTCTGAGCGGTCCTTCTTTCAATACGTAGTGGATTTAACACGCTCGGCTAAACTCAGCGCCCTCTACAGCCTACAGGTCCCCCAGTTGGGCCTGCATAACCGCGTTATCCTGACCACCACGAGGGAATGCCAACAGCGATAGCTTCCCGCTCGGGCCCCTAATTCTCCCGGGGTTTCATCCCCTAGCTGTGTCAGTTTTAAAAGGGCCCTCATGGCCTCTATGGCCGCATTCTTCGTCGGCGAATTCTTTGGTTAGCAGTCTTTTATTTCTTCCCAAGACAAGCGGGTTGGTTCTCCAAGAGCCCCTCACGAACTCAGGCGCTTTTCCTTTGTGGCATCGTATGCCAAATACAGGGTTTCTTGGTCCAAAGCTCGAGATGGTTCGGCTCTTCTCGAGGATTGCCAGCCAGTTTTTAAACTCCTTCCCTGCCATCAAAATACTGGGACCCTCGGTCCACAACAACTTCCTTAAATCCACTGACAACCCCCCGCCCTACTTCTCCTCTTACCCCCACTGCTCTATCCGAATCATAGTCAGACATGTCTACAGATCGTGGTCTTCTCAGGGTTGAAATCCCTCGGTCACTGCACCACGTGTGACGCGGCTGTCTCAGGGTTGATCCTGGTCACGGCACCACATGTGACGGTTACACACCTGGCCCAGGGTCGAATCCCTGGTTACGGGCGCCAACTGTGACGTCGCTCCTCCTGGTCGCTTCTCCTCCTGGTTCCAAGCGTGCCGCTCCAACCCTTGGTTGGATGATCACCAACCTCGCCTTTCCCAACTCGCTTCCAATACCTGGTTACTGAAGCAACTGTACTGATCTCCGGTCTGTCTACCCACGCTGTGTTTAGATCTTAGACAGACGGGACCAGCAAGGATTGGGGCCGATACAAGTTGAGTCCGACGGGGGTGGCAAAACACAAGTAAAAGAAAAAAAAAAAACTCACGAGACAAAAAATTACTGATAAAAAAGGGTGACAACCTTTTATATCTAATGTCCGTTACATAAAGAAAAATTGTTCTTATTTCCCGACCCCGCTCTGTGGACTATAACAAACTTCTATCCACACAACCTAAAGATTTGAATTGCCTACTCTTTAGAATTGTGTATGTCGGAGTGTGGTTTAGTTCGACACTGGGGCTAATTTCTGTCGATCATTCGCAGTTGATTCTTCTCTTCAACTTGAGTTGTATTTCTTCTTCTTCGTCGACTAAGATAGAACTTCTCTTGTCTTCGACTTGGCTGCAACCTCTCTTGTCTTCGACTTGGCTGCAACTTCTCTTGTCTTCGACTTGGCTGCAACTTCTCTGCTTGGGCTTTCGAGTAATCTTCTTCTTCGTCTGCTTGGGCTGGAAGTTCTCTTGTCTTCGACTTGGGCTGGAAGGATTTCTTGCATGTCTCAGCCGCAACTCTCTGTCGTCTTTCGGTGATCTCTTCTTCTTCGCTTGGCTGCCGTCCTGGGGCTGAACTCTTCTGTCTTCTTCACTTGGGCTGGAAGGATTTCTTGTCTGAGGATTCTTTTTGCCCAAGAAGGGCGAAGTGAATCCGGGCCCGATGCCCGCGTTCAGGCTCTTTCCCTGCCCGCGTCCAGCTGCAACTCCACTCCAACTGATTTCTGTCGACTGGGGTCCTGCTTTTATTGACGCCGCAACAAACTGGGGTGGGTCTGTTGGCGTTTGGGGGTTTTCTCGATAATTCCAAAAAGTCGCATTATTTCTGTCTTCTCATTATCGCTATTGTTTTCACCCTACTTCCTCACAGTGCCTTTGGTGGGGAGGCGTACACCCATCTCTCCCGGTTTCTCGTATGTCAGGTGACCGTTTTTTGACCAATGGTTCCTGATCGAGCATTCTTCCTCTTCTTTCCGCAGATATCACGTGACCATTTTCGCCAATGAGATTGTGGTTGGGCGCCTCCATCTCAAATCGGGCGTGGCTTACATCGTTCTTGTTTTAAAAACAAAATCTAATTTTGCCCTTTTGCACGCATTTAAAATGACAATCTTGGCTTTTTCTCACCTGGGCTCTGTCAAACAGCCTGCCGCTAATTAGATGTGACTTCAGGAAAGAATATTGGCGCCATCTGTGAGCTGAGACAATCGTTTTTTCACCTCTTGTTTTTGTCAGACCCGACAGTCAGAAAATCTTAATTATCTACATTGAAAATGTCCCCACTTTATTATCGCGGGTTTCCAATTCTTAACAGGTCAGAATCTGTATACCGTTCCACCGTCACCCCCTCAACCCAAAAGACACTTTTTCTCTGATTAAAAAAATTTCGTTTCTATTGTTCTAAAAAAAATTTCCTTTCTCCGAATTGATAATGAGTCTTTCTACGCAAAAAAGTCGGTCATGTGCTTCGACCGATATTTTTATTATCAATACACTCTTATCAAGCATTGTCCCTTCCACTCTCTAAATGACTTTCCTTCTAAATAACAAATCCATTGTTCTTTCGAAAATCGGCCAAGATGTTGGCCTAATTACCTTTCTGATACGTGTTTTTTTTAATGACTGCTTTTGTTATTTCTTTCTTCCTCTCTTTCCCCTTCCTTCTTCTTTCCTTAGGATCGTCTAAGTACAACTTTAGTGAATTATTTTCAACTCAATTATTTTCCGTTTAAAAAAAAATCAACAACCTGTTTAATAAACCGAGTAAAAAAAAAATTAAATCATATTTCTATGAATATTTCTAATAATGCAAGGTGCCACATTTCATTCTGGTGACAGAATCGTGTTTTATTGTGTTTTCAAATTGATTTTGTGCAAAAACAATGGTGCTTTTCCAATTTTTGGCTCTGTCAGAACCACCGCCAGGTAATTTTATGTAGTCCTGTGAAGTTTTGTTGAAAAATGTAGGAAATCCGATCCAATATATAAACATACAGACACACACACACACACACACACACACACACACATACAATCTACGTTTTATAATAAGTAAGATTCAGTTATGCTAACTTTGTCATTCATGCATCTATTACGCCACCCATCATGGTCCTGCATGTCATTAGGGTGGCATTCTTTGTCATTACATAGTTGGTCAATGTAGTTGGTTGCTGGGTGACCAACCTGTCTTGCACCATGGTTAGTTGTCCAGAGCAGTAGATCGCTTGCAAGTTCTTGTTTTGCTCACCGGCAACATCTTGCAAAGCACCTTCTGTGTTCCTGTAAGATTGTAGAAATATCAGAGATGGGTCTTAGAGCTGTGATTTTGGATGCTATCTCCAAGGGATGTTAAATATAGCTTACCGCATTCAAGTGTAGGTCCCTTTAAGCTGAGACTCAAGGGTTTTAATTTATGTCCAAGTAGTGATACCATACATTTCTTTGTAGAAAATGTCTCCAGCCAAAGTGCATCATACTTTTGATTCTCATATGTCTTTCTTATATAGTCAAGGAATGAGTGAGGCATCACAAGCAGAATAGCTTAGGGATCTCTCTCTATCTAAATCTGGAAGTGCAAATGATCCTTCAGCAGCTTAATGAATTTGGTACTTATCTATTTTAATGAAGTGGTGTGGGGCTTTGAGGATAAAATGAACAGTTGATTTACTCATGCAAAGAAGATTAATGAAGTATGGTAATGATGAGAAAACACACAGGTAATTTTAACAAAACAAGGAATTTATTTATGAATTTACACACTTGAAGTCCTATTAGTAGCTTATTTTAGGAAAATAAATCAGAAATTTTTAAAGTCTGTACTTTCAACAAATTATCATGAAGAGGAAATATTCATACAACAAATAAAATGATCTGACAAAATAATATTCAAAAATGTTTAAAACAGGTAAGTGAGTTCAGTGTTCATAGAAGGGATATTTGGTTGGATACAATCAAAAGTAGACAAAGAGAGATTGTTTGAAATACTTAGCTTTCTTGGATTGTTGAAATAAAGTGCCAAGTGCTCGGTTAAGCCTGATAATATAATTGGCGAGTAATTTGATACAGTCGAAAATTTAAACACTGGACGTGTGAACAGAGATGTAACTTTTCACATGACTTCAGACATTCTTCTTGTTAATTTTTTTCCTTATTTTATATCACAAAGGATTTTGCTTAGGATTGCTATTTTATTTTCTTTTTTCAAGGTTCAATGGCTAATTCCTGTGAAATCAAGGTCTTCATTGGTTCAAAGAAAATTTCACTTAGGCTTGTGAATTTCTTTCTATCTTTTTCCTCAGCTCACACGAATTTGAAGGGAGTGGGTAAAGGAAGTTATTATTTCGTACTCACCACAGACTTTCTCAAATTATCACTTTATAGAATCTCAGGACATTAGGCACTTTCTGCAACCATTGATTGTTTTTATATATATTAAAGGTTTATCATTTTCCTTAAGGTTTTACAACTTGTATATGTTAGGTTGGAAAGAAAGTCCTGTCACATTTGAAGATGAAAAAGAAACAAATTCTCTTTTTTGTTTTTATTAGGCATATAATCTCTCTCTCTCTCTCTCTCTCTCTCTCCTTTTTTTTTTTTTTTTTTTCTTGTTCTATGTCATCATTATTTGTATTTAAGCTTAGTTATTGGGGAGAAAGAAGTAAAATTATAGTTACTGTAGACTTACCTACTTGTTAACTAATCTCTTGACTGATGTTTTGTAGGAAGATTTTTTTTTTGTTTCAGATTCAAATTATATGTTACAATTTTTCTTTGCTAAAATCTAAACGGACAATTACCAAGGGAAATAACTCTTTTTCCCTTAGGAATGTGATTTTTGTGCATAAAATTGAACACCCCACCTCCTCTGGATACACCAGATAAAAATACCTAAGAAAAAATAGCAACATTTGTACTATAATCTAATGATGCCATAATGAATAATAAAATATCTCGAATATTAAATTGTTTTAAAGGATGACAGTTAAACTGTCCTGTGTGTGGTGGGGAGGAGTGTTGGAAGCACCTTTTGTACACGATTAGTATTCTCACATCTGACTGAACTAAAATTTGTTTCAAAGGTTCTTTTTAGTACATAATAGATTTCTTGTTAGAATGGTATCAGAGTGGCAAACCAATTTAAAAAAAATACTAATTATATTGACAAAAAAATCAAAATGTTCTGATTATTTTGTCACACAGATTTATTTTCTACTGATTACAGCTAATGAAATTACTAAAGAATTAAAAAACAAATCTATAAATTCAATGCACAAAACATTAAAACAATATTTTTGTAGGTTTTAAAACAACATTTTCCCAGCAATATAAACATTTTCTATGATTTCATTTATTTCCAAATGTTAGTTTAATGTTGCATTCTGCTTATTAAAAAATAAATGAAAATTACTTGTCCATTTATTGTTATAGAGAGATAATTTTTTATTTATTATAAGCATAAAGTAAATTTCTAAACAAAAATTGTTTAAGAAGTAGCAGGAAAAATATATACCTTTGTTATGCAGACTGATAAAAAATTATTAAATGACAGACTTGTTTGCTGCAAAGTGTTTTCCCTTTTTCTTTTTAATAGGGCTGCCATCATGATTATGAAGAGAAAACATACCATTTGTAATGCAACATATAAAAAAATAATTGTAATAAAAAATTATAAAGTATTTCATGATTTAAAAATTTTAGTAATAAATGGATAAAACGTTTTCCATTGACATGGAATGGAAAGAGTATATTGAATCAAGTGCTTGGTATACTTGCTTGGAATGTTGGTTCATTGTGTCATATGAGACAACTTTTCTTGCCAGATTCTATCTTACATATTTACAAGTCTACCATTCACCCTTGCTTTGAATATTGCTGCCACATCTGGTCTAGTAACCCTGCTATATATTTAGAGGTACTTGATAAATCACAAAAAAGAATCTGCAATGTTATTAGCCCTGATCTGGTATCTCAGCTTGAGTCACTTTTCCACCACCATAACATAGCTTCCCTTTGCCTTTGCTATAAATATTTTCATGGTATTTGTTCTGATGAACTTTCCTCTAGGTACCAAGATTTTATAAATTTAAGGGTAGTACTTGATTGGCGGTAAGGTCTCATCATTTTATAGTTGAAATGACTAGATGTAACTTTAAGTTCTATGCTAGTAGTTTTTTCTATGACACCTCTTGCTTGTGGAACTCTCTTCTGGCATCTTACTTTCCAATCAACTTTGATCTTCAAAAGTTTAAATGCAATCTCAATCATTTTCTTCTGTCTTCTTGTTATTTTATTTTTCTTTCTCCTTAATCATGATTTTTTTCTCATATTCTCTAATACTCAGTAACCCCTTTGTCTTAGTGGCTTTTTTTTCCCTTGCTTGGAGTGAAATGATTAAATCTAGATCTTTTGTTTTTAATGTTAACAATTAGGTTTACAATTACTAACCATGAAAGAATAATGAATCATTTTATACAGTTGAAAGCTTTTTTTTTTCTTACATAGGCACATTGACAAATTCATAGCTTAATAATGAAGGAATGAATTTTTTGACACGTAAAATACTTATTTTTTAATGTAATCTCTAAACTTGTCGATAGTTCTCTATTAAGCATATTGATCACACAAAAGAAAAAAAAACTAGTATAAAAACAGTAAAAATTCAGCTAATATCTATCTATCTATCGCTACAAATTCATTGATCTACCCTCGTAAGTTGGCTATTAACATATTAACTGAAGTTGACAGGAATGTCTGTTATTCCTGCGGCTTAACAAGGAACAACGAAAATTTCTGCTGCATTTAATCAATTATTGTTGCAAGAATTTGTAAGGGAGGTAACTACTAATGTATTAAAACAATGTTGTAAGGGAGATAATTTCATCTTTTTTTTTTTTTTTTTTTCCTAAACATATCTGAAAGTTTTATATTTACACGAGTTGAAGTTAGATAGAACAATTATATAATCGTATAAATTCGGAATACACATTTAAGTGTTACACCTTGAATAAGAAATGTAATAATAGACACCTTGTCCAGATTGATAATTACTGAGTAACAATAAATGCTTTACCGTTGTTTTAATTAGCCATAAGACCAGACTATACAATAAATTCTTTTATATTGACGGAACATGTTGCATCTCAGCATTCAGTATATAAATAAATGAAAGAAATATATAAAAAGAACAAGGAAAATTTCAGATGCAAAATGAAACAGTAGAAATCCAATAAAATTATGAATACATGAGGAATATTTACAGTGCACCAATTATAGACCAATTTTAAAATAGACAAAAGAACTAAAGTTCTTTTAGTTCAACAGGACAGACAATTACTGACTATGCTCAAAGCTCTATATTTAAGGTATGATCTTGTAACACAACAAAGTACAGAGAGAATAATCTTAATATAGCTCTTTTATTATCACTAAATAACTTTACTATATCTTCTACCTCTTTTGAGCCTCCGTCTTTCTTACGACTCATAGCAATCTTTAGGATTTTTTATCATGTCGTTCTAAGCAAGGCAATAAAGCCACTAGGACGCAAGAGGGGGTTACTCAGTGTTATATGATAAAAACTACTATTAAGGAGAGGACAATAAAAGAACACGAATTAAAAAGACAGAAGATAATGATTGACATTGCATTTAATTTTTTGAAGATCAAATTTAACTGTGAAGCAAGAAGCCAGAAGAAAGCTTCACAAGCGAGAAGTGTGATGGAAGAAACCCTGTCTATATCTCTGAGATAAGGTATTATGATTATTTACATTATTCGGACTGTTATCCTCATCTTCATTGCCATATTCACAATGTTCAGCACTTCGTAGACACCTCTTCCGAGTAAGACGCCCTCCCCCGTCATAGAAGATAACACAACTAAGGACTGTGTGTACGACATCCTGTGCAGCTGTTGTAAGAAATATAAAGGAGAAACAGGCCACCCACTTAAGATAAGACTGCAAGAACATCGTAAAGCGATTAAATGAGGAGAAATAGAAAAATCAGGCGTAGCTGACAACATGTGTAGGGAAAATGGAGATCACCTCCTCCTGTGGGATTAGGTTGAAATAATAGAGAACATTACTGGAAAATACGAAAACGTAAGGAATCAGCACATATGCTAGGCCGCAAAAATCTCCTGATCAGACCAAGCATAGAAATGAATAAAATATGGGAACCAGTAATAAGGAGGGCTAGACAAAAGCAATGATTAACAACACAAAAATTGCAGTATGGTAAAAATATGCAATAATAATAACGGAAAAATTACAATATGAGCACTGGTAAAAACGGTTGCTGAGACATTAGGTTTATAAGTCCCAGAAATTTATACACAGATATCCTCAAGTGCACATGACCCAGTGGATAAAGACGTTGGTTAGGTTCAGTGACTAGACGCTGGCATTACAGTTGAAATGGCTAAATGTAACTAAGTTCTATGTTAACAGTTTCTTTTATCTTGATTATTTTTATTATTCAGGCCATAGTAGTGCTGAACAAAAAAAAAAAAACTTGGAGAGTTTAGTTAAAGGAGCTGAGGAAGAGACATAGCACGTGGAACTAGAACAATCTACTCCGGTGGACGAAATAAAGGGTCCGGTTCGAAATTCCAATCACCTGAAGAAGGTCGGAGCGTACAACGGCGAAACGTTATGAATATGGCAATGCAGATGAGGATAACAGTCCGAATAGTGTAAATAATGAAGATAGGAGAAACTGTTAGCATAGAACTTACAGTTACATTTAGCCATTTCAACTGTAAAATGGTGAGACCTTGCCGCCATTAAAAGTGCCCTTAAAGTCTAGCTACCATAGAGGAAAGTGATATTTATTCTATACAATACAGAAATGTGACACAAGGCCGAAAAGGGGATTGGGGAAAGGACAGTCTTGTTCTGTCTTAACGATAACTTAGCTAGCCACAAACACTGACACAATCGTACGAACAATATTCCTTACACCAAAACAACACATTCATACGTACCTTTCTTACTACAACCACCATAATACCTCTTTGTCTCTATGAAAATACTAACTAGTCCCCATATTTACAATCCGTTGTCTGGGAGAGTGGGGAGAGGGGAATAAAACAACAATTCTAAAAGTTAACCCCAATGAGTATTTACAATATGAATACAAAAACTATTTACAAGAAACTAAAGAAAATAAGATTAGTAATACCCCCCCCACAAGAGGAAAGTTCATCAAATCAAATACCATGAAAATATTTATAGAAAAGGCAGAGGGAAGCTATGTTACAGTTGTGGGAAAGGGACTGAAGCTGAGATGACAGGTCAGGACTAGTAACATTACAGATTTTTCTTTGTATTTTGTCAAGAATCTCTAAATGTATAGCAGGAACTCTAGACCAGATGTGGCAGCAATATTCAAAACAAGGACGAATGGTAGACTTATAAATATATAAGATAGATTCTAACGAGAAAAATGGTTTAGCACGACATAGTGAAATCAATAACTATACTATTTTCTTTATATTTATTTGCACTATGATGAATAACCCTGCATAATAAAATGTCGCACTAGAAAATAATATTTCTAAAAAGAAACACGGTAAAAGCTGAAATTCACATGGTTATATATAGCATATAAATTTTAGGAACATCAGCTGCTTAATACATTTTATCGCAAAAATATTGATTAACATAATAAATTTTACCATAATGTAATCTGATCATCAGATGTATTAAAGTAGGGATGTACGGGTAGCGTAACAGTTATCAGCGCGACAAGTGGAATAGGCGAGCCAAGTTCAAATACAGGCTTATTCTATTGCATTAATTTTTTTTTCTAATGCCCTTGGTAATGGTATGAATTAATCTCTTTCTGCCGGCTTTGGTTGAAAAAGTACGGCAAACTGTACCATCTAGACTTTAGTGGCAGTTTAAGAGAAGGACAATTTTGAATTTAAAACCCTGGAGACGGCAACAGGAAACCATCATCTATCAAGAAATCCTCGCAATTCACAGATAATAAAAGGGAGGAGATTGTGGTGGGCCATAATCGCGATGTCCTGAAGGCATAGCATTATAGAATAATAACGTCATTTATAGAATGAGAATAACTCCGACTTTTGTAAGGTTTTGTATACAATTAATTTTGCTTTTACTTTAGTGCATTTTGTTGTGTTCACTGTATTTTAAATTCAACTTTGATACGGATCAAAACAATAAATTAGCTATTGATCTATTGTCATACCTGGCGTGTGGTGTTTTGTAGATTGGAATCCAGATTATAGTAGATGCATGCAACAATAGGAAACATTTAATGACAACTGGCTGTTAGAATTAAAAAAAAAACTCTCATTTAAATGCGTCCATTAAGGATCCGATAAGTTGATTTTGTAGATTACAAAAAAAAAAAAAAAAAAAACTAAAACAGAAGCACGAAAGCCACTAATTGGTTAGAAATTAAAATTGTATTTATTTGATTTTTGATTTTATTTTATTTTGATTTAATTTATTCTTGCCGGAAGATTTGTGTCGATCCCCATGTGTATAAACCAAATTTTATCAGATTGATCTCTGCGTTTGAAGTTTACATATCCGGTGACCGCTTCAAGTCCGCTGCTCGTTGTACGTACGTATGGTTGAATATGTGTGTGTGTGTATATATATATATATATATATATATATATATATATATATATATATATATATATATATAATGTGTGTGTGCGGGTGGTGTAAGTGGTATCTCGGAATGAGAAATCGAAGTCCCGAGTTCGTATTCCAGTCAGATTCGTTACATCCACTTGCACACAAATACGCCTGGAAAAGGTATGAATCCATTTCTTCTCCCTATAGATTAAATATCTGGGCAGATTGGGCTCTCTAGCCGTAGTTGCAATCAGTATAGGAGAATAATTTGATAAAAAAAAAAACATAATCATAGATTTAACCTTTTAACAATAGTCATCATGTATACATGCATGGGGTCTTGCGACGGTCCCTACTCGATACTGAAGTGGCAGCCATAATATATTTATGTATCAATTCTAGGTACTAGATAACGGCACAGAAGTCTTGGAGAAAGCGAATGGTCACCGATATATGGGTCCAATCTTACAGCTTGGTGACTACTGCATTCCTAAGTAGTTGCTGTCTAGAGGACTATCTATTCCCGCCCACGAAGCCGAAGAAGTATGTCAAGGATTCACTAGCACTGTGAAAAACTGACGATCCTATATGGGAAATGGGTGTGTGTGATAGAAGTAGGTGGAGAAAGATGATGTATAGTGGATCCCATTGCTTTCAAGACAATGCGAATACCTGGGTTAAAATAAAGAGAATAATTAGAAACGGTGATAGTATCGACCCAGACGTGCCACAGTTTGTCTGCAAGGAATCTGATCGAGTCTGTCAAGTGGAAACTTAGCCAGTCACCGACGTAGCCACGCTGACAGACCATTATAAGACATTCTCTGACAACAATCATCTGATATGTGAAGAGTGTAGAATAGTCTGCAAAAGTCGATCTGGCCTAACAGGCACTTGAAAGTACACTGGGCATCTGGTCCTGACAAAGGCAAAAACGACTCTGGGGAAGTATGTAATGACTTTTGTTGGTTTCAAAATGCCCTGCTAGTGTGATGACCAACAATAACAAATTACGTTAAAAATTCAGCAATGGTCATGCTTGTTCAACGAGTGGAAAGTCATCATTTATGTATATAAGTAGTGGCAATTCACTACATTACCATAAGCATTGTCATTAAACGATTTTCAAATGACACACTTTTGAAAGGCTATGAAATGTTACAAAATTGTAGTTTTTTGAGGGTTAACTTCATTACTTGAAAGTAAAATTGGATACCGTATATAGATTCTACATAATAACCCAAATAGAATAATGTTGAAGGTTTCCTAATCAAGTTGTTAGGATTCTATATTTTTTATTATCCAACAATTTGGTCAATTTGCAGTACACAAGGGTGAAAACATGATCAGCAGCATCAGAAGTAGTAGTAATTAACTCAAATCTCGTATAAAACCGCTCTTGTAAACGTGTTATCGGAAAATGGAAAGAAAAAAGGATACTTCTAATTAACATCAAGAAGAGACAGTTGAAATTTCTACGGCAAATAATGAGGAAAGGGTGTTTGGAAAATTTGATACTCACGGGACAGATTGAAGACATTAGGGACAGAGGGAAACAACACATAATCTACCTAGAGAGCTTGAGTAAATGAATTTCGTAACAAGATTTAAGGGAGATAACAAAAAAGCCAAAATTGATTAAGAGCAAAATTGTTAACTTGCCAAAATTGTGGAGAGTCATGATTGCTAACGCCCTGAAAAGAAACGGCACATAGAAGACAAAATAAACACGGTAAATTACATTGTACATCTTTCACACATTCTTATCGTTTTTATAAAACCGGCTCGGTGAATATTTAGTAAGTGTTGTGTGGCACCATTTAACGAGGCAGAAAAAGAAAGAAAAGAAGAAAAGGAGAGGCTAAGGACCGAATCGTGGATGATAAGCAGAACACACACACGGCTAAGAGACAATGGATAAGGGATATTTTGATAAGTAACAAATGGCGAAAGGGTGTCATTACAATGACTGGGAAATTCTGAGTAAAAAGAAAGGGAAAGAAAGAAAGAATCAGATATGTTTTGGCGACGGCTGTGTTATCTAAGGATATGAAAACAAACTATTGGTACGGGAAGGCATCTTATTATCAACTACAGACCGACTGGCCAAAGAAAAATTCAAATGAAAATGTTATTTCGATAAGTGACGAAAAACAGGCAACTAAAAGGACTTTGGACATATATGAAAAATTAAAAGCCACCCACGAGTGTCCGCTGACCGATTTCCTTCGACGGAACATCCTTGGCCTGCGATAATAAAATTATGTTATCAGAAATATGTACCGAAGGGAAATGAATGGGAATTTAGAAATGTCTTTTCGGGGCGACGTTGGCCGTGTTAAGAAGACCACCCATTCTGATAATTGGCGATAAAAAATTGACGAAGACCAGGTGTAGAACAAGAGTTATGACGACCGCCGTTGCGGCTAGGGAAAATGATAACTCCGATTAGGAGGAAGTAAAAGGAAAAAAAATAAGAAAGATAATTTTTTTTAGTTAAGCAAGATATTTTTTTTCCGAAACAAAACCGCGGATTCGTCCACGCCCGACTAAGACATCATTGGTCAAGTGGTGATCACGTGACGCACGAAGGAGGAGGAAAGATAATTTTTTTAGTTAAGCAAGATATTTTTTTTTCCGAAACAAAGCCGCGGATTCGTCCACGCCGGACTGAGACATCATTGGTCAAGTGGTGATCACGTGACGCACGAGGGAGTCTGTCGCCGCCCATCCAGAGTGTAGGTATGAGAAGCTGCTACGAAGAAGTGGGGAGGGCAGTTCACGCCCTCTGAAGTATGGTGAGAAGGTGGGAGTGAGGAAAGGTTCCCAAAAATGGAAAAAAGTGGAAATTCCTAACCAGAGAGGTGGATATGTATTTAGAATTATCGAGGAAACCCCGACGCCGACAGACCCACCCCGGTTTTGGTCGGCGTCCATATAAGCGAAGCCACAACGAGCAGAAATCAGTTCCAGTAAGTTCAGTTCCAGAAAAGTTTGAGTTGAGTCTCCAGTTGAAGCCGCCTCGCAGATAGCTGACCAAGATTCACGCAAATTCCGGACTCCTCTTCAACCCAAGAACAATTATTTTGAAGAGCGACTTAGATCCAGACCACCGAAATAAGTTTTTTTCGACTTTCGTCGGAAGACACACCGAAAAACCAATTTCTTAGAGAGCAAACAACTTGAAGCGTTAAAACTCGCCTAACGGAAAACGACGTGTCACAATCCATAGAACGGGTCGAGAGATAGATGCAGTCCTATGTATCGAACAACTAGACATAAAGTTTGTTCCCTTTTTCTTTGATACTTTGAACTTTTGAGTTTTCATTTTATTTTCTTTTTTATGCATATTTGTGTGGTATCAACCCCGTTGAACTCGGTTTGCATTACGGCCCTAACCACTGATTGATCTCGTCTGCCTAAGATCAATTCACAACGTGGGTAGGCAGACTGGAGATCAATGCAGTTACCTTGGTAACCAGGCGTTGGAAGCGAGTTGGGAACGACGAGGCTGATATCAAATCTAACCAGATTCCACCCGAATCACCAAAAGGTTAGAACGTCACATTTGGGTGCCGCGACCGATACCAAGCCAGTTGGTCGTCTCAGGACGAGACAACACGACTGACGCGACAGGCGGACGTCACGTTTGGAGCAGCGACACCCGAACGGAGCAGCGAGGAGCGAACAGCTGGCGCCGCGGCGAGGACGTCACAATTGGTGCTGTTTAGGGACGTCACAGTTGGTGCCGTGGTAGACCAGAATAGAACGTCACAGTTGGCGCTGCGACCAGGGGACGACGTCACAACTGGTGCCGTGACCAGGATATAGGACCCTGGAACAGTCACGTTTTCAAAATTAATACAACTTTATTTTAATGCGATGATTTGAGGCAGCTTTTCTTCTTTTAGAAAATTCCACATTAGAGGCAGATTCCCTTATTATCCTTAACAGGTAAACAAATTAATGTTGATTTTTTAATATATGTCTATATTTCTGAGATGAGGTATTGTAATCATTTACATTATTTACATTGTTCGAACTGTTGTCCTTATCTTTATTGTCATATTCACGACGTTTCGACTGTTGTACAACGACCGAAACGTCGTGAATATGACAACAAAGATGAGGCAATAAAGATGAGGACAACAGTTCGAACAATGTAAATAATGTAAATGATTTTTTAATGGTTAATATTTTTAACTGTAGTTGTTCTTTATCGTTACATAATATCTGTTAGTTAATTCTCCACGGTTCAATGGGCGAAGATTCTGATCTGAGACTTTGTCCCTTTCAAATGTGTTTCACCTTTGAATTATGACTTCAAATCATTCAGCTTTGAATATGTTGTAACTATCATTGTCTTCAGTTTTACGAATTTCATAGACGAAGCATTTTCATTATTTATTTATTTGTGAAATATATCCTTTCTTCAAAGCCTGAGAGAAGAATGGCAATTTCATTTCTGATCGAAGATAGAAACCCAGAGAACATTTTCAATCAGCAAACAAAATTTGCAAGCAAAATCCTAAAATAAATTTTCCGATTCTGTTCTGCCAAGCATTTGCACAAGCTCGTTAGGTAGGTTATATATTATTTCCTTAGTCCGCCGTGCCTTCAGTATGTCCTATGATTATCAAATTTTCCAAGCCCTCTTTCCTCATTATGTGCTCTACAAATTTCAACAGTCTCTTTCTGATGTTAAGTATAAGTGTTCATTTTGTTTCTACTGATTGTCTTTAAAACTTCGCCGTTGCTCAACTCGTAGTATTCTCGGCATCATTGCATCCTTCTGTAGAACCACATTTCTGTTGCTTCTCTTCTCTTCATCTCTTTTTACTAATACAAGACCCAATACAAGACCCAAGAGCCACACAAGGTAGAGGGTTACTCTTTGGTGTTGTAAACCTCTACTCCTCTTCAAAAGATTTGGAAGGAGTGTGAACCAGACGATAGGCGGAGCTATCTACTCCTATTGGGAGAAGGGAAAATAATTAGTGAAGAAAGTTTCAGAGTTCAGGCGGAGACATCAGAAGTATAGAGTTGAAGTAGGCCTTAGAAGGAACCGGAAACCCAATCCTAAACAGGAAGCAAAGGATAAACCTCTGCTCCTGTTCAAAAGATCGGGGAGGAGTGTGTTTATACAGCATTCATTCTGTCATTTAGCAGGACCGATATTATATAACATTTAAATACCCATTGCTTCTTAATACTTTTCTCAGGTTTTGGAAGTTATCTTTCGCTATCGCCATGCACCTTCGGATTTCAGTGTCATATTTTCTGTCATTATAACAATTCCCAGATATTTAAATTTTTTTACTTACTTGATTTTGGCATCCCCAATTTGTAATTCACATGTTGGACTGTTTCTTTTGCTGACAACCGTACATTCTATCTTCTTCCAATTGAAGTTTTGCCTTTTCTTCTCGCTTTCTTTACTATAGGAATTTCTATGGTTTCCTTTCTGTGTCTGCTATCAATACTGTGTCATCTGAATATCTAATTATTTACATTATTCGGACTATTGTCCTAATCTTTGTCACCATATTTATTACAACGTTTCAGCCGTTGTACGCTCTGGCTTTCTTCAGGTGGTCGGAATGTCGAACGGAACTCTTTATTTCGCTCACTGGGGTAGACTGTTCTAGTTCCACGTGCCATGTTTTAATGGATGTCAGTTATCTCCTGTTAATTTCCCTCTGAAAGTTCTCCACTGCCTTAACTGGGTATTGAACTCACACTCTTTGTGTCCTGTCACTGGATCTAACCAACGTCTTTATCCATTGTGCCATGTGTCCGAATAATGTAAATAATGTACATAAT
This sequence comes from Acanthosepion pharaonis, assembly GCA_903632075.3. Classification (NCBI taxonomy): domain Eukaryota; kingdom Metazoa; phylum Mollusca; class Cephalopoda; order Sepiida; family Sepiidae; genus Acanthosepion; species Acanthosepion pharaonis. Next base: position 187,343 of record CAHIKZ030000588.1, on the reverse strand, counting down.
ACTTCATCTCAGAAATATAGACAGATACTGAATATCTAATGTTGTTAAGATTGTGGCCACCAATAATAAATCCTGGTAGGGCTTCTAATTCTTTCAGTATCCCTTCATTGTAAAGGTTGAATAAGTCTGGTGAGAAGACACATCCATATTTTACACTCCTTTCTATGTTCTTGTATATTTACCACGCTACTAAAAAGACTCATGGTAATTTTTCGTTGAAGGTGCCTTAGTCATTTTCACGACAGAAGACTCCACATTTCTTCTCAAGAGAAGAAATTATTATGAACTTTTCCCTTGTCTAAAACAAAAGATGTTTATTTATATGATCTTAATGAAAATCCACAAAGGTTTAACACGAAGAAAACGTTATCTTCAATGAAAAATTGTAATTAATTGTTGTTATATATGTGGTTATGCAGGAGAGAGTGAATAAGTGAGAAGTTTTAATCGTCTGAGAGAACACTTTATGCTTTCCATCTGTATGGCTGATACTAACTTCCAAAACAGTGACTCATTGACCCTTCTCGGGCTAACGTTTTCCGCTGACATGAAGTGGAAAGATTATATTGAATCAATTGCTAGGTATGCTGCTAGAAAAGTTGATTGACTACGTCGTGCTAGACAATTTTTTCTCGCCAGAATTTATCTTACATATTTATAAGTCTACCATTCGTCCATGTATTGAATATTGCTATTATATCTGGTCTGGTTTGGTTTGGTTTGGTTTATTTTGTTTTACGGGATATCAACCTCAATGGGATATTTAATGCCGACAAGAGTTTTAGAATAGATTCGTCTGAAAAGAATATGTATTCTTTGGTTTAGATTGGATTAGTTTATCTTGTTTTACGGCATATCAACCTCAATGGGTTATTTAATGCTGACAATATTTTTAGGATAAATTCGTCTGAATAGAATATGTATTCTTTGGTTTAGATTGGTTTGGTTTATTTTCTTTTTACGGTATATCAACCTCAATGGGTTATTTAATGCCGACAAAATTTTTTATTGCTGATAATATTTTGTTTTGTCAAAAATCTGTTTCTAGTAATATTTTCCTTCAAAATTGTCTTGCTGGTAATAATTTTTTTCAAAAAAGTATTGCTGGTAATAGTTAACTATTTACTCATAGCTGGGACCGTAACAGGTGCTACCACTCCGAGTCAGGGTGTACCTGGGAACACCAGCAATTAAGAGGTGGTTCCACGCTCCTCAAAACTTCCTGATCAGAGGCCTTGATGCTGGATGTAGTTTATCGTCTTATCCAGGACGCGGATGTAGTTTAACGTCTTACCCAGGCCGCATATCTGGTCTGGTGCTTCTGCTATGTATTTAGTGGTTCTTGATAAAGTACAAAGAAGGATATGCAATCTGGCATCTCGGTTTCAATTCCTCTCTCACCACCGTAATATAGCTACCCTATGCCATTTTTTTTTAAAAATAAATACTTCCATGGTAATTTTTCTGATGAACTTTTCTCTATGCACTTAGATTATATGAATTTAAGCACAGTACTAGATTGGTGGCAAGGCGTAATCATTTTACAGTTGAGTTGGCTAGGTGTAACCGTAAGTTTTCTGCTTATAGTTTCTTTTCTTGCACTTCTCGTTCGTGGGACACTCTTTCGACATCTTGCTTTGCAGTCAACATTGGTCTTCAAAAATTTAAATGCAATGTCAATCATTATTTTCTGTCTTCTTTATACCTTTTCTTTTATTGTTCTCTCTTTTTTAGTAACTCAAATCTCCCAGCTTTTGTTCACCTCTGCTGTGGACAGGGTTAGAGTTAGGCATAACTCTTTGGGTCAAGTCACTTAATTATAAAGGGAAATAACTCATACTGAAATATCCTGGACTAGAGAAATCTACCCTAGTGGACGAAATAAAGTGTTCAGTTCGAAATGAAGGCCGGAGCGTACAACGACCGAGACGTCGTGCATAGGACAACAAAGAGGAGAACAACAGTCGGAAGAATGTAAATAGTGTAAATACCTAATTTGAAAAATATAGACAAACATAAATTTAGTAAAGTTTTTTTTTCTTTTGAAATTAAGGCGTGCTATTCAGAATGCGAAACGGGTCGCAATTTGTCCATAACTGGCTAAATTGATATCGGCTGTTCACGGTGTCGTTAAAACGTGTGTGTGTATATATATATATATATATATATATATATATATATTTTGGCAGTAGACATTATAAATTTCGTAAAGACTTATGAGTACGTCCACAGTAGCGAATGTGTTAATAAATAAAATAAACTTATTGGATAAATAAATAAATAGGTGAATGAAGTAAATTAAACAATGAAATGAAATTAAAAAAATATTGTAATCAGACAAATAAGCATGTTTTCCTCACTCAGTTTAGCCTATTTTGACATAAAGTTAGAACCAAACCCAATAGCAACGACTTGCAAGACTAACCTGGAAAGCGTGCAGCTGAAATAAATAACTCATATTCTGTCTATGTTTCTGAGATGAGGTACTGTAATTATTTACATTGTTCAGACTGTTGTCCTCATCTTTATTGTTATGTTCACGACATTTTGGCCGTTGTACGCTCCGGCCTTCATCAGGTAATTAAAATTTCCAACTGAAACCTTTATTTCATCCACCGGGCTAGATTGTTCTAGTTCCACATATCATGCCTCTTCCGGATGCCTCAGTTATCTCCCTTTAACTCAAATTTCAAAGTTTTTGTTCACCACTGCAGTAGCCAGGTTTTGAACTCACAAGTCATGGATCCAAACACCGCTTTTATCCAATAGGCCATTTCGAAATTGCAATCACTTGAAGGCCGGAGCGTACAACGGCCGAAACCTCGTGAATATGACAATAAAGATTATAACAACAGCCCAAACAACGTAAATAATAACTCATATTGTTAAGTATAAAGTCGTATTCCGATCGTCCACTGCTTTTTCAGTGGATTGCTGCATTAATATTTTTGCGCATAATTTCTGGGATAATGCGTTATCATTATTTAAAAAAATTAAAAGTTGGACTAATATCATCATCTTTGTTGTTATTATCTTTGTTGTTATTATCACAACGTTTCAGCTACTGTGGCCTCCGGCCTTCTTCAGTTGTCTGTCGATCCGGGTAACCTTCATTATTTGTTTAAATATTTTACTTAATCTGCGCGTGTAGATTGCTATCGTTCGGTAGTCCATGGATATCTCCTCATGTTCTTTTTTAGTACTGCTCGGTTATTGTTCACCTTCTTTTCTACGAGACACTAGAAGTTATGGGTAAGCTGGGTCACATGCGGCCCGCCTGGATTTCTGAATGGTACGCCTAATTTCAAGAGGAAAATAAGGTTTATTACAAATTTTCCTTCGTTTTCACTTATTCACACACGCATTCTCCTACATAAACACATATATAAACAATGGTTAAATAAAATGTCTCTTGAATTTTTTATCTTTTCGTGGAAGGTAACGTTTTCACCAATTTAAACAATTGGCGATTTTCACTAAGGAACATCATCTGTGTAAGCATCTTTTGCTTTAGAAACAGGACTTCATAATCATTTTTTCTCTGTATATATTTTTTATTTAAAACATTATTTTTTTGTATTTTCGAACTAATAAAAAAGAAGAAACAAATTACACAGAGTGTGTTTTAGTCACTGTCATTCGTGATGATATTAAACCGAGACTTCAATTTTTTTTTAATTACTGAGAAATCTTTTCTCCAGAAACAATCAACCTTTTTTCGATTGCTTAGGCAGATATTTACGCGTATGGTCTTCTGTAGTGAAAATGACTGAGGTACCGTCAACGAAAAATGAATCTTTTTAGTAGTGCTGTCCGCCTTATGATGAGCAATATTTGATGCGGTTCACAACTCGGAAAAAGTTATCCCTGCCTGACATAAAGAATTAAAGCTTTGCTTCGTGAATTTGGTGGTATAGTAAGTATATAGTGAGTTCAATCCCTGAGCTGGGTAGTACAGATTCAAACTTAGTGGAAACAAAGCAGTACTTAAATGAAATATATTAATTATGAGGAACATTGTTAGACTGAAAATAATTTTTGTACGCGTATTGTGGTCAACAGTGTTGGCGCTTTTTGTCTATGCTGTAACCTAGAGAAGGTTACTGAATAGAATAATCAAACGAAGGTTGGTAATGAACGATAATACTTAGGACAAGAACAACACATATAAGATTCGACAGCGGCGCGTAGAAGTAGTAGTTAACTGCTAGAAGTGAGTCAAGTGAATTCCACAATGAATCTTCAACTGCAGGATATCTACCAATCGCCCCACGCTGTCAGATGTGGCACAAGGCAGAATTTAATGAGGGCTATCCGAGCCCGTAGGCTCGGCCCAAAATTCCCCGTAGACCACGTATAAAACGGGGTCGGGTAGCTGTTTCGCGAGATGAGACTCTGCCTTTCGACATAGCCTCATCTGGGGAACCTCTATGCCGAGAGGTAGAGAGTTTGACCAGCACAGCTGGAGACGAATTTCCGACTGCAGACCAACATACAGTATTTACTACTGTATTTATGTGAATGAGGGCATACCCATTATCGTCCGTACGTATGCTACAACAGTCTACTAAAGTAAAACTATGTTAAGAATAATACCGTAACAAAACCGTTTTTGTGTTGCGTTATTTCATAAAAAAACCCAATGGATGAAGGACCTTACCACCAAATCATCAATCACAAATTTGTAAAAAATTGTCATACAAGAGCCAGTCAAGGTAGAGAGTTACCGTTAAAATGGTTATAACGAATAAAGTGTATAATATGAATGGAAGATCAGTTGGTGGGGAGTGAATATTATAAACATAGTGGAAATAACGATTGATTCTTGACTTGAAGAGGTTAAGATTGAAGAGTTTATGGAAGCATCATCGCTCGAATCTGTTGCACAAAATGGCAGTAGTTGGAAAAATGTCAGAACTTTCTCTTTACATTATGGAAGAAATCAAGGTGAATCGACCTTATGACGTGTCCGAGATATAAAAGTCTGAACTGTTGGAACTAAAGAATGGAACTTCCATGGAAATTTGCCATGGAAAATGGCGATTGAGTAGAGACAGGCTTGAAAAGTTGTGTTTGTGGGAATGAGGCTTCAGAGTGGGGGATAAGTTTTCCACTACAAGATCACGTAAACAATTCTGAACTCAATCAAAGCTTGAATATGTGCACTGAGCAGCTCCAGCTAAGCCTCAGTCTATGTGCGTGTTCTAATGCCTGAATTGTAATCCAGGTTAGGGTTCTAAAAATATACTTCCAGTTATTAACACATTGGCATACGGCAGGACGTGTAGTGAATTCTGGATAATTTCCTCATAGATGAAGATGAGACTTGAAGCAACAAGAGCTACATAGAACAGGAAATTGTGGAGAACCATGATCGCCAACGTTATCAAGTGACAGGATACATAAAAGAAGAAGATACAAAGAACTACGTCAGCACGCATGCGTGATTGGCGTAATGAGGAAGCGTCTCTTACGAGATGCGTCACAGCGAGGACTGCTACAAGCTTTAATGAAACTTGTATAAAAGAGAGATTACTGGACACACACACACACACACACACACACACACACACACACACACACACACATACATACATACACACATACATACATATATATATGGATATGTATATGTATAAGTTTTTCTTTAAGAGATTTATCTTTTATCGTTCAGACAAATTTTCTTCTTTTTGGGGGAAATTTTAATCTAAATCGCCCAATGATTTCTGTGCGCTTTCGCCTTTCATAAACCGGAGTTTTGTTTTGGTGTTAACAGGATTTGTCTCTGTAAGCACAAAAGTCTTTGATAATAACTTATTGAAGTGGAAAGCTCACAAAAGACAATTTATATTCAAATTGTCTCCAGAAATTAGAAAAATAGTCTGAACCATAGAAAAAAGAAAATACAAATAAGAAAAAAATTCTTTAACCAAGAACTTTCGTTTGTCTTCAACCAAACTTGTATTTTATCTATCTATCTATCTATCTATCTATCTATCTATCTATCTATCTATCTCCAAATTCCAATCTTTTACTCTTCCGCGACTGTCACACGTATACAATATCTGCGACTGTCACACTGTACAATATTTGCAGAGTAAATACTGTATGTTGGTCTGCAGTCGGAAATTCGTCTCCATCTGTGCTAGTCAAACGCTCTGCCTCCAGACAGAGAGGATCACCAGACGAGGCTATGTCGAAGGGCAGAGTCTCGTCTCGAGAAACAGTTACCCGACCCCGTTTTATACGGGGTCTACGGGGAATTTTGGGCCGAGCCTACCGGCTCGGATACACCACATTAAATTTGGCCTCGTGCCATATCTGATCACGTGGGGCGGTTGGTAAATATCCTGCAGTCGGAGATTCGTGCTGGTCAAACTCTCTTACCAACCTTCGTGTGATTATTCTATTCAGTAACCTTCCCTAGGTTACAACAATATATATATATATATATATATATATATATATATATATATATATATGTATATATATATATATATATAAAGAAAGAGGATGTAGTGGTTCCAACGAGAGAAAAGTATGTATATTAAAAAGAAGAGAAGAGAGGTGCCGCAAACGTTTTTGGTTGTAATGTGGATTTATTTAGAAAAATATTATGCTTTGTTTTACATAATTTTACTACACGTGTTTCTGGTCTCGTGACCGTCTTCAGGTAAAAGCGGAGATTTCCACATATTATTAAAAATAAATAAATAATGAAAGAAATTCGGATTACTAACACAGAAAATGTCTCATATCGCGAATATTTAACATTGAAAAATTTCTTCCTGCACCGTCTGATAATTTCTTAAGCATGGAACTGACAGTCACGTGAGAGTTAAGAAAAATGAGAATTTGCAAAGTATTTATATTTATATTCAAAGCTCTGTAACGTCGAGCACTTTAACCATTTTACTCTGTGTGTGCATTATGAGCGAACTTTAAACTTATGTATATATATATATATGGAGTCGGGATACTGATGATAACATCAATCAGCTGACAAATTTTATATCTGTATTAAACATAGATATATATAGAGAGAAAGATAGAGAGAAGAGAAAGAAAGAGAGAGAAATGTTTTGTTACACTGCAGATATTGTATAGTTTAAAAGTACGTGTGTGAATGCGGGGAGTGGGCAGATATATTGCTGAAGAAGTACCCACCCCCGCCTTCAGAATGAACCTTCGAAATCCTGAATTTTACCTAGGATTCAATACCGACAATGGACACAAGAGGAAAACACACAACTTTATTAGTCACCTATGTCGACTTGACATAAATAAAAGAATGGTGCTTTAGTAACTATCTAATTTGAGTGTACATTGGGCCTTGTATTGTGTACAAGATAATAAACAAAATATAAGACTCGGGACGGACTACAACAATTGAAAATTCGTGATTCCGCAATGGTGTTAAACTACCTTAAATTATACACTCTACAGTCTTAACAGAAAATTAAATAGAGCCACTATAGTGTATTTGTCTGTCAATAAAGTGAATTTTTAAAAATCCAGAAATTAATAAATTACTACTTAAAGTGATTGGTCCGCTCATAAATATATTTCGGGGAATAATTTTTGTAGATCAGCGTTCATTAGATCTTCCTCAAAACGAAATTTGTCAGAATCGAAAAGTATTAAATTTTTATTCTTTTAGAACAAAAGGTTCTGTTCATAATATAAATAGGGTCAAATCGATCCTTGACTTCTTAAAGATTTATCTATACTATTTTTATTTATAAATGTAAAATTTGAAACTGTGTTTATGTTATTGATAAATGTACATTACTAATGTTGTCCTTTTTCAATTCATAAAGTACGCATTTATAAATGACGCAAGCACAGATTCAAACTTGACATTTGTAGACGGCATCCGATCGCATCGGGATCGTCATCTTTTCTTCTTATTCCTTCCCCTCTCCCCGGTGGTAGAGATGGCAGTAAAAGCCCAGCCAACTCCTGAAGAGTCGTGAGCAGGAGTCATAGAGGAGTGTGGATGGTGGTCGCGCCTGGGCGAGTGGGATCTTCCTGATAGTACGTCGCAGATCCTCTTCATGTTGACGGTTGGGCTCGGAGGTCTCGGCCTCCCCTTGGATGGTCCTACGCCAAGTAGGTTGAGTTGCAGCAATTTCTCAAGTATCAGATGTTGACCAGTGTCAATGATGTCTTCAACTCATCCTTGAAGCTTCGTTTTTGGACCTTCGCGTAGCTTCTTGCTGTTGGAGAGTTCTCCAAACAGAATGATACGTGGGAGTCGAGTGGGACGCATTCTAGACACGTGACCCGCCCAGCAGAGACGATGCTGAAGGATGGTAGCCTCGGGAGAGATGTCCAAGAGAGGACCTCATTGTTGGTGATGCGGTTCTCCCAACTGATGCAAAGTATTCTTCGGAGTTTCGTTTGTAAATAAAAACGAACTACACATAATTCTTTATGAAGTCAGAGATTAACTTGAGACTATTTGTATTATAAACAGGACCCTCGTTCTAAAATAATAAGAAAAATTAATATTTTTCGATTCTGACAAATGTCGTAACTTGAGGAAGGTCTAATGAACTTTAATAATATACAAAAATCATTCAAAAGATTTTCTCTATTTTTTAAAGAGAGGACCAGTCAATTTGAGAATTGTCTACACTTCTTCCAATATTCTGGTATTATTGCTAGCGTGTTGACCAGCGAAAGCCCATGTTATACAGCTAAGGAGACGTTATGATTTGCGATGAGAATAAAAATAACTTTATGCTTTAACAGAGGATGGAAAAGGTGACACCGGAATCCAAGCGCGATTGGAATAGCAAAAGATGCCTTCCAAAGGCTAAGCAAAGTACTTAGAAACACAAAATTTCGATAACAAAGAAACAAAGAAAAGAGTGCTGAGCTTTTATGTAATATCATTTTTTTATATGGCAGTGAATGCTAGGCAATCTCTTCACAGATGAAGGTAACATAAATGTAGTTCTACAGAAAGATGCTGAGAAATCCATCAGCGGAGCGCGTAAGCAACGAAGAAGTCTTTAGGAAAATGGTAACAAAAAGGACACCTATACTAAGAATCAGAAAAAGACAGGCGAAATTTCTTGGAATTTTTTAATTAAGGAAGCAGGTCTTGGAAGATTTCACACTCGCAGGCCATTTTTTCAATAATTTCATTCCAAGCAAGGCAAGAATACCACTATTACGCAAGGGGTTACAGTGAGTGAAAGTGAGAGAAAAGACTGAGTATGGAAAGGAATGAGGAATGGACAAAAAGGTGGACGGGATTCAAGAAAATAGAAGATGGCGATTGACGTTGCATTTAAATTTTTGAAGATTGTATTTATCAGGGAAACAAGTAAACGGAGGGAAGTTCTACAGGCGGGAAGTAGAGGAGAAGAAACTGTTGGAGTAGAAGTGGCGGTTACATTTAACTAATTAAACAGTTAGACGGTGGGACAAAGATGTCAATCTAGAAGCACGCTTAAATTCATGTAGTCGGGGCACCAGGGAAAAATGCTTGTCAGAGCAGTTGCCATGAAAATATTTGTAGAGAACACAGAGGGAAGCCACGCCACGTCGGTGAGAAAGTAACTGAAGTCGCAATGTCTGGTCAGGATCAATTACATTAAAGATCCTTCTTTGGATTTTGTCAAGAAACTCGTGAAAAATAGCAGGAGCACCAGACCAGATATGTATTAAATGCACGGACGAATGGTAGATTTGTAAATGTGCAAGATGGACTCTGACGAGAAAAAACCTTCTGGCACGACACATGGACCCAACTTTCCTTGCAGTAGATGCACCTATTGTTTCGATGTAGTCGCTCCAGTCAGTTGAAAACGTGAGGCCAAGAAGGCGCAGTGTGTTGCTCTCCAGGAGTCTAGCGTCAGTCATGCTGATGGCAAGCAGAAAAAATTCTCTATGGTGGTTAAATAAGAGCAGTTTTGTTTTGGAGGCGTTAATGTTTACAAGCCATTTCCTGCCCCAGTTAACCACTGATTGGAGGTCCTTTTCAAGAACAGCACCCAGTCGAAAGCAAAAGAGACAGATGAAGGTATCGGGTCATCTGCCTGACGAGCTTGTGTGAATGGATGGTGGGATGGAGCAGACTTGACCAAGGTATAAACTGTTGTGGTAAACCCTCCTACAGTAGAATGAACTCTTCCTCCTCTTATAAATACTAACTGAGGAGCAGTCAGGTGAGCAGGACAGTAGACGCAGTGCTAACCTACCTTTTGGACGTACACCTCTATCTACTTATTACTAACACTGTTGCTTTGTATATATCTGTTGTTTCAATATACTTGTTAAACCTACCTTCGTCTTCCGTGTCTTTCTTTCTGGCCCCTAAACAGGTCACAACATAAACAAAGTTGCACGGGACAAGTGGGTATGGAGAGCCATGATCACCAACGTCCTGAACAGACACGGCAGGTAGAAGAAGGCTACGTGCATTTTTACAAACCAGAAATACGTGAATAGAGAAGTCCATGGAAAATGGATTCTTAACAAGGATTTTGGTTCAAACCATCTGCTCACAATAGGAACTCTTCAAAAACAATGTTTAAATTTGGTATCTACTGCTGACCTATGATAGGTTATGTCGTTACAGAGCGGTTGGAATGATTTGTGTAGGCGATTCGCCGTGAGAAAACATTTGCTCCTAACCTTGTAAAACAAACAAGGCTCTCATTCAGTCTTTCTTCTCACCTCACAATATCCTGAGAAAATCTAGACAACTAAGAAAAGATATGTGTTCGTTATCAGTGAGAAAAGCAGTCATACTAGGTATTGAAAATTGGTAGAAATTAAAAAAGATGTGGGAAGAGTTAAGAATTCGAAATGGAAGGTGACAAGGCCAATTTTTCTTGTCGTTATTAAGTGAGAGTTAACAAGAAATAACTCTATAGAATGTTCATGTATTTGCGTATTGAAAGTAGATAAAATATTATTTTGTTTTACAAAAAGTTTTCATTGAGGTGAAATGCTGATGCTCAGGGAATCGTGACATGGATTTTATTCAATAGTTTTTTGCATCATTTGGTATTAAAAACTATCCATCTGAAGAAAGGCTTTTTAATAAACTTCAGCACTCCTTTTTTAATCAATGATAAATTCTTGTCATTAGATTGCGATAAGAACAAATAATAAAGACAATTTCAATGAAGCTCTTATACGCTTTGTTCTTCAGTCGACCATTCAACTGTTAATGATCGTATCTTAGACTCAATCCTTTTTTTATGATTCGGCTAAAAAAATAAAAAAGAAGAAAAATTAGCTTTTAATTAAAGGAAATAAGTCTTTTGTTGGCTTGATTGAAGTTAGTAATTTTAAAGTTTGGTATTAGCGTTTACAAATTTTAGCAATTATATATATATATATATATATATATATATATATATTCTCTCGCTCTCTCTCTCTCTCTCTCTCTCTATATATATATATATATATATATATATATATCCTTTTTCTTCTTATTCTAATTTCTTTTCTAATTATTACTATTATTTCTTCTGCTTCGTCGTCGTTCTCATAACCCACAATTCATAAATCTATTAATATAAATTGTGCCTCTCTTTGTTCCGTCTCAAGTGAATGTATTTCAGATCATCATTTTAAGTGTATTAAAAAAAATAATTGTTTAATTAGGCCATATTGTAATTCTAGATTTAATCAAAAATGTAAGTGGAAATTGACAACAAAAGAATATATCTATCTATCTATCTATCTATCTATCTATCTTTAACATGTTTTTTAATAATAGATAATTGAGATTTAAAATTTTAGCGGGCAAGTGTTTTAGGTGCTTAAATATAACTTAGTAAAATGAAAATTTAATTTAGTTTATCATCGTTTAGAAACAAAATTCCCATTTTATTCAATTTAGAACGAGAAGACCGGCCAGGATTTATCAGTGGATATTTATTCTTTATAAGATAGGCAGATTATACTGGGTTGAGTTAGAAGGAAATTGAAAGAACTTTTCGACAATGTAGCAATTGTAAAGGAAGAGAAAACTGTAAAAAGTCGGAATGCATGGTTGTTAGCAAAAGAGACAGTTCATGGTGTGAATTACGTATTGGGGAAGTCAAAATCAAGCAGGTACAGAAATTGAACTACTTAGATGGTAGTAATAGACGACAGAAAATGTGACATTGGAATCCGAAGGTGGTTAAGAATAGTGAAAGATGTCTTTCAGAAACTAAACAATATGTTAAGATATAGGAAAATGTAAAAAAACAAATAATGTTAAAATGCTATGTATTATCTAATATCCTACCAGGTGTGGCATAAATATTTAGCCTTTATTTAAACATAAATTGAAACATACCTATTCGTAAAAATAGTTTCAAATTTTGCACAAAGTTTCCTAACATTGTTATATCGTTTGGAATTTAATTAAATATGGCGGATCAGATTAAAGAGATTAAATTGTCGTATTGAAAATAGTTGGTATTAAGAATTATGAGGTGATAAAACAGTTGAATGTTTGCAGAAAAGATGTTTTTAATGTGTGGAAGAATTTCAAGAGAAGGATACAACATCACTAAATCCGGTTGCAATTCCAAGAAGAAACTGTTATCGAAGCCGTCAAGATGGTGAAGAAAAATCCACGAAGAAGCATGAGGAAGATGAAAAATATGTGAATATTTTGGATAGGTCGCTAAGGAGAATTGTGAAAGAGGATTTACGGCTAAGACCATGCACAATTCAAAGATGAGATCGACTCTTAAGTGCATCCAAGTAAAAAAAAAAAACGGCTTAGCAGAGGGAAGACAATTTTGGAAGAGATGCAACGTGACGCAGACAAAGTTTTCGTTTTACCGGACGAGAAGTTTTTTCGTTTTACCGGACGAGAAGTTTTTTTGTTTTACCGGACGAGAAGTTTTTTCGTTTTACCGGACGAGAAGTTTTTTTGTTTTACCGGACGAGAAGTTTTTTCGTTTTACCGGACGAGAAGTTTTTTCAATCTGGAAGCTGTAGTCAACTACCAAAACGATAATGTTTACGCCACTTCAACAGGAAACATTTCCGAAGGTGTTAGAATACATTTCAAGCGACGGAAAGTAACTGGTATCATGGTTTACGTTGGTTGCTTCTGATGGTTCGAACATTGAAGGAGTAAAAGTGAATAGCAGAATTTATCAGTAAATATTCGAGAGAGATGTGTTGCCTTGGTTGTCAGCCACATTTAGAAATCGTTATGCGTTCACTCAATACGGAGCTACTACACACAGGGTGAATTTGACGCAGAACTAGTGTAAGAGACATTTACGTGGATTTTTCGACAATTCAGTTTAGTCTCTATCAATCAAGGCATCAATCCTATGGACTTCGCGATATGGTCCATGTTGGAAAGTGATGCTTCACATATCATATACTCAAGTGTGTCAGGCATGAAAGAAGATCTTGTGATGCCGTGGGAAAATTTGAGTGAAGAGGTGGTGAAGGAGTCATGCACTTCAGTTGAGAAGAAATTAAGGACTATGGTGAAAGCAAAGGGTGGCCATTTTGGATTGTAAATCAGTGTAACCCGGATATAAGAGAAACCCGGATATAAGAGAGATTTTCTCTGGTCCCAAATTAGAGCCCATACTTACCTAAACAAAATAGACCAAACCCGGATATAAGAGAAACCCGGATATAAGAGACTTCTTCTCCGGTCCCGACAACTCTCTTATATCCGGGTTACACTGTATATAAAATGTTGACAATAAATAATCAACCTGTAAACTTTCATTAAATAAAGACTAAAACATTTTTATTTTATAATAAAATGAATAATGTGCAACTGTATATGATTGTTCATGCCAGGCAATTTCCTCCTAGACGAGGAAAAAACTTGTGGCAGATCTGATTCTACCAAGAAATAGTAAAACAGTATGAACAGAACAGTCTTAAGGAAAAAAAGGAATTACAAGGAAAGTAATACTTACAATCAGAAAGAGAAAGTTTAAATTATTGGGAAACATGGCGCAGAAAGAGAGCTTAGAGAATTTAACACGTTGAAAGCATATTGAAGGTAAAACGAAAAGAGTATTCATCCTATATAAGGGAATAACAAGGAAAAATTGTGGAGAATCATGATTGTTCTGAAAAAGCACGGCACAAAAAAGATTTCTATTTAAATTTTTGGATAAAATTTAGTTACAGTTTTTAAGTTATAAAGTTTTTAATGCACTTTATATTATGTACCTAAAGTATTTGTTCGAGATTGTAGTTGGGGAGAGTAAACAAAATTTTGCAAATAGATTCAATTGATAATCACGATGGAATCAGGAACAAAATATATTTTTTGAAAAAGTAAACTGGAAGGTTTGATTCGAGGCTCTACAGACAATATTCAGATAATTCAGGCATTAAAATAATATGAATACCTTTCATAGTTCCTTTCATTTATTCTTTGCGTTTTGAAATTGTCAGAAAAGTTTGTATAAACTCTATAGGCCAAAGGTTAAGGGCTGCCCTTTGAATTTCGAGGAATCGTCTAAAAATTGTAAGTTGCGTGCCTTTAGCAAAATTAATTTTTTTAGCTCACTTCGGATCAGGGTCCTTTCTCTTCCTGAAAGGTCAACCAATACTACTACTACTACTACAACTACTACTACTAATATAAAATTATCCCATTGCTGCATAATGTGTCCTCGAAACTGTAGCTCATTTTGTCTAATCTCCCTTGCTGGTGAATGGTAATCTTACAGCTGGCGAATTTAAAATGTTAGTTAACCCTCTCTCTAAGAATTGGATGGCATACACTGACGATTTACACAGTTTCTGCATCCGAGATTATGAGTCAATTAAACCAAAGAAGACTTATTGCATCCAGAGGGTGGCCCCCAAACATTTGCCCTATAGTATCATTACAATCAATATAAATTCTCTTTCTAATACACCAGTGTTTTGCTTACTGGAAATAGTAAATTTAATTCTTTGGCTTTGAATTAGCGCTAAAATAAAAGCTATAAGAAAGATTTTTCATTTTTAAAAATTCATTTTAAACCTTAGGTATCGCATTTTTTGTGGTTGTGCCTATAATAATAATAATGATAATATATATATATATATATATATATATATATATATATATATATATATATATATATATATATATATATAAATAAAAAGAAAGAACAGTAAGATATAAAATCCGGTGTTCTTCGCTTGAAGATGAAATGGAACTAATGCTTTTAATTTAATTGCAAAAATAAAATTAGGGGTTTTTAGCTTCTATTTTTGAAACATGGTTGGAACTGTGTAGCGAAAATAACCATATTTTAAATCAATTAATTTATAATATATATATATATATATATATTAAACGCATTTGTTTTTTTAGCTTTTATATATCATTTAAGTTTTAATTTATTTTTAATTCATGCATTTTGTTTTAACCTTTTTTATAGTATTACAGTAATTTTGTACCAATCTCAGACCGTCGGTCCCTGTATGTCTCTCCCTCCACTTTCTCCCTCTCCCACTCTCTCTGTGTATATATATATATATATATATATATATATATATATATTTTTGTTAAAAATATGATTCTTTCGCTACATAAGAGTTCTCATGTTTCAAAAACGAGAGCCGAAACCATCCAAATATTTATTAAAATTAAGTTGGATTGAGGTGTTTAGACCCGTTTCATCTTCAAGCGAAATTTTAGGAATAAGCTATCTCTTGGTTTACGTGTGTTTTTAGGCATGGTCTGTTATAACATTCGTTATTGTGGGAGTGGCTAGGCTACTTTTCTTCGTTAAGTGGTCAGAGAGTTAATTCTTATATATATATGATTGAAAAAAATCAAACTTTTGACAAAATGCAATACTTGTCAACAGAAGGTTAAATTAATGAAAAAGTGCCCAATACGATTTTCTGAAAATGAAAATGTAGAGCGATTTAAAGCATAAAATTGTATATTGGTTGGTTTTCTAAAAATTTTATATCTTACACACACACACACACACACGCACACACACACACGCACACACACACACATATATATGAATGAATATGTGTACTTGGGTAGCAGTGCCTGAAAACTGTCCGACACTTTGACCTAAGCTTTGTGAGTGAAGTTACGTGGATGAAAGCTGTCGATTGTCGTGCTAGCACGACGTCACAAGTCATCGTGATCGAGGCCTCTAGTGTACTGCCATTGTTTATCTCCTGTTCACGCAAAATTATACTCTCACTCTCGGAACTGTAACTAAAGATAATCGCAGGTATTGAAGAAACACGAATGTTCCGAAGCGAGTGTCTGCAACAGGGATTAACTAACCAACAGGGATTAACTAACCCATAAGGATTAGCTAACCACTCTAACAGATTCAATTCGGAAACACGCAGCCAGCCATTAGTTAAGAAACAAACCTTCATTTAAACAAAAAAAAAATAATTCTTTTATTTTATTAATCGTTCCTGATTCCGTAAGTGCAAACTTAGTAGTAGCTTGTGTACACAAGAACAGTTCAAATATTTTTGGTTGAGTGTTTGTGACGCTTTGTTTAGACATTTTCAAGATCTATTCTACCCAGACAAGAATTTCCCTGAGGCATTTTGAGAAACTATACAGTCATTAGTAATTAATCACCCTCAAAATTGATTGATTGATTTGTTTTTATGACTTTTTCAGGTTATTTAAAGTCAAAAAATATTTTTAGATTGTATGAATTTAATAATGACTAGCAGTAGAGCCCGGCGTTGCCCGGGGATGTAACAGTAAGAGATAGATCAAGTATCGACCATCATAAAGACTGAAAAATAAAATTGACAAAGATTATTGTTTAAGATTGACGGACACGCATGTCCTAATTAGTTTTTTTTGTTTTTTGCTTTTTTTTTACGAATTGGTCAAACCCTCAAACAAAAACATTGTTTTCAATCGTTATGAGTCTATCGATTGAATAGAATTTTATTATAAACAATTGTCTTGTAAATGGAATTTTTAAAGCATTCTGGATGTAAAAATAAAGAAAAAAGTGTGCAAGACAATAAGAAACACTACCTGCCAAAAAAAAAATGTGAAGTTTTGCTGAAATCGGTTGAAAAATGTAGGAAATCCGATCCCATATATAAACGAACACACACACACACACACACACACACACACACACACACACACACACACACAACCTGGGTTTTATAATAAGTATAACTCGATATGAGTTGTCCCCCTTTCATCCTGGTGACAGAATCGTGTTTTCAAATTGGTTTCATGCAAAAACAATTGTGTTTTTCCAATTTTGGGCGCTGTCAGAACCACCGCAAGGTAATTTTATGCAGTCCTGTGACGTTTTGTTGAAATCGGTTGAAAAATGTAGGAAATCCGATCCAATATATAAACGAACACACACACACACACACACACACACACACACACACACAATTTGCGTTTTATAATAAGTAAGATTTACTAATACAAGTCCTACTAATTAGCTAGATTGTAAGAATTTAATAATGATTTACTGATACAAGTCCTACTAATTAACTCACAGCTGGGGGAAAGAGGGGTGGATTCACACCTATATTATTATGTTGGCCTACAACTCCAGAGGTGGATGTTGATGACATGGTAATAATATGGTATCATTTCAGCCCAAGCAAGGTGATAATGTCACTAAGACGCGAAAGTTTACTGGGAGCAAAAGAGAATGAGAAAATTTTAGAAGGAACCGGAAACTCAATCCTAAACAGGAAGCAAGGTATGAACCGCTGCTTCTGTTCAATAGGCAGGGATTGATTAATTTTTTTTATGGCTTATCAACCTTTTGTAGGTTATTTAAAGCCAGAAAATATTTTTAGATTGTAAGAATGTTTTGGAGGTAATAATGATTTACTGACACTAATTAACACATAGCTGGGATTCATACATTTCCTAAGTATTTATTTTTTTTTGTTTAGCGGCATATCAACTCCTTATGGGTCATTTAATGACAAAAATTAATTTTCTTGGGAGTATTAGTAATTTCTTTTACAAAAATGTATTCCTGGTATTTTTTTTCTTTACAGAAATGTATTGCTGGTAATTTTTTTTTATTTTCATTTTACAACAACATACATGTTTATACTTTCATAGTGTTTTGACCCCAGTTTGGGGGTTAACTATTTGCTCATAGCTGGGACCCTAACAGGTGAACCTGGGAACAACAACAATTAAGAGATGTTTCCATGCTCCTCAAAACCTCCTTGCTGCCAGATGTAGTTTATCATCATACCCAGTATAGTTTCTTAAGTGTATCGACACATAAGTGAATATAATGAACCTGACTGAAATTGGAACTTGGCCCTCCGATTTCTAATTCCAAAACATTATCCATTACCCCACCCACACATCCAACCTTACAGTACCTGGTAATCTGAAGTGATCACCCATCTAAGTACTGTTCAGGCTTGACATTGCTTAACTTTAGTGATATAAGGCATGTTTTTATTAGAAATATTTACATGTGTTTATTCTTTTGCTTATTTTTATGACTTATGAACCTTTTCAGGTTATTTAAAGCCAGGAAATATTTTTAGATTGTTAGAATTTAATAATGATTTGCTGATACAAGTTCTACTAATTAACTCATAACTAGTGGGAGAAGGGGTGGATCCATCCCTTTTTCAAGGGTACTTGCGCATAGATGAATATAACAAACGTGACTGTAATTGGAACATTGCTCTCCAATTTCCAATTACGAGCCATTATGCATTACACCACCCACACACCCAAGCTTACACTACCTGGTATTCCCAAGTGATCACCCATCTAGGTACTGAACAAGCTCATAATTCGTATAGTAAATAAACTTAATTGCCGTAAAACTTAAAACTGCAATTTATTTGCATTTTTTTTTACGATAAAGTTTTTGTCTGTAAACGTTTTGTCTAAGTCAATTTTTGCAGATGTATCTTTTCCTGGCATTTGAAATATTCAAAGAAACTAACATGTGTCTGACAAAAAGAAAATTTATACATTTTAGTTAACGTCATTAATCACAGTTTACAGAAGAAAAACGTATTGACTTAGAGAAGCTGACATGTAGTTTCATTTGTCGGTGATTCTTTTGATTTCTAGCCGCTTCGTTTATCTCTTTGGTTAAAGGGAACAGTTTGGCATAGATTTATGTACACAAGCTGACATTTTACGGTTGACTGACTACGACCTGTTGCAAGGTCTCTTATTTATCTGTTGTCAATGGATAGAAACTCGAATGTTTTAGTATTTATTGAAACCAAAATTGAAATTTCTTTTTGTATAGACCATAATTTATTTTCTATTGTGACGCAAATTTCTAATATTATTTTAGGTTTTATTTTTAGCAGCTTATATATATATATATATATATATATAATAAAAAAAAGAATTAATAGATTTATTTTTAATCCGACATTTTTGTTACTTCAAACGTTATTTTTAGTAGATACACGTATTTGAAATAGACGTCCCCCCTTTTTTTTTAAAAAAAATTTAAAGTGTTTATTACATATATTAGCCTACAACTTCGAGAAATTTTAATAAAGAAAAGATGTTTTCTCGTAGGGATCGAAACTGCGTCTTTCCTTTTTAGGGAAAACCACCATTTCGATCTGGCGTGCTTTACCGCTCGGCCACGAAGAACGTCACAGTAAAACATTTCCCCTTTTTAAGGAAACCACATCCTCTTCACTCAGGTTATTTTTCTCGAAAGCGCCATATCTGCTCAGTTTCGTATCCGAAGGAATTAATGGTTTTATATTTAACCCGACATTTTTATTACTTCAAACGCTATTTTTAGTGGATACTCGTATTTGAAATAGACGCCCCATTTTTAAACAGTGTGTATTATCGGCCTGTGCACTCTAGAAAGAGGGACACAGGTAAGACCCCTGCCGGAGAGCTTATTTATTGTCTTTATTAAGATTTTACTTAGAAAATCATTGGGCACATCGATTTGGTGTAATGGTTAGCAACTTTGTCTTGATATGTCAATTACGAGTGAGTAGTGAGTTCGATTCTTCCTGGTTACTTCACGCTTTCGTCCTTGTGCCACATCTAAGGTATACTTAGAAAATCATTTGGGCACTTTGACGTGGTGTAATGCTTAGCAATTTGTCTTTATAGATCACTTACGACTCCTGATACATCTAATCTACGCCTAAAAAATCACTACAATAAAAACGGCGGATATTTTAACGATATGAGTATATTGTGTGACTAAATTCAAAGCAGTAATTATAGGCCGAGTTATTAAAGAAGATTTTAGAGAGGGAACATTTTTGTTTTACTGTGCTTTTGGTATCAGTTAACATTAATCTGGTCATGATCAGAATAAATATTTAAAAAAAAAAAAAAGCTCAAACTTTTTCAAAGCATCCCAAGATGGCGTAAGAAAAAAAAAAAAAAAAAAAAAGTGAAGAGAATTCGCTACAAACTTTTTTTTTTTTTTTTTCAATCCCTTTATTTTATAGTCGCTACAATTTTGGTTAAGTTTTAATACCTTTTTGCATTGGTAAAAGGAAGATGATAAAAAACCCAACGTTAAAACTTTTAACGTTAGGTTTTTTTTACTATCTTCCTTTTACAATATCGTAATAAAATTAGATTAATGAATTTCGTTAAAGATTTTCAATTTAATAAAAAATTGCGATTGACTGGAATTAATAAAGATCCTATTTTTATTGCTACTTATATCTCGGTACCTTCCAATATTCGTTAAAAAAAGAAGATACATGACAAAAAAAAAAAAAAAAAAAAAAAAAAAAAAGATTCCAAACTTAGTAAAAGTAAAATCGTATCGTCAAAATCTTTATGTTATTATTAAGAGGGAAGACCAAAGGATATTTTCCTGTAAAAATAATTGTTTCATCCTTTTTAGAATTTTTGAAATTTTGTTTAAAATTTTCTGGCTTCAACGTGAGACCATAAATTTATGTGGGAAGTTTGAGTGTCTTTTTGATGTTAAAAATAAATTGATTTAGAAATTCTTGCAAATATCAGCTAATTGTTGTATTTTAAAGAAAGTTCCAGGACTTATACACAAATGAAATTAACTTTGAAATATTTCTGTTTTAGAAAATCTTGGTAAGAACATTTTTGTTACATTTGTTACCCAACTCCCTTGTTTAATTTTAAGAAATTTCTAGAAATTGTTTTTGTAACGCTAAAACTTTTAAAATTAATTTATGGCAGTCAAGTGAGCCGCTTGGTGTTTATCACAGTGTCCATATATATATATATATATATATATACACACATATATATATACATATGAAATGGACAAAGTCCGACAATTATTTTAAGACATTTTTATAACTTCTTTTTATAGATACAAATATTTAAGTAAATGCTCTGTTTTATAATAAACAGTATTAATAACATTTACCGGCTTTGAATGTCCGAGAAATTGTTATAGAAAATATTCGTCCTCCGACAGGAATCGAACCTGTATCCTATAAGAAACCGCCATATAGCCTGACGTTTTTTACTGATTTCGCCACAAAGGAGCGTTTCGGTTAGCAAGGTCGATTTTACTATTTTTAAACTACAATTTTCCATGATTTTCTCATCTACATTCATATCTGCTCGATGCATATCCAAATGTAAACAAATGACGTCACACATTATGAAATGGACAAAACCCGACAATTATTTTAAGACATTTTTATGTTTATACATAAAATCATGGAAAATTGTAGTTTAAAAACAGTACAATCGACCTTGCTAACCGAAACGCTCTTCTGTGGCGAAATCGGTAAAAGCACGTCAGGCTATATGACGGTTTCATATAGGATACAAATTCGATTCCTGTCGGAGGACGCATATGATAAAAACATAGGTTTAAGGTATACTATATTTATGGGTTAAAGTGCTCAATATCAGGGATAGAGCATATGTAAATATAAAAGTGGACATTAAGGTTCACGCCTAACGTCGACAGCCTTAAATGAAGCTATTATATTTGTATTATCAACAAGTATGTTTCGTTGATAACACAAATATAATAACCCCATTCACATGTAAAAAATGGATAAAAAATAATGGAAGCATTTTTAATAAAAAAGAAAATGCCAACACTGAAGAATATCAGTTATGAACACGGTCAAAATGTGCTGACCGTGTTTGAAAAATAAAATATTGCTATAACTCTAGATACACGCATATAACAATTCAGTTAAAATTAGAAAATAAAATATGTCTTGATAATGGCTAAAAGTATAGCCGAAAGCACCCGGACATACAAAACATTCGGACAATTTCTACATAATTTTTATCAAGAATTTCCCCATAATTTATGCTAAGAAAAATTAGATAAAAAACTTAATCGGATTACTTTGTCTGTTGTTTTTAATGAAACTTAAAAAAAAAATAGGAGAAATTGCTACCGAAAATACACAATTTCGTCTTCGACGTATGAGAGAGGGTCAAGCAGTTCAGTTCTGAGAAGTAAGAGCCAGACTACCGGCACATATGATTTGATTATATTGGTCAAGTCTTATGCAGAACCAACTATACGTTTTAGAAGAGACGAATACAGAAAACTGCTGCGCAATATGCAACAAGGTCCCCAAACGACCCACTGCAAGTTTGAATTCAGAGTTGTCCTTCTCCCAGAGCGGTTGCCACCCAAGGCCATAGAACCCAGTATGTCCTGCTATGTACCCATAAAGAAGAGATGAATTCATTTTTCCCAAGTAAAATTCCGTAAGTGAATTCGAACTCGGCTCTCTGATTCCTCAATCCGAGCCACAATCCATTACTCCAAAATACATACACACACACACACACACACACACACACACACACACACACACACACACACACACACACACACACACACACACACACACGCACATTATATATGTGTGTGTACGTATGTATATATGTGTGTGTACGTATGTATGTGTGTGTATGTATGTTTGTGCGTATACTCACAGCTTTTAAAATGTGTATATTATTTCTGTATCAAAGAATTTTTGCGAGTTGAAGTAAAATGAAACAAATAATTTAGGTTTAAAAATAGCTTCGGATTTCTCTCAGAAAAATAATATTTTCTACCATTAAATTTGATATTTCCAACTGAAATTTACCAGAATAAATAAATAAATAAATCCAATTTTAATTTTTAAAATTTAACATCTCTCGTGAGAGTGAGCTGAATTTAAATTAAATGATTGCAAACACTAGCAGAATTGTTAAAATCGTTGCAGAAAAATGAAAAATCCTTAAAAAAAAAAAAAAAAAAAAAAAGGAAGAAAAGAAAGCCTTCGACATTATATATGCCAGAGTAATTTTTCCACATGTTACTTTTTTTGGTACTATTAAGATCAGAAAAAGAGAAATACTAATTTCGTAAAATACATCAATTGGATGCTTTAGTACATATCATCAGTGATGTTTCTAGTCGAGGTTCACTAGGTGTTTCGGGTCATTCAACATCATACCCCCTCTCCACGTTAACCCAGCCGATACTGATCGGGTATCGACTTGTGTACCTTCCGTAAAACTGTCTGTAGGTCTTGATATGGAACTTTAGTTTCTCGAAAATAGAAGCAAACGATCTTAATGCTACAGATCCAATTTTTGCAAAGAATTTATGTGCTGAGGATTTCTTTCTCTTGTTTTTATTGACTGAAACACAAAATATTCATTATTACAATGGTTTTAAATATATGCTTGTTTGCTTTTGTTCTAAATAAATATTATAAAAGACAAAATATTTTTTGTTTTTACATAGATTTTCGTTTTTGATGTCGTTTCTAAAATTCAAACAAATAATACGTTCTCCCACCGAGAGAAAAATGCCCTGTAATTACAATGAATACGAAGTCTGTTGAAAAATTCTCAGCCTGACCAATGAAGAATTTTGAAAAATTTCAGATGTTTGTTTATTTAGTTAGATTTTGGAATAGAATCGTCATTTTCACTCAAAGTAAAGAATAATTTTTTAGGAAAATTAAATGAAAATTATTTGTATATATTTTTCTCTTGGCAATTTCTGACCTTCGAAAAACAGCATTTAACAGAATAAGATACGCCATTCACGAAAAAGCTTGGAAATTTGAATTAAGTTCAGTCTAAATTAGCCAATTAAAAATATTGCCATTACTGATGAAAACTTGTGGCTATAAATAGCGATTTTAAACAAAAATGATATCAATTAGCTGGTTGGATAAAAAAGTTTTATGTTTTCTTAACAAAAACACAAAATAATAAACATCACCTACCCGGCGCCTAGGACAGAAGTTTAGAGTCGATTACTTTTCGAAACTCTATTTCTGTGCTACATTACGAATTCTAGTATTTATAAATTGGGACATGAATTTTGGGTCGATTAAGAGTTACTTCCCTTCGACTGTATATAAATTGTAAGATCCACTTAACTGTTCACAGGCATTGACTGATCGAAGAACATTTCTTTCAATGCAGTTACGTCACGTGACGCTGTTGTATTATTTTATTGGATCCTTCGCATTTTTTCATTATTGATTGCTAATACTTTGACCCCAAAAAAGTAATTAATAAAATGATTAGTTATAGCAATTATTAAATTAAAATACATATTTTCAAAAGCGTTACAAAATTTACTTATTTTTCAATTTAAATAAATTGTTTTGTTTTTAATTTTCGGATGAGATTCTGAATTTCAAAATTGTTCAAAAGCTCAATTTAATACCATAAAGTTCCAATGATCCACAATTTCTGAGTTTTATTATTTTTTGTAATTAGGATTCTCTTTCTCTCCCTCTATTTGTATAATGTTCTGTCAGGATGTTGGCGATCATGGCTCTCCACAACTGCCTATCTTTTGTTGCTCTTAGTCTTAATAAAATACGTGCTCATTTATGCTCACTTTTTACTTTGTCCCTCTACTCATTTGCTCAAACTTGTTAAGTAGGTTTTAGGCGACATTTCTTTGTTTATTTTGCCTTCGATATGCCCTGTGAGTGTTAAATTCTCTAAGCCTTCCTACCATATCACCAAAACTTCAGCATTCTCGATCTGATTGTTAAAACCAATTTTTTGTAGTTCCTATTCTGCTCGAAATGTCATCGTTTCTCATGTAATTTGTGCATGGTTTTCTCAACATTCATCAGTAGATTGATTTGTTTTTTACGGCCTATCAGCCCATTGTAGGTTATTTAAAGTCAGAAAATAGACCGTAGGAATGTTTTGAAATAATAACGATTTACCGATGCATAGCTGTGGGAGGGGAGAGATGGATTCATGCCTTTCCCCAGGGGTATTTGCGCATTAGTGAATATAACAATCCCGACTAGAATTGGAACTCGACTCTCTGGTTTCCAATTCCGAGCCGTTATCCATTACACCAGCCGCACATCCAAGCTTACAGCACCTGGTATTCCCAAGCGGTCACCCATCTATGTACTGACCAGACTCGACGTTGCTTAAATTCGGTGATCGTACGAGAACCGGTCTTCCTACGGGATATAACCGTAAACCTTCGTCACTAGAAACACACTCTCTGTCACTTCAAGTCTTTTCTTCAATTTGATGGAAACTGGCGAATATTCACTATCGAATATACGAAAGGAGACATTACGTGGCAGCCTTGCACTCTTTTCTCCTTTATAATTTGTAAAAGAAAAGAAAAAGAAAACAATACAAATTCATATTAATTTATTCTATAATTGTTAAAAGCATTATTGCTTATATACTAAAAGAAAGGTGCCATAAAATAGAAATAGGAGTCCTAAACCAGATAGTAAAATAGAGGTGTTAAAACACATGTTAAAATAGATGTAATTCTATATTCTATACTGATTCTATATTTTTAAGTAATTTTTATTTTCAAATAATGAACTTTTTATTTTTTTTTATTTATTTTTTATATGTTTTTTTTTTTTTTTTTTTAGATCAGTGTAACTCGGATATAAGAGAGTTGTCGGGACCGGAGAAGTCTCTTATATCCGGATTTCTCTTATATCAGGGTTTGGTCTATTTTGTTTAGGTAAGTATGGGCTCTAATTTGGGACCAGAGAAAATCTCTCTTATATCCGGGTTTCTCTTATATCCGGGTCTCTTATATCCGGGTTACACTGTATCATATCGTAAATATTTCTTGTTGTTTTTTTTCCACATTTTTTGTTGCTTTTCCTGTCTACTTATTTTCTGGAATGAGACCTGTAAATTTTTTCCGCCTATAAGACTAACTTATAAAATGTTTAAGAAGTTAATATTTCGAAAAAAAAACCAAAAAAACAACGTAAAAAAGTTAATATTCGAAAAAAAAAAAAAAAGCAACGTAAAATGAAGGTTTTGATTTGAAAATCGATGGCAGTAATGATATTTTAAAAATCGAAATCACCCCAAGCAATGCAGTAAAGCCACGAAGACACAAGGGATTTTTAACCAAAATTTCGAACGTGTTAGAAAATATTAAAAAATTTCAAAAAATAATTAAAAAATACTTTGATCTTTTATCTTAATAATAACATAAGCATTTTGACGATAAAACTTGACTTTCGTTAAGTTTGTGGCATTTTTCATTACGCTATGCCGTTTTCCCGCGAAAAAGTGGACGTGCCTAGGTTACTATGTGTGGAAGAATTAGAAAACAGAAACATTATTAAGGAGCAAGAACAATAGAAGAGTAATTAGGAAGACAGTAAAGAACGGTTGACATTGCATTTAAAATTTTGAAGATCAAAGTTGGCTGGAAAGCATGGAACCGGAAGAGAGTTCCACACTTGAGGAGTGCAGGGGAAAAAAAACCCCTGTTAGCATAGAATTTACGGTTACATGTAGCCAATTCAATTGTAAAATGAGACAAATGATACAGCTTAGCTCGATAGTATTATGATAAACTGAGGCTAAGACGACAAATTTAATTTGTTAATTTTGTTCCGTAAAAACAAATTAGAGCCCATACTTACCTAAACAAAATAGACTAAACCCGGATATAAGAGAAACCCGGATATAAGAGACTTCTTCTCCGGTCCCGACAACTCTCTTATATCCGGGTTACACTGTAGTATTAATCATGGAACTTTAAATAGATGGCTGGAATAGTTACCTATTTTCTAGAGGGCAAAATAAAGCACCAGCATTCTGAATAATTATAATTCAAAGTAGGAAGGCTTTCTTTTTTTATTTTTTTTTGAAGAATGGTGCTACACAATCACCCTGTTCTCATTTAACCACTAAGATTTGTAAATATCTGGAAATAGGGAGAAGAAATTTCCTCGAACGAGACTTTGCTGCGGGCGTGGTAGTACCTGTTAGGGTCCCAGCTGTGGGCAAATAGTTAACCACCAAATTGGGGTCAAAATACTATGAAAGTGTAAAAATAGGTTTCAATACCAGCAATACATTTTTGTAAAAAAAAGAAAAAAAAATATTACCAGCAATACATTATTACCTGCAATACATTTTTGGAAAAAAGATATTAGCAGCAATACATTTTTGAAAGAAATATTACCAGCAATAACCCATAGAGGTTGATATACCGTAAAACAAACCAAACCAAACCAAATTTTTCTGCTGGTTTGAATCAACTCACAACAAAGTAAAAGGCGAGAAAGGATTTTTTAAATATAAACATATAAAATATTTTTATTTTCGTCTTTTTACAACAAATTCTTTTCAGCGTGTATAAGTTCCTGCGTTAAATTTCCTTGTTTGTAGTTGTTTGTTAAGATGAAAAGAAGTATAATTTATTCGACAGCATGTGTGAGAAAAAAGTAGCAAGAGAGAAAATGAGGAGAAAAATTTTAAGTATCACGCAGCTTGGTGAGGAAGAATGTAAGTGTCATGTAGCTTGATGTGGAAGACGGGTGAATGAGTAAGGGATTCATTTTGAAACCAATGCGTCGTGAACTGCTGTCGAATGTTGTCGTCTCTATCTCCTTACTGGTTTTGTCCGTTTAAAGACTTTACTTAAATACTCTTCAAATGGATCACGAAGCATTTTTTTTTATCGGCGGCGGAACTTGACCTGTTGGTTAAAAAATGTTAAATATTTATTTCCAAAGGATTAAATTATCAACCAGAAGGATGCGCAAATCGTTCATCTTTTTGTCATTTGATGTTTGACCATCTTGGTGTTTATTTCCGTCTTCGTTCCACAACGTCAAAATTTCTCAGTTTATATCTGTTTATTTTTATTTTTTTAAATTATCATCTTGCAAACTCCATGATAAGAAAGGTGAATCGATGTCTTTACACGACGCACGCATCTTTTTTCTTGATCGTCTCCGTTGTCAGAGCCGTGGCTAGGGCCCAGAACGAACAAGCAGTTAATTTATGAAAATACAAATTACAATGTCTTTTTATTTTAATTTAATACTAAAAATTCTTTCTTCATTCTGCGACCTACGGTTAGATCCCCATCAGAAATTTATCAGTTTCCCTCGGTATTTTTTGCCGCTACAGATTTCTATTTAAAGTTAAAAAAAAAAAAGAATGCATTTAGGGATGAGTCCAAAGAAAACATTTCGTGACGGGGAAACAAAGCAAAAATTTCAGAGAGGGGCCAGAGTTTGACTGACAGGGCGTAATATTTACTTGAGTATTTGCTTATCGA
This sequence comes from Acanthosepion pharaonis, assembly GCA_903632075.3. Lineage (NCBI taxonomy): Eukaryota > Metazoa > Mollusca > Cephalopoda > Sepiida > Sepiidae > Acanthosepion > Acanthosepion pharaonis. Next base: position 158,853 of record CAHIKZ030000588.1, on the reverse strand, counting down.
TTACTGTTTCGTTTTATGATCTTGAAAACCGTCTGAGTACCTAAAATGAAAATGCGAGACGGTTATGGGTACTAGGTTTTCCTAACCAGGGGACCGCTGACTTTGTGGATAGATTCCCAAACATGGATCCCGTAGACTCCTTTAGGGGCAGGGTCAACAGACTCACAAAGCGGAATAAAATCAGTTGGGTATTTTTGAGCGATAGAAATACATATGTAAAAGAATACCACTCAAGAATTTTATAGGCAGTACAAAATAACAGTCCAGTTAGAATTTTAAAGAGAAACTGAATTTTATTTTAAGAAAAACAATATAAAAAATATCTGTATCTTCAACGCATCTTGTACTTATTCAAAACCAACAATTTTACATATTCTTTGGAATAAAACATCAAAAAATGTCAAACGAAATTGGCAAAGCACCCAGAAAAAAAGAATACCAAAAAACAAATTTGTCTTAAAAAAGCAAAAATTACGCTTAATCTTTAAAAAGAATCACCGATTCTCAAAATGTGCGAGGAAAAAAAAAAGTCTCACGCCAATTAAAGATTCGGGACAATCCTAAGATAACCCCTGGTGTCGGAAGTGTACATCTCATTTCCAAGCAATGTGGAAGACTTGCTGCTACTAAACAGGGTAAAATCCTTGGCTTTGATCCTCACGTTTCTCTGTGAGTCATCGGGAAATACCAGGGAAAATACATTTTGAAATAGCACGAAGGAATATGATTTTTTCCAAGTGAGCATATGGGATCACACCATTTTGTTTGCCAGAGAACACGCTAGGTGGCGTTGTACAAAGTAGTATAAAAGGAAAGGGTACAGACATTCTCTTTCTTCTTTCGCTCTTCACCCACAGGATGTCATAGTGACAAGTCGTTCATCGTTTCCCTTACAGAGGACTTCATAGTTCTGGAACCATCTATTACACTGTATATTACACAATACTATCGCTACACTATCTACCGTTAAAAAAATATCATGCAGCCATAATAACATCACCACAATCTATCACATATATCCCACGCTCTCTATTCATTTTAATAAGAGATCCCAGACTAACAAACGATACTACATCAGTAGAAACTGGTTACTTCACTAAACAAACTTATTACCTAATTAGCAGTCATTTCCTCGCTCAAAGCAGAAGGTAAGTAGTTTGTTGAAGAATGGATTTTTCTCTCCTTTATTGAGCCTAATTCTGTATGTAAATATATAAAAAATCCATGTATGTGTTTAATTTATTTATTTTGAGATTCTTAAAATTTTCTCTCGAATTTTGTTCGGGGACTCACCGTTAAATTAAACGGGCCTCCATTAATTTTGAATCCCCTTCAAGCACAGGCTACTTCAATTGGAATTCGAACTCGGGTTGCCTATTTTATTCTATGCGTTGATACGCCTTCTTGTAACTCTTTCAAAGTAAAAAGAAAAGAAATTGCGAACATCTAATATATTCTATTGTGACAGAAAACGAACAACTTCATACAAGAGAGTGATTGAAATTGCAGTCGGGAAATTTGTTTTTGAATAACAAGAGAATACCAAAAAACAATACGTATTTTATTTTGACCGGTTGAAGGAAATAAAAGGATTTTAAAATGACAATAAAAATAAAAAAAGCTCAAACCAAAAATAAAATATATAGGGTTGGTCAAAAGGTTATTAAGTAATTTTTCTATTTAATAAAGCGAACAAACATTTTGGCCAACCCAGAAAAAATGAAATAAAAACAAAACAATACTTATTATATTTTGACTGGTTGGTAAAAAATAAAACAGATTTTGTTTTCTACAAGATCATCAAGTAAAGAATGGATGATGATGATGATGATGATAAAACTATAATAATAATAATGATAATAATAATAATAATAATAATAATAACAGCAACAACAACAATAATAATAATAAATAATGATAAAATAATAATAATAATAATAATAATAAGCAAAATGATTCTTCCAATATTTTTCAAAAGTTAAGAGAAGAGCGAAAAGAAAAATAAAATAAAAAACACATTGTTTGATAATGTTGAACAATATTTCGACAGTATGTCTGCTCTCAAGTTATATTTTAAAAAAATTGTCAAGCAAAAAACATATAAATCTACAAAAAATGATAAGTCTTTGTACAAAAGTTGCTTGTCTAAGATTTAATACTGATGCAGTAATTGTGGCACAAGGTCGAAAAGGTGGGGGTAACTGGTCAAGGTTGGTCATCACTAGCTATCTTATACCTGGATAATCGGTTTCATGACCTATTCATGTGTTATACTCATTCACCATAAGAAGTTATCCGTCGCCATTCGCTCCTTCATAAGCCAAAATACTTCACATACACTGGGCACCTACTGGGAAAAACCACTACATGAGTTAAAAATCCCAATATGTACAATTGTGTTATATATATATATATATATATATATAGCAATGAATGAATGACCAAAAAATGAAGGAATGATGTTAGTAGAACCCGTCCACCCGACAAAAATAAGAGTGACCGCTATATTCTGTTTTCAGCAAAATCAAGAGGCTCTCTCGCTAAGGGAAATGGAAAGGGATAAAAAAATTGTGTGCATTAGAAAATTCAAAAACTGATCCAGTCGAGATGAAAAGGGAGGGCAAAAAAAAAAAAAAAAAAACAAAAAAACTGGGGAGGTTGGGAATCTCGACTTGGATCATAACAAAAGCAGAAGCCAGGAACAGGTTGGGAACAACACTTACTCACATTAACTAGATACATTTGGAAGAGTCTATGTTAACCAGGGAAGGGCTCATCAGGAAACCGCTCCGTTGTGACTTAGAAGTACTTAAAAAAGAAAATCAAGGCTAGCCCCGTTCAGGTAAACCAGGCTCGCCATAGTTACCCACCTTTCGTTGTTTGTCTTGTAATGAAAAACGGCTGTTCTGCTAATAAACGCGACAAAACGAATGAAACGTGCTTAATAAGATGGTGATATTTATCATCTTGGAATTTTCCGTTAGTCTATTAGTTACTAAGAGGAATCACTCAAACAGCTTAGTATAAATCTTATGGAACTCTCCTGTCATTCGGTTCATTCCCGTGGGGCGGGAAGTTAGTAATTTGCTTACGTAACTATTCTCATGAGTTTTAAGGATCGAAAGGTTGGTAGATTTTGAATATTTTTCAGAATGTGCACCTTAGGATATTTGTCGAAATTACAATCGTTTGCGTTGATGTCATATTATTGTGTCTGGCATCATATCTATGGTTATTGAATCTTTTAATTTTTTCGTTGTGCTTACCACATAAATCAAGTTATATGCTACATTGGGCGACGTATATTAAATTGGAATCGATACTATAATAATAATAATAATAATAATAATGGGAACTTTGGCAAAAATTTGAATCTCAACGTGCAGATAAATGATATAATCAGAAGTCAGAGAGGGTCCTCGATGATGGAAAAGTAAAGATTTTATAGGGCAGGGTCACTGAATATTCGTGCACGTATATAGAGTTGTTCTTAGCAAAAAAAGATCGAATTTATCACCTTATTGACGTTGCTTCTCCGTTTGATACCAGAATACTCGAGAAAATACTGACAAAAAATAAAAGGGTATGCAGACTTAAAGCACAAAATCAAGAAAGTAAGGAATTGCCAAAGGTAGAGATTGTGTCTGTTGTAATCGGAACATTAGGAATAGTGTCAAAGAAGTTTTCTCATTGGTTGAATTCCAGTTGGAATTACTAATGAGTTTCTAAGAGTTTTAGAAGTTTTGTGTGTTCGGCAGAATACAAACGATTGAAAAAATACTGAATACTTAAGGCTGTGGGATGTTAGCTTTATATCCAATAAGTGAAAAACTCAATAACCTGTGCAAAAAAAGACAGTAATAGCAACAATAAATTTAAAAACAAGATAAAACGTAGCTATAAAAATTTGGAATTAAAGATGTGAAGAAAAATAATTTTACCAATGGATTTCAAAAGACAAATTAAAAGAATCGCAGATAAAACGAATTAGGTATAGTTGCGCAGAGGTCACTTAAAAAGTAAAACAGAATCGCAGTAATTAGCAGCCCAGAACAAATATATAACATTAGACTATATTAAAGTGAAGGTAGACAAGACAGCAGATAAATAAATTTGACCTGTTTGGAAATATACACAAAACCATCAGCAATATGATTGAATACATCAAATTAACTCGGAAGAATTACAAAAAAGTTGACATGATTGGGTAAGAACGGAGATCCATTGGGAATTGTACAAACAACTAGTTTCGGACTGTTACGAACCAGAAGTTATCTATGATTTAAACATCATAAACAAAGAAAGAGAAATCTGCGAAACAGTGAATGTTCATGAAGAAAACTAAAATAACATTGTTAATCTAAAAAAAAAAAAACTAAAAAAATATGTAAAATATAAAAGTGACAGTCATACCAGTCATAAGTAGAGCACTTAGAAGAATCTTGAAGATTGAAGAACTGGAAATCCGGAAAAAGAATTTAAATTATCCAAGCAACTGTATTACTTAAATTGGCAAGAATACGATGAGACTTACTGTCACTTGATTCTACAATTCATTATATATGGCTAGTGCGTAAGAATACAAAAATAATTGATGATGATTATGACAGAAAGGGAGAATAAAGATGAAATTAAAAAAAATATAATTGCAGATATATAAAACTAGAAAGTAACTAATATATTTACCTTAACTCGACAATTTTACCTAGAATCATAAATGTTTAATATAAAACATCAACTATATTTTAATTATCGGCATTTCGTTCAAATTGACTCATATAAAATGCAAGCCTCTTTTTGGATCTCATTTGAAAGCCGACATAAAAGCTTGTCAGTAAATTGAACAACAATAACAAAAAATGATTTTATTTTTTCATTATTAAATGAAAAATATTCAGTTTTCACGCAGTAGAGATTCAGCCGTATTTATCTTTAAAAGTAATTCATTAAATGTTGCTTACCGAGGGAATAAAATATTTATGACGCTTTGAACAATTTTAAGACAGTATTCCTCAATTTTATTGATCGGAAAACATTATTCCTTCAGATTTTTTCTTTTCGCTCCGTTTTCAATTTTGCTTTCAATTTTTTCTTTATCCTTTCCACAGTCATTCTCTCGCTTTCTTTCACTCACACGCGCATGCACGCACACAGAGTTGTATTGATCATCGTGGATGTTATAAAGATGTACGCAATCGAAATACGTATATGATCGATTGAAACGCCGAATAAACCCAATAATGAATCGACTTTTACATGCAACTGTACGCACGCGGAAACATAGACGATTCAGTTTTGAAAATATCTCTGAACATGAAACTGATGAAAGCATATTGAATATATAGATTCACTTTTACATTTATTGAGCCTTTTCGAAAAGCTTGGATCCTATATTTTTCTGTTTCTTCTTATACAGCCTGTCAGTGTTACTTATATAGCCAGGTATTATTTTTTCTTATATAGCCAGGCATTGATTTTTCTTACATAGCCAGACATTGCTTCTTATATAGCTAGACATTGCTTCTTTTTATATAGTCTGACATAGCTTCTTATATAGCCAGGCATTGCTTTTTCTTATATAACTAGGTACTGCTTCTACTTATATAGCCAGGGATTATTTTTTTTACATAACCAACCATTGCTTCTCCAAATATAGCCAGGCATTGCCTTTTCTTTTATAGCCAGATACTGCTTTTTTTATATAACCAGTCATTGCTTCTACTTACATAGCCAGGGATTATTTTTTTACATAACCAACCATTGCTTCTTCTTATATAGACAGGCATTACTTCTTACAGCGTCAGGCATTGCGTTTTCTTATATAGCCAGATATTGCTTCTTATACAGCTAGACATTGCTTCTTCTTATATATTCTGACATAGTTTCTTATATACCCAGGCATTGCTTTTTCTTATATAACCGGGCATTGCTTCTACTTATATAGCCAGGAATTATTTTTTTTTGCATAACCAATCATTGCTTCTTCTTATATAGCCAGGTTTTGCTTCTTCTTACAGTCAGGCATTACGTTTTCTTATATAGCCTGGCATTGCTTCTACTTATATAACCAGGGATTATATTTTACATAACCATCCATTGCTTCTTCTTATATAGCCAGGTTTTGCTTTTTCTTATATAGTCAGATATTGCTTTTTTATATAGCCAGGCATTGCTTCTACTTATATAGCCAGGGGTTCTTTTTTTACATAACCAACCATTGCTTCTTCTTATATAGCCAGGCATTGCTTCTTCTTATATAGCCAGGCATTGCTTTTTCTTATATTGCCAGACATTGCTTCTACTTATATAGTTAGGGATTATTTTTTACATAACCAACCATTGCTTCTTTTTATATAGTAACATAAGTACCAGTTATCTTGATCGTAGTATTGTAACTTGGAAGCTATTAGTTTAATCTAGCATAAACTAAAAGACAAGAGTACAACCCTCAGTGATGCTCCAAACACTTTTGTGTGGATAACTTTCTACTTTTGCGTCTTGAATAGACGGTGTTACCCAGCTATTTAAAATTTTGATTTTTTTCTAATATATTTACTGTTATTCGAAATCCCCACTTATTTTATTTTCGACTTTTCCCAACCTGTTTATTTATTCCAAACTTTACTTCCTACATTTTTTGTTCTGAAAGCAAATTAATTTTGAATTAATTTTCCAACCTGCCCTTGTATTATTCCAGCCTGCCCTTCTATTTTAGATTTAGTAACTCTCGCTCGACAGTAGGTGACTGTAGGAAGAAAGAATGAAGACTAAGATGAGTTATGTCTTTCTCTCCTTAAACTTCAGCCTGAAGTAAATAACGGATGCTATAAACAGGGAGCGAGTGCCTCTTTTTGGAACCTTACAGATATTTCTACAGTAACATAAAAATATATTGAGAGGGAAAAAAACATTGGATTGTAAATCAAATAATCTGAAATGCCTATTTTTTTAATTTTCTTTTTTGTTTGTGCAGTATTCTGTAAACCTTCGTTCGTACTGCGGGACATTGACCCTGAATCAGTACCGTGGGGTTTTCAAACACCCCATTTAATTGCATTCTTAATTTTCTTGTTATATATTAAGTGTTCTATATGGTTCTGATGAGATAAATGAAAAAGAGAAAAGGTTTGTATTTTGAAGAAATCGAATAAAAAATCGAAATTATAAAAATGAATTTCTAACTTTTCAAAATTTAAATACGCAAAGATAGATTTAATTTTTTTCAGTAGACAAATAAAATTGACAAAAGTTTATCATGACAAAAACCAGAAACTTTTTGTAGTTACTTAACAGAGATTTTCAGAAAGCTACTTGACTAATCAAAATTTGATTTACCACTTGCTACATATTAAGGAAAAAACATCTCCTGTGATATACAAACACTCCACTGTACAAACGGAGGGTTAATACATATTTGGTAAAGTAAACTTGATATCAACATTAAAGAATCCTTTCCCAGAAATCTCATATATATATATATATATATATATATATATATATATATATATATATATATATATAAATCCGTAAAAGAAAGGATAATCAAGTATTTTTTTAATATAAAATATTAAAAAGATAGATCCATGAAGAGAGCTCAGTGTATTTTATACAGAGCAATATGATATACATCAAAAGAAAAAAAATTACACATCATCGAAAAATCCAGTAATAAATTTATTTCAGCAGGTAAGTTTTTTAATACCTACCTCATCAGACTGAAATTACAAAATTATATATATATATATATATATATATATATATATATATATATATGTATATAATAAAAAGGAACAGTAAGATTTATAATCCGGCCTTTTTAGCAATTATTTTTATTTAACAAAAAGTAGTGCTCGATACAAACACTAGAGAATAATATTATAATTATTTTCTTTTTTTAAAAAATATGATTCCATTGCGACACAGAAATTTCTGTTTCAAAACTGAAACTAAAATTGTAAATTTAATTCCTAACATCGCTTGACAATGGAACGAAACTCTGGATTTTGAGTTTAATTTTTATAATTAAATTTACAACTTTAGTTTCAGTTTTGAAACATAGACATTTCTGTGTAGCGATGGAGTCATTTTTTAAAAAGAAAATAATTATAATCTATCTATCTATCTATCTATCTATCTATCTATCTATCTATCTATCTATCCATATATACTTCATATATATATATATATATATATATATATATATATATATATACACACTTATATATATATATATATATATATATATATATATATATATATATATATATATATATATATATATATATATATATATATATATATATATATATATATATACACTACAAAAAGTGTGGCTGGTCCTGCACGAAACCTTTACCACTATAATCAAATCTCATGTGCTGTTGTCGGGCTGTCGGTTTCCTGGGAACTGATCTGCTTGACCCTCATACGTCGAACTCGACAGGAGAGTCGACTATATATATATATATATATATATATATATATATATATATATATATATATATATATATATATATATATATATATATATATATATATATATATATATATATATATATATATATGCATGCATGGATGTATATATATGGGCATATCTATGGATGTGGGGAGTCTGAACAAACCTGAGTAAGAAAATTCCAAGTGCATTGAGGCACCTTCCATTCATAGTTGAGAGAGGAAACTCGCGGCATGAAAACTTTACCGCCTTCCGCATTTTCTTAGCTCAATGATACTGAAAATATTGCTCACACAGACATAAAGGCCTCTCATTCAATTCTCTGTTGGAAATGGTTCTTTTAAAAGGGTTTTCATTAATTTGAATAAAGAAAGTTTGATTTCTATCCAATTACTGAGAGGCTTGTCAAGTACTTGTAAAACCTTCAATAACAATGTTTTAAAATCATTATGGTCTGTCTGTGCTAATGAAAGTTTGGAAGAATCTTCTACAACCGTTGCAGATTTTCAGATGGTTGACGAAACCATGACGGGAGAGACATGCGTTTAACGCATTGACTGTAGGCGGCGTGATAAAATATCTTTTCACGTTGATACACTCTTTCTATAATGCAAAGATCTCAAAGACTGGAACAGTTTGCAACACTGGAAGCTAGAGGCACAAAGAGATCATGAAATCTTGGTCATAATAGCAACAACGACTTCTGCCGGTCAGGACGAACAATGCATTGATTTTGATGATATTGTTCATTTTCGCTTTATTCTTTATCGGTGTAGAAATTGGAATCCGTGAACAGAGTTCAAATTCCAGTCTAGTCAGTTGCATTCATTTCCAAACAAATGCTTTCAGGAAAAGCATGGATCCATGACTTCTCTCTCCAACTAGCACTTAAATAGCGAAGCAGACTGAAATATTTAACAACCAGTTTAGAAAGAAAAATCTGAATTCTAAACCGTGAAGACGGCAAAGGGGAAATCATTCCATTTGGTTTATTTTGTTTTACGGCATATCAACCCCAGTGGATTATTTAATGTTGACAAGTTTATTTCTTTTTTTATTGCTGGTAATATTTTTCTTCATAAATGTATTGCTGGTATTTTTTTCCTTCAAAAATCTATTTCTGGTAATATTTTTTCAAAATATATTGCTGGTAATTTTTTTCCCATAAATGTATAACTGGTAATATTTTTTTTCAAAAATGTATTGCTGGTAATAATGTATTGCTGGCAATAATTTTTTATAAAGTATTTCTGGTATTAAAGCATATTTTTATACTTTCAGCGTGTTTTGGCCCCAGTTTGGAAGTTAACCACTTACCCATAGCTGGGACACTAACAGTTGGCACCATCACGGGTCAGGGTGGACCTGGGAACACCAGCAATTAAGAAGTTGTTCCACGCTCCTCAAAACTTCTTGATCAGAGGCCTTGCTGTTGGACGCAGTTTATCGTCTTACCCAGGACGGGAAATCATTTCGTTATCTTTCTCCAAATGGTATAGCGATTCACAGATAGTAAAGTAGAGGAAGAAATACACTTTGTAACACACACGCACACACACACACACACACACACACACACACACACACACACACACACACACACACACACACACACACACGTACCTCCCAACCTACATACATAGAGATAGGTAGATGTATATACAGACATGAATATCTCTCTACTTATCTTTCAAGTTTTCTGAAAAACTTACGGCCACATTACGTCGAAACATCGGTTCTCGTACGATCACCGAAGTTAAGCAACGTTGAGTCTAGTGAGTACCTAGATGGGTGACTGCTTCGGCATACCAGGTGCAATAAGCTTGGATGTGCGGGTGATGTAATAGATAATGGCTGGGAGAGCCGAGTTTCAATTCACTTAGGAGCAAATACTCTTGGGAAAGGTATAAATCCGACGTTGACATTAAACATTAAAACAGCATAATCGCATATTAGGATTTTGTTTGTATTTTCAGTATATTTTTTCTTCATATATATATATATATATATATATATATATATATATATATATATATGTATTTACATAAATTAGCTTAGTACGACGTAAAGTCACACAGTGAGAATCGAATTCACTTTAATAGTAATGATATATGAGGCATAATTGTTCGACATTGCTTACCGACGAAGCGCCCATTCCGCGCACGCTCGTGTGAGTGTGTATGTGTGTGCGTTTGCGTGTGTGCATATATATTTTTTGCTTAAAATGATTAATTTTGACTCTACAAAAAATGTATAAATTTCCACCTACCTACCTATATATATATTGTCTATGGCGGGTGTGTGTGTGTGTGTGTGTGTGTGTGTGTGTGTGTGTGTGTGTGTGTGTGTGTGTGTGTAATAGTTGGCGAGGTATAATTTGAGAAATGTCTTTTGAGATTTTTTGTAGGTTGAAAGATTGTTTTTATAGGAATGCATTGTGTTTCTTTTGTGGTATTTCACTATCGTGTATTCCCATGTCGATGATGGGTGTCATGCTGGTATTTTTAAAAGTATTGTGTCTTCCCATGTCCATTATTACAATTCGAATTCCTAATGTATATTTTTAACTACTACCAATCTCTCTCTCTCTCTCTCTCTCTCTCTCTCTCTCTATATATATATATATATATATATATATATATATAACCACACTGAAGAGGTGTGAAACAGCAGAAACAGTCTGTCTGTGGATGACTTTATATAGGCTCCTGAAAAATTAATTTCAGTTGAGCTCTCTGGGGAAGAGATGTGGGTTTGTAAACAGTGACTATTATGGCTGATATAGCGAGACTCTTCGGCAAAAGCGAATTGAGTCACTGTCGGTCGCTGTGTGTGTTTATCCCAAAATAAATATGCTAAAATTCACCAATTCAGTCGGGTTTCGATCCTAGCTAGAGGCAACCAGATGTCTAGCCACACTGAAGAGCTGCGAAACAGTCTGTCTGTGGATGACTTTATATATATATATATATATATATATGCACGCACACATGGTGATTGAAAAGTAACTTCCCATTTTAAAATACTTATAATTTATTTCTTAACTATAATTTTTAGAACACATTGATATGAAAGGAAAGTGTTTAGCACGAGGATTTATTTAAAATTCTATATGGGCACCAGATTTCGTTACCTGCTTCTCAAGTCGCCCAGTAAGTGCGTCAACTGATTTCACCAGGAACTCTTGTGGTATGAAAGACATAACGTTTTGTATTCGCCCTTCTTCCAAAGTCTTGGTTTGCTATAATAGATCTTTAACTAACCCCAAAGAAAAATGTCACACATTGAATAAAGTTGGAGACAGTTGATTTATTAATTCAGCAACCGAAATGGCACACACACACACACACACACACACACACACACACACACACACACACACACACACACACACACACATATATATATATATATATATAGGAAGAAATATAGTCTTAAGGTGTGCTATATTTATGGGATAAAGTGCTCAATAATAGAGATAGAGCGTGTGTAAATATAAAAGTGAACATTGAAGTCAACACTTAGAGGCGGCAGTCTGTTTAATGCTAGACGCAATCGTCAGGCCACGAGTGCTGTTATTTTTCTCGGCTATTTATATATACGGGCCAGTGGTGTATTGTGGGTAGTCTATTTTGGCGGTTATTTTGCCGGAAGTCGTATATTTGTGTATTTATTTGGGTTAAATCATTTTACTTCTCATTATTTATTTTTATTTTTATTTTTTATTTTTATTTCTTATCTTATATATTTATTTTTTTATTTTTATTTTAATCCGTGTTTTTATTAACGTAGTAAAAATTTGTTTATATCGCTTATTTAATAGTTTTGTTTTGGTGTCGGAAGATAAAGCTATTTATTCAATTTTGGGGTTGATTGTTGTAGTTTATTCTAACTATTATTTTGGCGGAAGCAGTTTTTAAATTTGTTTATTACTTCATATATTTATTTGGATTTTTCCGGAGGGATTGGCAGAGGAGAAGAAGGTGGGGGTTACGTCGGAGTAGATACCTCGGTTGTAGTATCTGTTCCGTGTCGGAGGCCTTCTCTCCTCCCCTGCGTTCGCCTTACCATTGCGTAACATCTGTTACGTAGCGGTGGTATGACCGGCTATGACTAGCTTAGACAAGCTTAGAGAAGCTTTGACCAACTTAGACCAGCGGGCCGAGTGGGAACACTCGGGTCTCCACATTAAAATCCGACCTTGTGTCACAACCTGACTCAGTGGGGGTGGGTTATGGTAAATCTCTAGATGGGCACTGACCACACCCCAAACGAATCTACTAATAGAAGACAAAGATCCTGCTTTCCTTCTCAAGGCTAATATATTGATGATGTGCGGGGTGGGGGTGGAGGGGGTTACTATGCTGATGACATACGTGTTCATATTTGGAATAAGAATGATCTTGAACAGAAAATATCCTCTATCAAGTGTTCAAGAAATGGGACTCAAGATAAACCTTTTCAAAACAGAAATTATGATCTGGAATTGAAATGAAACCAGTGATGGCACATACCCTGAATCCGTCATAAACATTCAGGATGTGGAATTAGTAAATACCAAACACTTCAAATACTTCGTCGTATGGATCAGTTATAATAAATTTACTGTAGAAGAAAAGGAAATTAAACATAAAATAGGCCGCGCTAGAGATAGTTTTTCCAAATACTGCAAGTTGCTACTAAACTAAAACATCAACCTGAAAAAACTCGAGTCATTTTCTTGCAAATTGCATCGTCAGATCGAAACTTTGTGATGTCATGCATGGTGCCAACCTCTTCAAAAATATCTAAATTGTCAGCTGTATACTACGGCTTTCTAAGTTCCATGGTTAAAAAGTCTTTGAGCGACTGAAGATCACCCTTCTTTGAACATTGTGGACTGGCGATACAGAACCACAATCCAAGAACTGTACCAAATAACAAAAGCCACATCACTTGAAGACTACCAACAGCAGCAACAACTAAAATGGATAGCACATTTTACTCGAAGAAAAAATCATGAGATAAATAAGATGTTGACATTCCACACGACTTCAAAGAAAAGGCTAGGAAGGAAAACTCTATCACTACTGGAATGAGCGATAACAGCTACTGGATTTAGAAAAGCTATTTTCCTGAAAAACTAAAAAACTAAAAATTTCACCCGAAAGCAGTACTGGCTGCTCGATCAATGAATGCCAGATGTTTCCTTATAAGGAAACGGCTAATATTACCATTGGCATTATCATATTCCAAGTAATTTTTTAATTCCATCCTACCATAATTTTTATCTTTCTGAAGAAAGAACTTTGCTTTTAGCAGTCTTTCAGGAAAATTATTTTTATCATTTAGTGAAATCTGTAAGTAATTAAATAGTTGCTAATCTGACGTTACAATATCTGGTGAATATCACTGATTTCCCAGTCCATATTTTTTGTCCGGTTACCACAAACACATTCCGCTTAGCGTTGTCCCAAGGGAATATTATGTCTTTTCTATTGTTTATTTTCGGACGTTTTTCCTTGATTACCATTGGTTTAATTTGGGAGCAATACTTATTCAAATCAATCGTTTGGTTCTATCTCTGAAAGAAACTTTCAGTACATAACGTCTTTCGATGAAAAACCAATCCACTCCCCCCCCAGATATGGGTTAATGAGTAAGACTTGGATTCGGAAAGTCATTGTTATTCTCAAAAAATGTTAATGCAATATTCACTTCTAAAAAAAAAAAAAAAAATTCTTAAAATCCAAAATGTGTTTTGGGTTTAAATAACCCATAAAGAGTTGATAAGCCGTAAAAAACAAATCAATTAGTTGATGAAAACTAGCTTTCAGAACGCTTAGTGGGTGTTCATTCTGTTTGCATCCTGATCTTTTGCGCCCTACAATGTTGTATAGTAACCACTTTTTATCGTCCCTCGTAGTTTGTTTACATCTAAGTAGCGAATACGACGCAGTAATGATGTCCAGTCGTTTTTTCACTTTTGATATGTGGAAGTTACAATACGATAAACATAATGATGTTTATGTAAATGATTTCAATGCTTGATTTCAACATTTTAAGTATGATGTTATCGTTTACTTTGATTAATGTTATTTAGCTAGTGTACCTGATCGTGCAGTATTGGGCAGCAAAACAATTCTAGCCAGAAACTTCGCAAACCCCTTTTGCTATGTTCAATCATTTACAATGTTACTCCATAAAATGCACAAATCAACATTTGTTTTTTGTTTGAGTCGTATTTTTATTTGATTTTTTAAAAATTTAAACAAAACAAAAATATACCGAAATTGTGGCTTATTTGCTTTCATCATCAATATTTAAATCAATATGCGAAAAATGCGCTATTTTCAATAATTTTATAACAAAATATACGCAAACCATTCTTTCAATGAAATTAGTTAAAACTAAACGCTCCTATATATGTCTATATCTCTGACATGAGGTATTATGATTACTTGCATTATTTACATTATTTGGACTGTTATCCTCAAGGTCAGTGGATAAAGACGTTGGTTAGATCCAAAGAGTTGTGAGTTCAATACCAAGTCACAGCAGTGGTGAACCAACAACTTGAAGAGTTGAGTTAAAGGGAAATAACTGAGACATCCAGCAGAGGCATGGTACATGGAACTAGAACAGTCTACATCGGTTTCGATTCGAAATTCCAATCACCTGAAGAAGGCCGGAGCATGCAACGGCTGAAACGTTGTGAATATGGCAATGAAGATGAAGATAACAGCCCGAATGATGTAAATAATGCAAGTAAACGCTCCTAATGTTATCTAACGATAAAAATAGAATCAATTGTACAGGCGATCCAAATTACATGTAACACGCAATGATTCGTTCCATTTAATTGTCACTGCTAAATTCTGTGTTTAGCTTGATCCTCCAAAGAACGTACCATTTAATGTTGAAATGAACTGAAAAACATTATTTGTCGTCTCACAATACCGCATATATTACTATTATATTCGGTTGCCTTTTGTGAAGCTTAATCAATCGCTTTCATCAAGGCCATTCGGTTTAACGACCAAGCAGATAGATTGGTATGAATTTATTACTCAAATTGCAGTCTAGAAACACATTAATAATAAAACTCTGATAGTCTTATCTTACGCGACAGCAATATCCAAATTATTAAATTATGAATACATTTCAAAAAGACTTCTTTAAATTTTTTTTATATCGCTGAATATCTATAAGTTAATTGAGGTGAGTTATAGAAACTAATTATTCATATTCTATAATATTTTTGCATTATCCCGTCTTTGTCATTTTATAACACAAAGGTCGATAAGTTCAACATTTTCTAGCAGATGTGAACTAAATAATTCAAGGGAGTTGGTTCCAACAATTGATATTACCTAATATAACAAGAAGATGAGCCTTTTTTGGCGATCGCCACTGATTTAATTGGGATTAATGCCATTAATAAACATCGCAAGGAATGATTGCAAAACATTTGACCCACGCTATTTTATAAGCAGAAGCACACAGATGCATGCTGGGATTTTTCCTAGCCAATAAAATAGACCGGTTCTGTTTCTTCTAACTCAGTTCCGGTCTGTCTTGTCTTGAAGTTAGAACGCTACGTTTGTTTGTCCGAACTTGCGTTTGTATGTGAACCCCACTTCTTAGTTTGTGAACTTTTTGCCATATTACAGTTGCTTTGCCTAGTAACTGTTGATTTGCCTTGTATATATTGTTTGCCTGCTCTAAATTATTTTTTATCCTGTTTTTTCTTTTCCTTGTTATTGCAAACTTTGTCAATTCTGTTTGTTGGGCAGTTCCGTCACTTATTTTGCATTTGACCATGGCTGCTCACTCCACATATATTGGTCTAATTGGGATCAATACTTATGTAAATCAATCGTTTTGGTCTCTAAAAGGAGCTCTCCGTAGAGGATACTTTTACAATCCTACCATTTACATAACATCTTTTGATGAAAACTAGTCCACTTTTCACTCTTGGTTTTCAGTTCGAACTCTTTATCGAATTTATCCCATACTAAGTGAATAAGAGGGAGAGAGAGAGAGAGAGAGAGAGAGAGAGAGAGAGAGGGCGGTCAGAAAATTGAGATGGGCAAGTTATAATTTCCAAGATTGTGTTTCACAAAATTCGAGCTAATTTTGATATCATTCAGATGAGTGTTTTGGATCGTTGTCTTGTTGAAAGGAGAATTTTTCCAATTATGCGTAAACCAGATGCAAAATCGAATGATATTGTTTTTTTTTTTTCATGATTCCCTCCTCGACCTGAAGGAAATCTTCAGCTCTTTTGGTAATCTCAAAAAGCCTAGTGAGTGGTGAATGGTTAAAAATAAAATATAATGTTTCTCATACAAAATATTCATAATTTAGCAAAATGTATTGTGAACAGACAAATTCAAATTTGAACTTTTTGATAATAAGAGGAGCCTGGTGAAAGACTAAAAAAATAAAAATCAAATACACTGCAGTTACAGGAATTTTATCTTTTACTTTAAAAATACAAAATTATTTCATTTTAAGGTGTTTTATTTTAAAGAAATGCAGGTCATCCCAAACTTTTTGATGTAGTGTAAATATTTAAATTTTGTTTTAGTGCCATTGACAAAGAAGCACTACGCTTGTCCTATTTCTGGTATAATTAATCTTAGAGATTTAGTCATCGTGATTCGGATCGTTAGTTTGGTTATGTGACTAATTAAACTGATTGTCCGACGGAGCTCACATTTATTTGCACCTGGTTTCTTAGGTAATGATATGAAGATAGATTTACTAGGGTCATCGGCGATGTTGCCACTGTCGTACATTTCGTTTATTACTTCTGTGATCTTGTCGATCCTGAAATCGCCAAAGGTCGTGAACATCTCAATTACGATCCTTGCTGGTCCTGTTGCTTTATTTGCTTGTCCACTGCCGATCTCACTTCATACTTCATGAGGTGCAACTGCCGGGAAAACGTGACGAATAATAATAAAAATAATACTCCGATGCTTCTCCAGATATAGTTCTCACTGCTTCTTATCGTAATTGACTGAAGGTGATAACATGTAAATATTTTGTCTTGGTGAATTAGACGTACTGCAGTAAGTGTTCAGTACCACATATTTGCTTGTCTGTTCCCTAGGGACTGGCGCACTGTGCATATCTGTTCATGAGCTGGAGTAATAGGAAAGCATTGCGGCCGAGGGTCGAGAGAACTGTTTTTCTTTGTTAATTTAAAGGCAGTCAAGGCGACGGGAGAATCACATGTAGAGAATCACATGTAGAGAATCACCTTGGAATACTTTCAATAGGAGTCCGTCTGAGCAGCCTGGGTTAGCCGGCATGAAGTTATTTCTAACTGGGCACCGCCTACAAGCTTATGCACTTTTTAAAAAAAATCAAAATCCATCACTATATCACTCGTATTTGGCTGTGATGCATGTGTCTGGTATACCCTCATCAAACTCGGTAAATTGTACTTCGTACAATTGTACGTCAACGTCACTTTGTTGGTGTGCTGCAATCTCACTTAATAATAATAATAACATGAATGTAGCAGGTTAGCTTAAAAATACAAAAATATACACACTGGTTAGGAAAGAGATTCAGTGGGAATTGTGCAAACAAATATATGATAGATTAATAATAATAATAATAATAATAATGATAATGGTGCAATTTAAATATGTTGCTATAAATCTGTTATACACTGTATAAAGATTACTCTAAAGTTCATTTTGTGGATTCAAAAACTCTTAATTTATAGCAGTCTTGTAAAATCTCCAATTCTTGAAAGCATATAAATTACCTGAGCAAACATAATTCTGTTTTAGCGTTTCACGATAAAATTAACTCGTTCATATCTTATCAGATTAACATTAAGCAATTCAAACTTGTAGACATTCGGCAAACTTCGTGATTACGGTTCGGAAAACATCGGGTTTAATCGCTTTTTTTTTTTTTTTTTTTAACTTTCTTTTTTTTTTAAAAAAAAAAATCTTTGTTCCATCTTTATCTGTAAGCTTCCTCTTTTCCCACCCTTACCGAATTTTTTTTTGTTGCTTGTTGGACTTTTTCGTTCTTGATTTTCTTTGCTTTCGTTTTCTTTTTATTTCTCATGGAATTATTTCATCTTCAATTGTTTTCTTTTTATTCTACTTTATTGCTATTTGTTTACACTTTCCAAACTGACAAAAATTCAATCCATTAAATAATCTCTCGTTTTCTCTCGTTCAGACTCTTTTCATTTTTTCTGTTTAATCATCATCGTCATCATGAACATCAGTTCTCTTTTCATTATTATTACCTCTTTCTCAAATGCCGTAAATAAAATTCTTTCTCCCCTACGTCACTTATTTCACCACCACCACCACCACCACTCAGAATTGTTTACATTTCTCTCTTGTTTCGTTTTCTCTTCATATCTTTCATAATGTTATTATTCATATTATTCTTTCTAATTAGCATTTTTATTTCTTTTCTAAGCCTTTTTTGGTCTTTGTCTCCGTGAAAGTTATTCCTGTTTTTTTTTTCTCCATTACATCATTCTTATAACCTTTGAGGTGTTTTAATCGCACACCTTTTCTCCTTGTCTTTATTCTTTCTTTTACTCTTTATTTATATATCATTCCGTCTTTCACTTCCTCTCCTCCCTTCATTTGTTCCTTATTATTTTGTTCTTCTCCTCTTCCCCGCTTTCCATTCATTCTATTCTTCATAATCTTCTGTCTTTTTCTCCCTTTTCCCCATTTACTCATTGTTATTTTCTATTCCTCCCCCTCTATTTTTCTTCTTCGCATCTTTTTTCTTTGTCCGACCCCTTCTCTTATTCTTTATTCTTTTGTCTTTCTATCCTCTTCTTCTTATTATCCTCCTCCCCTCTTTTCTTTTATCTATTCTTTTTTTCATCCATTTGTCTTTCTTTCTTTCTTTCTTTCTTTCTTTCTTTCTTTCTTTCTTTCTTTCTTTCTTTCTTTCTTTCTTTCTTTTTCCTCATGATTCTTCTTGTTCCTTTTCCTTATTTCCCTCTTCTATTTTCTTGTCCTCGTCTTCTTGTCCTTTCATTTTATTTCTTTCTTTCATCCTTTTCGTCGTCATCTTTTTCTTCCAAACGATGATCGAAACATTTTTTTACTTCGGTGTTTTTCTTTCTTTCTTTCTTTCTTTCTTTCTTTCTTTCTTTCTTTCTTTCTTTCTTTTGTAATTTTATCTTTTTTACTTCTTTATTTTTTTACACATTATTCTCAATCGTTTTTCCACGCTATCATTCTTTCTGAGGAACTGATCGGAATTTAATTCGTCGAGAAATGATAATTGCTATTTGTACAGAACGCTTCGTGTAGCCTTTTCTCCATTTTTTTTGTTTCGTTATCAGTTACCAGCGATCTATTGGGTTACTTCTTTATCAACTATCTGTGGCTGGGCCGACCAAACGACCGGCCAACAGAAATTGAATGCCCGACTTTTAATTGATTCTTCTCCTCCTCCTTCTCGCTATCTGTTTCTACTTTTCTTCTCTCTCTTTCCGTATCATTTCCCTCTACACAATACGCCAAGCATCAACACCAGTTTACCTCTTCGAAGATTGATTATTTTCCCCCCTTTTTGGTGAAAACACTTCTTGTCTTCTCAAGGTGCTGATGGCCACATCGACAACCCTCCGTCTCCCTCTCAAATCCGGACAAGTTCAGATAGCACCTCTTTTCCAATTGCATTTAATGGCGACTTTTTCTTGCATGCTCTTATCTGGCCTCGATCTTCGTTGCCTGAAATGAAGATGATTCTTCTAGAGGGAGTAGAATCGACAGCAGCTAGCGATTAACATATTTTATGAATTGCTCCTACAAGATGACGATGTGGAGAGTCGCTCACAAGTCTCCGCTGATAAGAGACTTTCCGGCCGTGGGCTTTCAAGACGTTCGAGACTTCCAATTGATTATTTTTTAATTGAATCCTCAGTTCCCTCGAGGTCGGGCAGATCGATACGCGTGCCACACAACCCACATCTTTCCCGCCAGAAATAAATGCCGTTTTTAACGTCACCGAGCACTTTTTGATTTGGTTGTTACTTTTCTTCAGTTTTCATTAGCCAAACATCTTATTCAACTGTTAACGCACGCAGCCGTGTTAGCATTGAGTCTCATTGCATACAATTTTAGATATGAAATCTCGCATTTTCTTATCTTAAAACGAACAAATAAAAAAAAAAAAAAAAAAGCTGGTTTTCTAGTGATAGAAATTGATATAAAAGGGCTTTTAACAGATTCGTTCTGTATCTTTACCTTTAAAGACACTTTAATAGTAGCTATAGTTAGCATCTATCTATCTATCTATCTATCTATCTATCTATATATATATATATATATATATATATATATATATATATACACATACATATATATATTGTTTTAAGGTTTGCTATATTTATGGGCGAAAGTGCCCAGTATCAGAGATAGAACGTATGTAAATATAAAATTGTACACTGAGGTCAATACCAAGCGGTATCAATATCATCATCATCATCATCATCATCATCATCATCATCATATATATATATATATATATATATATATATATATATATATATATATATATGTATATATATATATATATGCATGCATAAGATAATCCTAAAGCCAGGCAAACCTACCTAGGTTTCACCTAAACGGATCTTCAGGGTAACGCTGGCTTTACCCTGAAGATCCATTTAGGTGAAACCTAGATAGGTTTTCCTGGCTCCTTAGGATTATCTTATGTTTTACTCTACTTAGTGTATTGAGCACTTTACGTAGTTGTCTTTTTACTCGTTTTGGGGGTCTTTTCCTTTGGACATGGAGCTTGAACATTGGACAAATGTTTTCGCCTTGTTTCAATGTTCCTGGTTCTTTCTTTTTTTATTCCCCATTCTTCCTCGGGTACCGATTTGTTCTACTACAAGTAGAGCTATCCGAGATTTTTTCAAACGAGTACCACCATTTATATATATATATATATATATATATATATATATATATATATATATATAACAAATAAAAAAAAATTATGAATTTATTTTTAATAAGAAATTTTTATTACTTCGAACATTATCTTTAGCGGATGATGAAATAGTCACTTTAAAAAAGAAATTAAACACTGTACCTTTTATCTATTGACCAGCGCACTCGCGAAAAGACGAAGAAGAAAATGTGCTCTTCGGTAGAGTCCGAACCAGCATCCACCTTTGTAGGAGAAACCATCTTTTGATTCGGCATGCTTTAAAACTCTCGGCCACAGCAACGTTCTATTTGCTCTTTCAAGGAACTTTACATGAAACAGCGGTTTCGCCTAAAAAATTGGACGCAACTTCGAACCCTGAATCCTGCAGGTTTTGATGTGAAAAAAATTCGATGAACACTTGAATCTGGTTTTCATTAGATAATGTTTCCAATGTATTTTTTTGGTATCAAAAGAGATAATAATCGGTTGATGCAAGCTCAGGTGAATATGGTGTGTGGATTAGAACAGATTAACTAAATTCCAGATTTTTTTCCTGTGTTATGTTTTTCTGTATACGGCATTGCATGCTCATGGAGAACAATATTTTTCCTGTTGACAAGCACGGCACTTTTCGAGCAAACTTTTATGGACACGTTGCAGCTGCTGTACGTATAAATGTGCATTTAGTTTTTTATTGCGTTTTAAGAACATGTCCAATATTACCTTTCTCCATGGGGTGGGTTGTAGAAATTTATTCTTGTTAACACTAGGATGGCCAGCTCTTTTGACATCTTTATTTACATTACGCTGTGTAGCAGCCATCTCTAATATATTCAATATTCAAGTCAGGAATAACAAGTCCGAAAAGAAATTCACAAATATTAGTATACCTCATACTGAAAGAAATTATATTATATATATATATATATATATATATATATATATATATATATATATAATTATGTGTGTGTGTGTGTCTATAGATAGATAGATAAATAGATAGATAGGGGACATAAACACAAGTATTATTGCTTGTGAGAAATCTTTCAATGCAGTTACCCTATCGATAGCCTCGGTGTCAAAAACGACATCTCGGCCATTCAAGGTAAAACCTCAAATATTAGGTTGTCCCAAAAATTGAATTTTTATGCAATTTTTAATTGTTTTTTTTTACTTTATCGAGAATTGGCTGATGAGCTTGGAGTATATATATATATATATATATATATATATATATATATATATATAAAAGAAGAGAAGATAGATGCCGCAAATCGACAATTCACCGACACTTGAAGCAACTTGATTTTGTTCACAAAAAGCAGCGCCAAGATCCGCACGAACTCACCGAAACACAAGCCAACAGCCGAGTTGAAATTTGCCGTCAATTGCTCAGCAACCCATTGGACGAGCGTTTTTGGAAACGCATTGTGACATCGGACGAGAAATGGATCTACCAGGAAGACCAAAGACAAGTTTGAAGAGCTGGACGGCGTTGAGGTTCTGCCACATCCAGCCTACAGTCCTGATTGTGCTCCATCAGATTACGGCCTTTTCCGCTCAATGCAACACTTTCTGAAGGGCCGCCGATTCGACTCGTTTGATGAAGTCGAGGAAGCGTGTCAAGAATTCTTTGATTCGAAGCCGGCTGAATGGTACTTTCACCAGATCCGAAAGCTTGCAGGTCGATGGCAGAAAGTCTTGGAAAATGATGGTCTTTATTTTGAGGAATAATTTTTGTTGTTTTTGTTATTACTTGGCGAGTAAAATTTCAATTTTTTGCAAGTGTTTACGAACTTTTGGGACAACCTAATATCAACTATTCCACTGAATATTTTTTAAAGAATTAAGTCTGTTAAGCATCTTTGCTAAAATTTAATAATTGTCCATAAGCCTCAGCATCGAACTATAACTAATTATTCCATAGTAATTTGTTGAAAATTTGAAGGTGTCGAAAACGACACCTCGGCCATCCTAGTGTTAACCCACTGACTTTTGCGCTGAACATTGTCGCATGTAACTCATTTTTCGTCACCCGTTATGATATTTTTAAGGAACGAGTTCTTTTTCTGTTGTGAAGAAGACTTGTTGTCATGGATAAATGATCCGGTTTGTTCATTTTGCTAAGAGCGTGTGGGACCCAGACACCCAGGTTGATGACTTTACCTATCTTTTCCTAAATGTCGGCATATAGTAGATTGTGTTTAACACCTTTTCTTAGTTCCCGAGTAATTTGCCGTGAATAAATTCCCACTTACGGTCATATCACATTGAAACATCGGTTCCCATAGAATCACCGAAGTTAAGCAACGTCGAGCTTAGTCAGTACATAGATGGGTAACTGCTTGGAAATATCAGATGCTGTAAGCTGGGATGTGCGGGTGGTGTAATGGATAATGGCACAGAATTTGAACTCCTAGAGCCGAGTTCCAATTCCAGTCGGGGTCGTTATATTCATTTACGCGCAAGTACTCTTGAGAAAAGGCATGAATCCAACTCGTCTCCATACAGCTATGTGTAACAAAAAAAAAAAAGCAAATATATCAGTAAATCATTAATATCATCAAAAATTCTTACAATTTAAAAATATTTTCTGGCAGCAAATGTCAATTAATTCACTAACAACTTTAGAGTTTCATCGAAAAAGTCAGATAAACGTCTTGGTCTGGGTTTATCTTCCAACTTCATTTCTCCAGAAGAAATCTTTGTAAACAAATTTCGTACTTGCCGGTGGCTTCTGACTCCTTGACTGTAAACACGGCATATTTTCTATATGTTCCCATAGTGTTTTTCCTTTGCTTGAACTTTCATAACATTATGTGACATAAATGCACTTTCAGTTCCTCCATTCATGAGGTTAAGAAATGTATTCTTTAATCCGCTTTGTATGCTGCCCCTTCCGTGCAAAACTGAGATATGTCAGTGTACTCCAAATTTATGGTTAACTGCCACGTACGATTAATAATTAGGGCGGTACATTCGTCATTACAATTGGTTCACAAAAACGGAAATTACTTGTGACTCAACCTAATATATCTTTTTCTCGGCACTGGTTCTGTTGTTTTTCTCAACGTATGATTAGTAATTAAAACGATACAATCGTCATTACAATTGGATCACAAAAACGGAAATTACTTGTGACTCAACCTAATACTTCTTCTCGGTTCTGGTTCTGTCGTTTTTCTCAACAAAGTAGAGACTGTTTATTTGCAGATCTTGTGCTGTTTAAAAGTCGTAAAAATATCAGTCAATCCACTTTAGAGCTTCATCATCAAAGACTCGATGGACGCCCTGGATTCATTTTCCAACGACGTTTCTCCAGAACGAAACTTTGCAAGGCATTTTCCTACTTGCCGGTCAGTGACGAATCCTTAACCATAACGACACATTTTTCTAGATGTCCCCATTGCCTTCTTGTCTTGCTTGAACTCTCATAACGTTATATAAACTCACATTCAACCTCTCCATTAGTAGTGTTAAGACTTTTGTTCTTTGATCCACTGTGTACGCTGCCACTGGCGTGGAAAAACTAACATATGTTAGTGTACTCCAAGTTTATTCTTAACTGCCACATACGATTAGTAACTAAAACGATATATTAGTCATTACAGTTAGTTCCCTAAAACGGAAACTACTTATGACTCAACCTGATAAATAGCAGGTAAATGGATCTATTAAGAAATTATTTAAACTTTTTTAAAAATTATTTTCGTATTTCTAAATACATTTGCAAATAATACGAGGCCTTCCAAAAGCTAAGCAAAGTATTAAGAAAGATGAAATTTTCGTTATAAAAAAAAGAAAAGAATACTGAACTGTTATGTAATACCAGTGAATGTTGGACAATCTCCTCTCGGATAAATAAGAGATTTGAAGTAACAGAAATGTGGTTCTACAGAAGGATGCTGAGAATACCATGGTCCGATGCAACGGCGAAGTTTTGGTAAAAATGGAAACAAAAGGAACACGTGATAATTAAGTATAAAATCAGGAAGAGACGGTTAAATTTTCTAGGACACTTAATGAGGAAAAAGGGCTTGGAAAAGTTGACAGAGTGCTGGCAAGAGGAAGAGGCAAACAACGCATAACCTCTGTAGCTTCAGTAAATGGATGGCGGAACACGGTTTGGGAGAAATAACAAAAAAGATAAAATTTATTAAAAGCTAGAAAGGGCAGGAAGTTCTGGAGAGCCATGACCGCCAGTGTTCTGAAGGGACATACACCAACTTTATTAAATAGACAGACTATAAATTTTTATAAAGATATATCACCCTGTTTTAAAATGCTGCATCTCGTAGTTTGATTTTTATAAAGTAACCTGAAAACTTTTACTGTTGAAATGGTTAGATGTAACCGTAAGTTCTATGCTAATAGTTTCTTCTCTCGCACTTCTATCGCTTGTAGAACCCTCTTCTGGCTCCTTGTTTCCCAGTTAACTTTCATCTTCAAAAATTTAAATATAATATCGTTATCTTTTGTCTTCTTAATTCCTATTCTGTTATTGTTCTCTCTCCTTAATAGTTTTTTTTTCTCATATTCGCTAACATCTATTAACCCTTTGCATCTTAGTGACTTTATTGCCTTGTTCGGGGTGAAATGATTAAAAAGAAATCTGTCTATCGTTACGAAAGTGTGATGAGAAAAGACGGTTTGAGAAATATGATACTCATAGGATAGACTGAAGGCAAGAGGGACAAAGGAAAACAATACATAACCTACCAAGTGAGCTTGAGTAAATAAATGGCAGAAAAAGTTTAAGAGAAATAATAATAAAAAAAATTATTAAGAGCTACAAAGGACAAGAAGTTGTGGAGAGCTATGATCGCCAACACCCTGAAGAAATACGGTACATAAAAGAAGTTGTTCGGAAATAACAGAATAATATTGATGTCTTTTTTCTCAGTTTGGTTTACCAACGATTTTGAATTGAATCTGTGACACTGCATATTTATGAGAAAGTTACGTAAACATCTTACTAAATTTCAACATATTTGCTTTCTAACAGGTCGATGTAAAATTAATATATTTGAGCATGAAACATATAAGATCGGATATTAAACAATATCAACCCTGCATTTAAATGAATGACTGAAATTGTGTATTTTTTAGATTCCTGTTTTGTCGTCTTAATTGGCTCGATACTTTTTTTTTTTTAATCATATGAATAATATGTAAATAAACACAGCCAAATATCAAAGGGGCAAGCATAATAATTTTCTCCGATCTGTTGTTGGCTGCGTATTGTCAAGATTGTAGTAAAGAGATATAAATGGAGTACGTCGAGGAATAAAAAGCATGTGACCTTTGGATAAAGTTGGAAACAGCTGATTTATTAAGTCAGCAACCGAAATGGCGCACGCACGCGCGAGCACACGCGCGAGCGCGCGCACACACACACACACACACACACACACACACACACACACACACACACACACACACACACTCTCTCTCTCTCTCTTTTATCTGTTGCTTGTTGTTCTCGCTGCTTCTAAGGTACTTCCGCCATTTTCCTGATTTTGATTTGATAACAATTTTAACGATCGACGCTAATCCTCATGACTAATGTAAATATCTATCAGTAGTCGCAATTAACAAT
This sequence comes from Acanthosepion pharaonis, assembly GCA_903632075.3. Lineage (NCBI taxonomy): Eukaryota > Metazoa > Mollusca > Cephalopoda > Sepiida > Sepiidae > Acanthosepion > Acanthosepion pharaonis. The sequence goes on along the minus strand of CAHIKZ030000588.1, from coordinate 131,866 downwards.
TGCTCATTATACTCAGCGTCTCGTATTATTAACCAATTGTAATTTGTTCTAATTTTTAGCAAACTAATCAAAGGATTCATAGAAATATTTACACTCTTAATGTTGTAGGCTAATTAATATAATACGAGGTGAGATCAAAAAGTATGGGGACTGTTGTCATGGTAGCCGAGCTAAAGTCTCCAGAGTGTAGTCGTTTGGCACAGACTGACCTTGAATTTCTCGCGCATGCACATCTAGTTATAACGTTCTCGCTCACTTCCGTTGTTTATATAGCAGTGCTTGAAAGGAAAGTGTGTATAGTGAGGCCATCACACCACATGGCAGACGTCCCATCAGTGACCATAGCTTGTGCAGCAATTTTTGGCCAAGGACAATAATCCCTAGATCTCGCCCCTTGCAACTTTTTTCATTTTCCTAAAATTCAAATCCCTTTTGAAAGGAACAAAATTTCAAGAAGATGAAAATCTAAGAGAACACGACGAGGTAGCTTCTTGTTACCAGAAGACAGGGAATTCCAGTAATGCTTCCATCAGTGGAAACGACGCTGGATAACGTGTATGGCTACAGAAGAGGACGAAGGAGATTAAATGCCGAATTGATATGTCTTGTAGTTTTATTTTTATAACATTAGTCCTGATAATTTTGATCAGATATATGTATAAATGATAGCAGATTCTGTGTCACAATGTGACAACAATTTCATGAATTTTAAAGGATTTTACAAGCTTCACTTTATTAGGCATGTTACTGAAACTTCAGGAAACATTATGTAGAGTGAATGACCATGGTTAAATGTAAACAAATGGCAGAACTGGCCAACAAACAGAATTGACAGAAGTTTGCAATAAGCAATAACAAGAAAAGAACAAAAAATAGTATAAAGCAAGCAAACAATATATGTAAGGCAAATTAACAGTAATAAGGCAAATAAGTTCACAAACTAAGAATTGGGGCTGACACACAAGAGCAAATTCGAATAAACGAACATAGCGTTCTAACCTCAAAACAAGACAGAACGGGACTGAATCATATGAAACCGAGAACTGGTTTATTGTATTAGCTAGAAAGAAATCCCAGCATGCTTTTGTGTGCTTCTGTCTATAAATTGGGGAGGGGGAAGTTTTTTGTAATAATTCCGATAGAAGACTGGAACCAACACATATTGCTATAAAATTACAGAATGTGCGCAAAATTTACAAAAATATTTTGAAGAAAAAATTGATTGTAATGACGGCAAATATATAAAGACAACACTAATGTGAAATGTATGCTTTATGTTCTGAAACTAGAAATTTTTATGAGCTATTTTCTTTCTTCGTTTGAAACAGAATCTCAGGTAGAATTCCAATGTTTATCTTTGTTTGGTAAATTGCCGCTACCAATGTAAATCCTGCTTTTCAGAATGCTCTACAAGTATTCAATGAGGGCCTTCAAACCCTTTTATTATTAATTTTTTTCGTAGAATTTGACGTAGCATTGTCATGTATAAACAAAACAACTTCATCTTTCTGAAAGGTTTTGGCTTCTTCTTGAAACATGGCTCTACGTGTGCCTTCAAAAATCAATGTATGTCTGAGCTGTCATCTGAGCATCATGTGGAATTCGTCATGGTCCCACAACATCACTACCTATAATCCCACACCAAAACATCACACCACATCCGCCTTTTGGATATCTTAACCTGTGTGGGCTATTTCCGTGAGCAGCTAACCAGCACCTGTCCCCCGCACATCCATAGTAGCTCAACATTCGTAAATGAAAAAAAAAAAAAGCTTACAAAAATAGTCATGTATCGTGTTACCCATATCATTCAATTTTTCTTATGGATGTCTTTTAAAGGTGGCCTGGCAATTTGTCTTACATGTTTTGCTACTTGATTTGGGACTCAACGTCTTTTTGATATTTCCTCGCTGTCACAAGGTTTAAATATTTCATAGTTTAACAAAGGATGATTTCTTTAAAAAAAAAATTCTCTCTTAATACAGAAGATGGATCGGTGAGATAAAGTCGTCAACATATTCTTATCAGATCTACATTAAAGTTGTCCTGGGTATTCAACGAACTTCCCCGCGGTTAAGTCATACCTTTTGGCCAATTTTTTCAATTTCCAGTGTAATAATATTGTTTTGGAAGTATCATCTTATAAATTAGGAGCGCTTATATGATAAATAAATTTACAACGATTACTGTTAACGGACAAATAGCAATTCCCTAAATATAGATAGTATTAAATAATCACGTATACAGTTCCTATGCTTCTCGCTAAATGTAAAGAAAGAGTTAATATGATAAGAGATACTGAGGATTATACAAGATAACTTAGGTTTATAGAAAAGACGATGTTCTAGAACCTAGAGAACAGATACCGGTTGGACATTACAAATCCGGCATTGATTCAACCGGTACAATCAGTAATCCGGTATTACTTTCGCTGAGAGCTATTCCTCTTTTCCCGACATGTCAATATCGTTTATTAACGCTAACTTATGCTAAAGCTGTTTAAATACTTTCAAACACTTGTAAGGTATTTCTTCTCATCTTTCATGCATTTTTATTATAACATGTTGACGTCTAGCCCCTGTCATGGCCACAATGAACACAAGGAGTTCTTCCCATGTTTAGAAGCTGAAATAACATACATTGTCCATAACCGATAAAATAGAACTTCTGGCTTCTTTTGACAGCTTGACTTACACGTGTTTCATTAAAATTTCACTTGATTTTCATTTAATGTTTCACTCTTGAAGTGCCAGTGATGAACATGCTTATGTAAGTCAATAGAATTATTTGAAATCTTTATTTTGCACGAGTTTCATTAAAATTTCACTTGGTCTTCATATAATCTTTCTTTTCCATTTATTAACAAACATTTACCGATTTAAAAATAGGACGAAGTGTTTAAGTGTATTCTAATATAAACATCTGTAATCCGGAAAAAATTATTCGTTACCATACATGTCCTAATGACGCAGATTTAATAATAGTCAAAACGTAGTAATTGTAATTCCCTAAATCCAATACTTCAAAATATATGATTTTTGCGCTATCATTCGCCTTTTTTCTCACCCATCATTGCTAAACCTTTTTCAAGCTACACATCCTCAGAATACAACATTGTGGCCATCCTTGAAACGTTATGTTGTGATAGTCACCGGAGCCTTTATCGTTATGTCCCGATACGGTGGAGTAATGGATAGCGGCTCGGATTGAGGAATCGGAGAGCTGAGTTTGAATTCCAGTGAAATCCATTGCATTCACTTACGTGCTAATGCCCTTGGGAAAGGTATGAATCCTCTTCTTCCCCTCAGCTATGGGGAAAATAGCAGGACAGACCGAGTTCTATAGCCTTGGATGGCAACTGGTCTACGCAGAAAGAAATGACAACCTACTTCAAGAAAATAATCTGCCTCGTCAGTCATGTATCGAAAGATACATGATCACCTAAGCGTGTATCACGCATGGCACATAACTGACTGACTGATTTAGAGGTTATTTTAAAGATAGGGTGAAGTGGTTAACTGTTGGATTAAGTGTATTTTAACATAACCATCTCTAATCTTGTGAAATCGATTTTACAGTATCATAAAGGTCCTAATAATATCGGATTAATGATGCTCAACCTGTGCTAAAAAAAATTCTTAAATATAACATATGAAAGAAATATTGTTCTGACATCAACAATTATAAGTAAAAGATTAAGTATTTAAATGATACAATACAGGAAGACTTTAAATTTAAAGATAACGTTTTTTTTTTTAAAATAATGGCAAAGAGTATATAAAATTGACTCTTCTCCATTGCCAAGTGGTAGTGGGAATCAAGGGCAAAAATATCTGTAGCGATGACAAATATTGTTATGTTTAGTATCAACTGATTAAGGCAGGGATAGAATCATTAAACAGACTAAAGGAACTGGTTGCTATCCGAATTATTTATTTAGCAACCAAGAAATATAAGTAACAGTTGTAACATCAATAGAAACAAAGTATTTTGCCGTAACGAGTAGATAATACAGAATATTATTAGAGAAACATAGTTTAATACATCCTCACAAAATATAAGATCCTGTGAATATTTCTAAAAATATCGTCACAAATTTTAAAATCATGTACAATGGAAGTGTGGGTTTGTAAACGGCTAATAATGCAAGACTCTTCGGTAAATCGAAACGAGTTCTCTCAGTCACTGTGTGTTTATCTAAAAATAAATACGCTTATATTCACCTTCATCCCTGCCGTGCGCCAACAGCTTAGTGGTAGAATCCCGACTGGTGACAATTCGTTCGGGTTTCGATCCTCTCTAGAGGCAACCGGACGTCTAGCCACACTGATTAGCTGTGATACAGCGAAACAGTCTGTCTGTGGATGACAGTATATATATATATATATATATATATATATATATATATATAAAATGAAATATGTCTTTTTTTTGCTTAATTTTCTCCACAATAGCCCCTGCTAGCATGCATAAGTGTAAAATGAAAGGCACCAAACAATGCTGAACCTCATTTATCGTTCACGGTAGGAGAGTCCCCCCCCCCACACGCACATATATATATATACTATAAATTTTATAAATAAAATAATTGTAGATTTTGCTATCAAGCCACCTGATGAGTAAATGTAATCTCCGTGAAACTTTAAGTAAGAAGATACATGTGAACATTTTCTATTTGTTACTACATATATATATATATATATATATATATATATATATATATATATATATATAAGATAAATAAAGATAGAAAGAGAGAGAGAGAGAGAGAATGAGTGAGCGACGGACAGCACATGGTCTTATTCTTGACTATATTTACAAATATCTTCAATATTGATCACTCTTTTATCTAAATGTAGCAAATTTTAAACAATCTCTGTCTGTCTGTCTGTCTGTCTCTCTCTCTCTATCTATCTATCTATCTATATCTATCTATCTATATATATATGTGTAATAACCTATGAGACTTGTTGGTATACCATGGTAGAGAACTTCATTTTCTTAGTTAAACGTACACCGGGTCTTTCCAAGTTTTTGCTTGCACCAACTCAAATGACAATCGAACCACTGCATGGGACAGAAACAGACCTGTTAGTGAAAAACTGCCCGAAGGACTCGTCCGTATGTTCACAAATCTATCTATCTATCTATCTATCTATCTATCTATCTATCTATCTATCTATCTATCTATCTATGCACCTCTGTATGTGTATGTGTGTGTCTGTTAATTATGCGTTTATTTCTCAAACAATACTAAAGTAATTGTACAGATTAATAAAACATACATAGTTGTCGAAAAAATATGTTCACAGCCACTGAAAGATCTACATTTTAATTCTTAGCTTTTTATTTTTATTTTTTTTATTAATGTTCACCTTATACAAGTCTTAAAGGAAGGATTTTCTGAAGGACTTTGTGGTTTAAACGGTAAGAATGAGAGGTAAGGGTCACTGTTTGTGAGTATATATAGAAAAGGTAACGGTTAACCCTCGACTTGAACAGGTTAAGATTGCTGTTATCCAGAAAGCATCGGTTCCAAAAAGCAGCAGTTCGTGGGAAGAAGCCGTTTGAATGGAACTTACTAATGGAATACGAAAAGAATGAGGGTTGTTCGCCTTAGTGCGCCCGGTCCCGCGCGGCGGATCTTACCAGTGAGGGTCAGCGTTGGTGGAACTAAGGGGTGTAGCTCGTCCTAACATTTTTTATGGAAATAGCGATACCCCGAATCCACACGTTTCATCTACCCAGAAATCAAGGACGCAGAACTATTTCAGTCAGAAACATCGTGACTAAGCTGGGAAGTCAGGAATCGAGATAAGCTAGTTCGCATGGGAGAACTAAAAGACCCACTGGGAGAAGGAGGAGTTACATGTTTTTCGAGGGTGCACCATCATCCCCTACCCCCATTGGATTGAGCATTTCTGAGAAACAAAACTACACGAAAGAGAGCACTAGCATTGACCGGGATACTACGTTGTCCAGAAAGTCCTGACTCACTTAGGAAATGGATAGAAAACAATAAATCTTGATCGTGTGTAATTTTCAAGGAGTACTGCATTTCGAGCTTGTTCCATACAGTCGCGCCATCAATGCTAAGCTGTATTGCCAGCAGCTAGACCGCGTGTACGACAAACTAAAGAAAGAGTATCCTGCATTGGTCAATCGAGGTCGGGCTTTGTTACAGAAAGGTAATACGAGGCCACACACTGCCAGATTGACTAAGGAGAAGTTCAAACAGATGGATGGTGTTGAGATTCTTCCACATCCACCATTCAGTCCTGATGCTGATCCGAGTGACTATGGTCTATTCCGCTCAATGTCACACTTCCTCTGCGATCAGCGATTCAATATACAGTATTTTTTTTTATTCAAAGCCAGCGGACGGGTATCTGGGACAGATTCGGATGCTGGCTGATCGCTGGCAGAAGATCGTCGAGAAAGATGGACTTTATTTTGAAGAATAAATGTTGGTGTTGCTCCATAAAACTTTGTTGTTTTCTTTCTGTTTCTTTTATGTCCAATCTAATATATCATATTGATGTACCTCGATTAAAACGAATGTATAAAGGTGATGTTACCAGTGATCTCATTGTCATTCTAGATTGTTGTATAAATTATTATTAGTTCTGTTTCATTATTATAGACAATTCATCGAACTTTAGAAATCTTTCTATTCACAAGAAAAAACTACGCCAGATAATATTATAATTTATCAAAGGTGATTTTCACTGTGAGTTTTCTGAACAGAGCAGTAATGATAACAGTTGTGTATTTTGTTTCTTTTCAACATTGGTAATGTATTGCATTTGAATAGCACATAGAAGAGCTATGAATATTCTCAGGCTCCAGTGTGAGTCTGGCTTTGATGCCTCGGCCTTTCGTCTCTCTTCAGCAATGAATAAAACAGAAAAGAAACAGAAACAAAAACAAAATGTCCACACACAAAGAGGAATTAAATACATGACAATACCGGAAAGTCTTATTCATTGCTACTTAACTAGTTCGGAATTTTACACGTTGAAATAATTCAAATGGACGTGTGATTTTAAATAGATTACGGTCAAGATCAAAAACACATTATGCTATAGGTTTAATGCTTTGTTTTTGTGTGGGAGGAACGACAGACAAAAGTAAGAAGAACAAAAATGAAAGACATCAGAAAAGAGTGTGTCGCGCCACAAGCAAGATTTATTGTCAATTTGCGCGCAAAACGAGCGGTTAGCATAGTACAAGTTTGTGGGTGGTGAGCCACGCTTCAATTCTTTAAATTAAAATAGTGAGAATAGTGTTTTTTGTTTTTCTTTTAAATTGTTACATTCTTGCCTGTGCCAAGAAATTAAAACGAATAATTATGTGAAATTTTAAAATCTAGATATCGGACGTCAGAAAATTTATATTTAAATACTGAACGTCTCTGTATATTTAACGTTTCGATGTAAACTGTAAACAGCGTTTCTTGTATTTCTCCATCAGTTTTTTCTCTCCCTTCATGTATAAGATTGGTTCCATCAATAAAACTGTTATCTGTCTGAAGAATTTCCTTCTCGCCACGAAAAACGTTACTTAGAGGTTTTTCCATCTCATCACTCATTTACCCATAGTTATAAATAAGTCAACCCGAGTCTCTGTTTTTCACCTACATATGGTAATGATAATAATGAGATTAACCGTTTCCATCCAGGAAACATTAGACACTCATTAACGGCACAGTTAGCATTACTATAGGTTGAAATTTATAAAATCTTTCTCTTAAAATATTTCTTCAGAAAAATAGATTCTCAAGTTCACTGTTATCGCTCTTTCGATTACTGATGGGAGTTTCCTACCTAGCCTTTTGTTTGGAGTAGTGTGGAAAATCAACATCTCGATTATACCACTATTTTCCATTCTAGTTATATTTGCTATCCATTTTAGTTTTTGCTGGCGCTGGAAATCTTTAAGGGATGGAGTTTTTGTTATTTGGTCACGTTCTATGTTTGTGACTATGTAGCGCCAGTCTATAAAATCTGATAGCCGATTGTTTTTTTTTAAGATCTAGATGAGTTTTTCGCTTGAAGTACCAGACATTTTATCACAAAACCATATCCATGTAGTGGTCAATGTTCTCATTCAAAATGGTTTGTTCGATTGTGGGATTACTTCTCTTGTTTGTTAAAAAATTCCCTTAACGACCACTAGACACACTAGTGTTGTTAAAAATATGAAAAGGCACAAAAGTAGTTCACTCTTTTTTTCTCCTCTTTATAGCCACAGGATGCTTTAGAGGCAGGACGTGTCTTGTTTCCCCTTCAGGGGAATTTTACTATTATTGTGTGAGATTAATTGTAATAGAGTAAACTAAATAGAATGCAAAAAGGGAGGAATTGATGTGTGTGTGTGTGTGTGTGTGTGTGTGTGTGTGTGTGTGTGTGTGTGTGTGTGTGTGTGTGTGTGTGTGTGTGTGCGTGCGTGTAGATATATCCTTTTTCGTACGTATGTAGCGTAAAGTTACTATGAAAGATTGTGGAAGATCTCAAATTAAGAAGAGATCTTTATTGGTTTGGGAGAATTATTAGATATGTTTGTGTGTAGTAAAGTAAGTTGAGGGCATTGTTTGCTGTGTATAATTCCGTATTTTGTGTTCATGCGACACAAGCTTCACCAGGGACTGAAAAGGTGTGTGTGTGTGTGTGGGGGAGAACAAGATACAACTTATTTCTAAGGTATACTAAGACTAAAGAAAAATGTAAAAAAAGAATAGAGACATTAGCGACTTTTTCTTATATACTGCTTTTGACAACGCTACCTAGCGGTCGTTAGGGAATTTTTTTTATCAAAACAAGTGGGTTAATCCTACAAGATAAACGCCATAACCACAGTAAAGTGACAAGTATTGACAGAATTAAGTCAGTAGACACCATTTATGTAGGATTCAGTAAAGAATAGCTTGCGAGATTTCCAGGTTTACCAATACTTGAATATCAAATGTATTTGCGTCTGTTTATATTAATAGATATAAGCGTTTTAAAGATTAAATGGCTTTTCAGTGTATGTGTGAGTCTCGCTCTTTCTGTTTGTGTGTGTATGTTATTTGCAATGATAAATTAAAAATATAATCTAAGACTATATTAATAAGTTATTTGCTGTATAAATTATTATATTTATACACAAATACTTTATAAGAAATATATAATTATATATTTAAAAAAATTAACATTTATGTGCATATGCATGTGTGTGCATGTGCGAGTTTGTATGTGTGTGTACGTGCGTTTATTCAGCTATTATTAGCAGTATTATTATTAAAGACGTCAAGATGCACCATTTATAGGTAAAGCATCAAATGCCAGATGTAACTAGTCTGTTATCCAGACTTGTTCAGTTACAAGGCGTATGTTGTTTCAGGGCCTTGTTCAGAATGACCTGTACAGTAAATAACTGAAGTGCTGATTGAAGAAACGGTAGCAAAGAGGAAAGAAAGAAAAAAATGAGCGAAAGAATAAAAGGAACAAAGAAAGAATAACTGAAAGAAAGAGAGAAGGAAGATTTTGTAATGCCCGTTTGTAGGAGAGACCTTGTAAATCACAGATACAATAATAGTAACACCTTCGAACAATCCTCGGTCAGACGCCGCCAATTCCCATATATATATTTTTATCCTTTAACCGTTATGTGATCTAATTATTTCAAGATGAGGTCGACTGTTCTTGCTCTCTGGCGATCCGTGTTCAAACCCAAGTGTCAGCAGTGATACTTTATTCTTATATGACAGAAAATAAACAAGAGAGAGTGAATGGCAGAAAGAATGAAAGACACAAAAATAGATAAAAAGAAAGAATAATCGAAAGAAAAAACGAAAGAAGAAACGCAGGAATGAATGAAAAGAAGAGAAATAAAAAGAAAGGATGAAAAAAAAAAGGACGAAAGAAAAGGAAAGAAAGAAAGAACGAGCAGAAGAAAGAAAGAAATGTAGAAAGAATGAATAAAATAAAGAATAAAAGAATGAATAAATGAAAGAAAGAAAGAGAGAATGAAAGAAGGATAAGAAAGAATGAAATACAGTAACAGAAAGCAAAAATAAAAAAGAATGAAAGAAAAGGAAAAGAAAAAAGGGTGAAAGAAAAGGAAAGAAAGAACAAATGGAGGAATAACTGAAAGAAAGAAAGAAGGGGATAAAAACAGCGTAATATGAGATATGAAACAGAAAGACATCATAATAAATATGCAATATTTAAGAAAATGTTATTTTGGGTTGGAAGATCTATATTAAAAATTATGTCAAAATTATGTCAAAATTATGTCAAAATTATGTCAGAATTATGTCAGAATCATCCAAGATACTATAGTAGTTATAACCCCCTTTTCTTTTATTTAAACATTGTTTGCGGTTAACATTGAACATTATTATAATTAAATATGCTATCAGCGTGTTTACACTTGTAACGTAAGATACATTTACTGTTAATCATGATAAAATATACTTACAAATAATAAATTTGTACAGCATTGGAATTAAAAGATATTATGTCAAATACAGGTTATAAATGAGTCTATGTTCTATGTTTAAACGATAAAGAATGATTGAATAATTATTTTATTCCAGAACACAATTCGTCTACAGCGGTGTTTTATTCACAGCAAACTTACCTCGTTTATTACGAATGCAATATATTTCAGTTGACAGGGAGTGGAATCTAAACTCATATATTTCCCTGTGAGGGTTTTCTTTGAATTTTAACAAGAAAATTAAAGTTATGGATACACATTCACATGCCCACGTTATGCTATAATAATAATAATAATAATAATAATATTTATCTTACCCTAACGAGCGAGACAGGGTATCTGCGAAGCTTTGGGCTTCTATCTATCTATCTATCTATCTATCTATCTATCTATCTATCTATCTATCTCAGTCACTTTATCTAAGACGAAAGGGAATGAGAAGACTTTAATAGAAGGAACCGGAAACCCACTCGTAAACAGGAAACAAGGGATAAACTTCTACTCTTGTAAAAATGACGGGGAAAGAGTTTGAACCTGGTTAGGTGGATCTATCTATCTATCTATCTATCTATCTATCTATCTATCTATCTATCTATCTATCAGGATCTGTTTATACGTTTTTCTTCCGATATATATGCCAAAAATTGCTCAAACGACAAAACATCAACATTTCCCCATACACGCCCACGTAAGTACACCTATTCGTACACACACACACACACATATATATATATGTGTAGATATATCAGAATGTAGGAGAACGAACAGTAAGATTACAGCGTTCAAAACATTAATTTAAAAACAGTGCTCAATACACAAAGTAGAGCCGTAACACCGTGATTCCCCACCTGATGAGACGTCTAAAAAAAGGTTTTCCCTTTCTTGACGTTGAAACAAAAATGCACAATTTCGTAGTGGATATGTGCATGTTCTAATGTAACACTGCATAAGATATATATATATATATATATATATATATATATATATATATATATATATATATATATATATATATAATGCGACTATGAGGGCCTGTATGTGTATACATAATCTTAATACGCTTGATAATAATAATAAGAATAAGAATAATAATGATACTTATTGATATGCGCAAAATTTAAGTCGATCATAATTATCCTAAACTTTTTTAAATACTTTCGATAACAATATAGGTACCTTCACGGGGTCAATAAAAAATCAGCATTCCCCTACGAAAACATGCTCCAAACGTAATGAAAACAGTTTTATTGTCAAAATCTTTATGTTATTATTAAAAGGAAGGATCAAGGTATTTTTTTAAAGATTTAATAATATTTTTACTCCTTTTTAGAAGATTCGAAATTTGATTAAAAAACAAACTTGTTTTTCTTGCGTCAGCAGTTGTACTTATAGCATAGCAAATTTTAGCCTATTTTTTTGCGCTGACAGGCATTAATTTGGAAATTCTTGAAAAATTCAAATAATTGTCGGAGTGTAATGAAATTTTCAGGATTTATTCACAAATGAATGAAATTATTTTTGCAATTTTTTTATTAGAATGTCTTGGTAAAATTATTTTTCTTTTACATGTGTTTCACCCACTTAATTTTATGAAAACTTGAGAAATTCAACGTGATAATTTTTAGTGATTATATTAGTTAAAAACAGAATTCTTTGAAGAATTTAAATCACCGAATCTTTTTTTTTTCAAAATTGAACCCTGTCTTATGTAAAAATTGTTCTGAATCGAAAAATATAAAACTAAGACATTATTCAATTAGAGAAGCTTTTAATTTATGAATAATATATATTAAAAACAATATTGTCAGAAGAAAAAATTCGATGAAAAATGAATTTTTCCAAGATTTGTTTTCATTCTTTTACAATTTTAAATTGATTTATTTATAAAGTTTTTAAATCTTTTAAAATTTAGTTTCAATAGTGTAACTCTTAGTAAATATTGTTATTAAATAAAACTATATTTACTAATCATATATTATTACAATCTGACGAGCTCGAATATTTTTAAAAAGAATTACGATTAATTTTTGTATGTGTATATACATGCAGAATTTGTAAGTGCGGATGTTCATACCAGACATTATCATTAAAAGGTCACGTGTTTTAAGGGTTGTCCCTTTACCCCTTACGGAAAAAAAACTCTCACATAAAATATATTGTCTGCTAGTAATTCGGCTTCACTACACTTAACTTAACAACACTCTAGGCGCTCGATAAATCGATAATCGGTTAATAAATGGTTATATACAACATTTTCTGCTATAAGTAAGTAATATTTGTTTCAAATCAGATTAATTTAACTTTAAATATGCTAATTTACCTCAAATAACCTTTCAGAAATATGTATTTTTTTGCAAGATTTTTAAAACCGAGAATTAACTTTTGTCTAAAATGTGTCAAAAGAGCCGATTTTAAAGATTTTACTGAAAAAAAAAAAAAAATCGATTCCGGTCAATATAATTTCTGTCTGAAATACACAACAGAGTATTTTGGAAATAGTAAATTTTAAATCCTTTAGATTTCAATTAAAGTTAAAATGAAAGCTTCAAGAAAGTTTTTTTTTAATTTTTAAAATTCATTTTAAAGCTTATATATACTGAATTAGTAGAGGTACCTACATATATATGTGTACCTACATACAAACGAAAGAGTACCGAAAAGATCTCAGCCCAACCAAGAAGCTCTTTCAAATAAATTCTAATGTTTGAAAAATGTGTTGAAATAGCTCCGGCCAAAAAGTGTTTTTCTACCCTTTCGTATATATATATATATATATAATGACTGGTTACTCCTTTCCAAATACACACGTCTGATAGGGTATCCGATCGAAACCAAAATGGTGGAACTCAGGAGAAATCACCACCAGTATCTTTATAATTCTTTATTTCCAGTAAATGGCAAGTTCCTATTTTTCCCAAAATGGGCCAGCACAGCCAGGCTATAACAATGCAATAATGAAAGTGTCAATGATGGTAGAAGGATGAGTTGAGAGTTGCGTATAAAGCAACAGAAATAGGACAAAATTAGCAAAATATAAATCATGAGCATTATTATCTATGTGTTATATCCTTCAGTACGTGGCTCCTCGCAATTTCCTATCGTTTGTAGCTCTTAGTAAAGTTTCCAGGGAATTCTCAGTGATTTTCTGGAGAACCATATATAGTGACTTTTCAAGCGTAGCTTAGATGTGGCACAATGCCGAATATATAGAGCACCCTGTGAGGATCGAACTCACTACTCTATCGTAATTATTATAGCGAGACAAGCTTGCTAACCATTACACCATCTCGAGGTGCCGCTGGAGAACCATATATATGTTGCTTCTTCTTAATCCAAAGACAGTAAATTCTAAGGCTTTCCGAATATCGCAAGTATACGAATGTACGTTATTATAAACCTGGAAGATTGTGTAACGCCGGTTTTTCAAATTGTTATGTGTTTAAACTATTTTAGCAGAGTATACAGCATCTGTAATTGTGTGGCAGATGAAACCAAGATAGGCTTGTCAATAAAATAATTCTATTATCCCACTCCTGTAAAAAAGATAACTAATTTTACTCGCTCTCTTTAACTTAAAGTCCGCCCAGACCCAAGACAATCTGGCGACGGGCTTGAGCAATGGGAAGCAATTTAGACTTATGGACCATTTACTCGCCTACTGCCTGTCGGGTGCTGTGGCCCTCCAGCACGTGAAATTACTTAGTAAATATCTACAACAATAGGCACTGGTAGAATATATGATATGAAAAAAAAAAAAAACTGCGCTTGGCATACTCATATAAATGTCCACCGACACAGACTTGTACATCGTAACATCAGTCACTCATGTGCCATGCGTGATACAGGCGATCATGTATCTTTTGATGACTGACGAGGTTGCCATTTCTTTTTGCGGTAGACCAGTTGCCATCCAAGGCTATGGAACCCGGTCTGTCCTTTCCCAAGGGTATTAGCACGTAAGTGAATGTAATAGATTCGACTGAAATTCAAACTCAAGCCGCTGTCCATTACTCCACCGTGCCTCTATGAAAAACTTTTAGGAGCTCTTGATGTAAAAAGGAGTTTCGTAAATGTCGTTATTTACAGTAAGTAATTATTAATTAAAAAGTCGTTTATAACAATCTGTTTACAAGACTTTTAAAATCGTCTTTGAAATATAAAGACGGTATTGAATAAATTGACCGTAATCTATTGCTTACTTGAATACAATTACACAATCACTGACAATTAACAAACGTGGGAAACATTAAACAGAAAATCTTCAAGACTGTTACATTTACTTAATATATAAATGGAGAAACTGTTGTATGCAAATCTCGGAATATATTTGTACACACATACACACTCACACACACACACACATATACGTACGTATGTATTTGTTAATTTATACGTGTTTGTGTCTACGATTGTGAGTAGGTAATTTAGAGGAAGTGAACAGTTGAATAAGATAACGCAAGACACTGGTAAATTGAATGGGAAAAACTTGACGCAAAACCATTATGGGTAACTGGAAATACGCGTGCAAATCAGGTTTAAATGGTTCCCCATGGAATTTTCCCTATCTCGTTCGCTAAATAGCGGTTAATAGGAGGAGAAAGGATATTTCAGTTGATCTCAGTCGGGATAGTTCAATGCCAGACAAATGGCCTATCTTTTTGATTCAGAGTTAAATACTGAAGAAGAAGAAGAAGAAGAAGAAGAAGAAGAAGAAGAAGAAGAAGAAGAAGCATAAGCATAATGAGAGGAAGAGAAGCCATTTTTATTGACAGTTTATACCTGAAAAGAGGAGACTGACATTAGACGCTAATATTGCATTAATGTTACGCTAATAAAAACTTAAGGACAATTACCTTTCCATTTATTGTGATGACGGTTTATATGCATTTCTGTTAGCACTTACAAATCATAGACATATATTTCTATATATCTCTGTCTGCCCACACACATGCACACACACTCACAAACACATACATACATACAAATATATATGTTTATCTGTCTATTCATTTTAATCCTTTCATACCTGTCATTGTCTCTTCATAGGCATCTATCTATTGTGTCCATATATATCTATAGAGAGATATTAATTGGTTTTTCACCGCCGTAACGTGCCTTCCCACTATCTTTTCTAAAAAATATTTTTAAAGCAATTGATCTGGTGAGCTTTCCTCCGTTGTGCCTCGATTGCATCAATATAAGCGTTCTACTAGATTGGCAATTAGGTCTCAAAGTTTTGCTGTTGAACTAGCTAGATACAACTGTATGTTTTATTCTAATGGTTTCTTTTCTCACACTTCTCGTTTTATGGAAGCCCCTTCCGACTTCTTGCTTCCCTGTAAACTACAATCTTCAAAAAATTAATTCACCATCTCTGAAATTTTGTTCTTTTATTCTCCTTTCGACTTACTTCTCCTCACTAAAGTCTTCTCACTCTCTTTCACTCCTTTTTGTCCTAGTGGCATTGTCGCATTGCCTGGGATGAAATGATTAAAAAAATATCTATATACATAAATATACTAGTATGTATATACACATTGTCAAAAGATAGAGTTGTGAAAACATCACCACACACACACACACACACACACACACACACACACACACACACACACACACACACACACACACACACACACACACACATCTCTATCTCTCCTCACCCCCTCTCTCTCTCTCTGTATATATATATATATATATAAAAGTGAACATAAAAGTCAACACTCAGAGGCGACAGGCTGTTTCATGCTAGACACAATCGTCAGGCCGCGAGTGTTGGATATTTTCTCCACTATTTATATATATATGGGTCAGTGGTGCATTAAGAATAACCGCCAGAATGGATTACCCACAATGCATTGGCGGATCAAGAGGTCACAGCAGCAAAAGGGATCATCATTTCAAATTAGAGCTAAATACATTCTTATTGTTCAAAGTAGAGTCCAATAGTTTTATAAAAAACTCAGAGAATTCCAGTAAGATAACTTTCAAAGATACAACGGTTAAATCTTTAGCTAACAATTGTGCAATTTGCTGTTACACGATTTGGACACTTTTTATGTTAAATCCGGTATATATATATATATATATATATATATATATATATATATATATATATAATTTCGGCAGCAGCGTTTCTTTTAAACATTTTTCATTAAGTATGGCAGACAAGGAATATGTCTGTCCATATCTTTCTGTTATTTGTAGCTCTTAATAAATGTTGTCTTTTTGTTATCTCTTCCAAATCCTGATCCGCCATCCATACACTCACCAAATAGGTTATGCACTGTTTTTCTCTGTCCCTCTTGCCTTCATATATTCGTATTCTCAGCATCCTTCTGTAGAACCAAATGTTGCTTGCTTCAAGTCTCTTCTTCATCTGAGGAGATTGTCCAGCATTCACTTTCAGGATGACTGATATTATATAAGAGTTCAGTAGTCTTTTCTTTTGTTTCCAACGAAATGTTTCTGTTTCTTAATACATTGCTTAACCTTTGGAAGATATGTTTAGCTAACCCAACGCGACTTCGGATTTCAGTGTCACAGTTTCCGTTCTCTGTTAAAACACTTCCCAGATATTTAAATTTTTGTACTTGTTTGATTTCGTTATCTCAATTCTCTCACTTGTAAAATCTGGAATACCCTTGTGATTATTGTACCAAGAAAACTGAACTGTAAAGGACGACTGAAAAGAATGTCGATTTCAAGTGCCTTTCAAGACAAGCCTTTGTTTTCTTTTTACCTTTTTTTTTTTTTAAATCTCTTTGTGTTCTTTTAAAGACGTATAACAGCCGAAGAGGAAATTTAAACGGATGACTTAACGGTAGTGAAAGAGCAAACGGTTGTTAATCTCTTTTTTTTTTTAACCCGTTTTTGTTTGGCGCTTTTTTTGGCAATTAATCATCCAGCGATAACGGATTGACTATTCTTAGTGCTGCGAGTCTTTTAAAGAAAAGGGAAATAACTCTTTACTGTTTCATTTTGTCGCTGTTTTCAGCACTCGCGTGCGCGCGCACGCGCGCACACACACTAGCAATGCACAAATAGTCCGAAATATTTTCAAGATTTTCATCGCAAATATGATTTAAACATAGTGATTAAACATATTCCACTATCCGAATATGTGAATGTGTGACTGTCTGTATATTTTGCGTTTGAGCATGTTTATAGATCAAGAAAAGATTACTGAAATCCGATCAGACCTCCTCTATGGCAGTGAATGGTGGACAGTTTACTCACAGATGACGAGTCGATTTCAGGCAACAGAGATGTGGTTCGACCAAAGGATGTTGAGAATAGCATGAACTGAACATGTGAGTAACGAGGAACTTTTAAGGAAAATGGAAACAATAAAGACACTTACAATCTGAAAGAGTTAAAATTTCTAGTACATGAAATAAGGAAAGAAGGTTTTGAAAATCTGACAAATTAAAAGGCAAGAGGGTCAGAGGAAAACAGTGAGTAGCGTACCTAACGTGCTTATGTAAATGGGTGACAAAACAAGGAGGTGGGAAGGATAGTAAAATGGCAAACGTTGATGAGAGTTACAAATAATAGGAAGCTGTGGAGGCTCATTATTGTCCACGTACTGAACGGACACGGCACACAATAAAAAGAATGAGCAAGTTGTATTCTTGTTCTGTGAAAATGTCAAGTGTCTTCATCTCAACACTACGAACTTTGATTATATAATAATTTACGATGTGTCTAAAAAAAAAAAAGTCGACATTCTTTGCCAAGTATTCCAAAAAGCATGACTTACGATAAACCTATGCAAGATAGAAATTATGATCTAGAATTGGAAAGAAAGTATTGATGTCACATTTCCTGAATCCATCATCAAATTTTATAATGTGGAATTAATAAACTCGAAATAATTCAAATACCCCCGGCGTTTGACTCAGTTATAACAGACTTAGTGTTGGAAATAAGGGATTTAAATACATAATGGGTTGCGTAAGGGATAATTTTGTCCAACATTACAAGATGCTACAAAAACGGAATTTTAATCTAAAAACTTTAGTCATTCTCTTATATAGCCTCGCCATTTGTAGACTTTCATATAGATGGCATGCATTGCGTCCAACTTGTGAAATATCTAAAGAATTATCTCTATTCAGCCGTTTTCTCAGATCAATGATTAAAAATAGCTTCAAGCGAATGAATCCTTCAGGTCATAAATAAGACAAACCTTCATCAGAGCTTATAGACTAGCACTGTATAATAATAATAATAATAATAATAATAATAATAATAATAAAAAAACTTTAACCAAAGAACAAAGACTGCATTATTTGAAGACTCCCAACAACACAAAACGTAACACGTGCAGCTGAAAGGGAAAATAATGATATGATGAAGATGTCGACATTCCACACGACCTAAAACAAAAAATTTTGAAGGAAACTCCAATCAATATCAGAAAGAGCGATAACAGTGGACTTGAGAAGCCTATTTTCATGAAAAGCTGTTTTAAAAGAAATTTTTATTTGCAAAATTACTAGCGACGATAACGCTTTTCGGTCAATGAATGTCGAATGTTTCCTTTTAGAGAAACGACATATTACTTGCTTATATACTTTTATTTTTTTAGGTAAGAGTCAGTTATATTACTTTTTTCTGTTCATTTTAAAACTTACATTCAAACTTTCCTGTTTAGTGTATTTAGCATTTTCAAAGTCACTGTCAAATTGTAATATCAGTGCACGTTCTGTGCTTCGGCTTTAAAAGGTATCGCATACTGCGATGATATAAAATGCTGTGTAAAAAAAAAGCCAAGTGTAAACCCAGGAGATGCACATCTGCTAATTTTTGTTCAATTAGAACTATCTGAGAGGGGGGGGCAGATTTTGGGCCCTTCTAGATAGCTGTCATTTATGAGCTTTACAGCGTGTACATCACGTGACAAGACAGTGGTCAAATGAACGTTCTTAACATCTTCCATCACTTTAATCATTCATATCATGAATCATTATAGTGAACACATAAAAGTGAAACTAAGATATACAAAAAAGGCATGGCCCGTAGAACTAGAGCATTCTACCCCCGTTCGGTTCGAAATACCAACGTACATCACCTGAAGACAGCCGCAGCGTACAACGGTCGAAACGTCGTGAATATGACAGTAAAGACAAGGACAACAGTCCGAATAATCGAAATAGTGTAAATATTTTACATATATTTACAATGCCAAATTGTTACCCTTTGCTTTCACCATAGACCTTAATCTCTTCTCAGCTGGAGTATTTGACATCGTCACTACGTCTTCGCTCAAATTGTACCACGACGTCATAATAGCTTTTTTTCTGGTTTAGCACTTTAGTATGAGATACATAAAACATGACTCACAATATGGGTCATATCGTAAAGACCATAGGATTAATGTTAGGGATTGATAGAGGCCATATATGACTTGTGAAAAAAAATCCACGGAAATGTCCCTTGCACCAGTTCTGCATCAAATTGTCCGAGTGTGCGGGAGCTCCGTCTTGTGTAAAGTCATAGCGACTCCCAAACGTGGTTGCTAACCAGGACAACATATATCTCTCCAACACTGAATGGTAAACTCTGCTATTCATTTTCGCTCCTTCAATGAACACCAAAAGCAATTTCGAACCATCAGAATCAGCAGAAGCCAGGACCATGACACCGGCCGATTTCTGTCGCTTGAAATGTGCTCTGACACCTTCCGGAATGTGAAGTGGCATAAACCTTGTTGTTTTGGTAGTTGACAACATCTTTCAGTGAAAAGAACCTTTCGTCCGACCAAACGAAGACTGTCTGAGGTACGTTGTATTTCCCCCAACATTTTCTTCTCTCTGATAAACCATTTGTGCTTTGAGAATGTTATATAAGAATAAAGTGTCTCTTCCGACACTGGAGTTTGAACACAGATCACCAGAGAGCAAACACGGGCAATCCCATCTTGAATAAGTAGATCATGTGATGGTAAAGGAAATGTATATATGAGGATTAGCGTGGCGTCTAAGTGATCACTATATGGATTACTTCGGAAGTGTACTTGTGAAACTCTCTGCCTCTGTGTAGAGAGGAACCCAGACGAGGCTCTGGAGTGGTAGTTTTTACGGGGTTTACGGGGAATTTTTGCCCGAGCCTACATGCTCGGATACCCCACGATAAACTCGGCCTTTGCCACATCCGACCATGTGGGGCGGTTTGTGAATATCATCACTATACGGATTAGTATTCGGATCACTACTCGGTGATTGATATTCGAGCGAGTATTATCGAGTAAGTACTATTAGAGTGTTATTCGAAGGCGTCTGGCACGAGTATTGTTCAACGGCGTTACTATAGTTGTATCTGTGATTACAAAGTCTCTACTACAACGACCATTACGAAAGTGACAACGAGTATTCGTTGACATCACAAAAGAGAGCAATTATCATCCTTAGATTTTGTATGGTTTTACCTTGAATTCTCTTTCACCCTCCTCCTTAGCGACCTATGCAAAATATTCAGTTCTTTTGCCTTCTTTCTCATGCTTCTTTGTGTATTTCTCTTCACCCTCTTCTTGACGGATCTTGGTACTAACTGGATGGTTTCTTGTTGGAAATGGATTTGTTTAGTTTTTTTTTTGTTTCTCTTAAATTTTTTCCACAACTTAAAAAAAAGTTTTTATGCAAAAATTCAACTGTTTTACCACTCCACAAATCCACCATACCAGCCATCTTCAATTCGACAAATTGATCTCGTTTTGTTTGAGCCACCATATTTGATCTTGTTTTGTTTGATCCGCCATATTTAATTAAACTCTAATCAATAAAACAAAACAACGTTAGGAAGCTTTTTGCAAGATTCGAAACAATATTTACGAATATTCATGTTTAAATTTATGTTTAAATAATGGGTAAATATTTATGCCACACCCGGTTTATGCATTCAAGAACGACGTTTTTCCTTTATATTTGAGAAGTGCATATAAAAATTATTACCCTAAACATATTATTACACGTAAGCATCACATGACTTTTAACTACACTTCAAAAAATAACGATAAATCTACTTCTTAAAATAGAGTAAAACATTTTCCTCCGCCATGATGACTCATATGATTCGAAACACAGCATGAATTCTAGCCAATATATATTTATTTATTTTTAATCATTTCACCACCAGCGAGGCGGTAAAGCCACTAAGACGCAAGAGGTTAATGAGTATGAAAGAACCCAAGAAAAAATTATTAAGGAGAGAGGACAATAAAAGAAAAGGCATATAGAATATAAAGATTGACATTCAAATTTTTAAAATAAAAGTTTACTAGAAACTAAAAAACCAGAAGCGAAAAAGAAAAGGAACTATTAGCATAGAGCTTACGGTTGCAACTAGCAAATTCCGCAGTGAAATTATGAGACCTAATTGACAATTTAGTACTGCCCTTAAATTCATGAAGCCGAGGCACTAAAGCGAAAAACGCACCAGAAAAATTATCCAGAAAGTATTTATAGGAACGACCCAGGAAGCTATGTTATGGCAACTGGAAGTGACTGAAGCAGAGATGCTATGTCAGGAGCGATAACGTTGCAAATATTTCTTTGGATTTTATCAATAATTTCTAAAGGTAATAGCAGAAGCATCAAACCAGATGTGACAGCAATATTAAATGGATAGATGAATGGTAGACTTATAAAGGTGTAAGATAGATTCTGTCGAGAAAATTGTCTAGCACGACACAGTGAACCAATTTTACTAACAACAGATGAAGCAATTGGTTCAATATAATCGTTACACTTCATGTTAGTGGAAAACGTTAGCCCCAAAAGGAGCAATGAGCCATTTTTTTCTGGAGATAAATATCACACATGCTGATAGAAGAAAAAATGTTATGAAAGACGATTAAAAGAGAGGAATTTCATTTTGGTTGCATTGGCAATAACAAGGCATTTCTTGTGAGAGTTAACAAACAGATAATTTTTTTAGATCAACTGCTAATTTGGGCGTATCGAACTTATCAACCATACCATCAAGACAGGAGTAAATAGTTGTCAACAGTGTAGATACCGAGTCGTGAAATGATAGCATCAGGAAGATCGTTGATGGAAAAAAAGGAACAAAGTAGGTCTAAGTATAGACACTCCTATTAATGTAAAAAGATCTAGAGGAGTGGCCGTTCAAGATAATATTCATTTCGCGATTTGATAAAAAAGATTGAATTATATATACATATATATATATATAGTATCCACCTCTATCAATGACAATGTTCCAGTTACGGATGAAGGCATGTATGCCAGCTTCGTAAAACTCAGCTGTCTGCTGATGTAGCCAATTGCTTTCGGCAGTTTTTATTTCTTCATCTTCATAACGTTTGCCGCTCAGTAACTCTTTCATTGGACCAAAGAGATGAATATCTTACGGTTCTATGCTTGTATCTGCCTACCTTGAAAATCAGGATTCAGTTTTGTACTTTGGCGCAAATACCGGGCATTCATGCTCCTGGTAAATGTGCAACTATCTTAATCAAAGGACAGGCTACCCTCCAACACACACACACACACACACACACACACACACACACACACACACACACACACACACACACACACACACATATATATATATATAGGTCAAGGTATGTCAGATCTAATGACGGTTTCCCTTATAGGAACGTAGGTTCGAATAACGGCTATTTTTCTCATAATAATATTTCTCGAATATTCAGGCCGGTAGACGAAAATAAATATATTGTTTAATAAATAAACAGAGCGTTTACTCAAATACGAGTATCCACTAAAAAATAACGTTTAAGTAATAAAAATATGTCGGATTAATAAATAAAAAATCCATCTCTTTTCTTTACATATGTGTGTGTATTTATTTGTGAGGAAGGTGTGGTGTCTATGATATCTATGTGTACGTATGTACCTTTGGGTTACCTATGCGTGCATACATGGACCAGACTATTGCAAGACCTGAATACAAAACAAGAAAGATTGAGGTATAAATATTTACTTACAACAACTTTTACTCACGTCTCTTATCTGTTGAAACCGGACTGACGAATTCTCACGCATGACGATCGAATATAATCGGAACAAAATAACAACCCTTGTTTTTTTTTACCCGTCAAATTCGCCCCCCAAATCACCGCCATCACCGTGAATATCTCTACCTTACCTAATTCTTCCTCTTATTATGCATACAGCTTTCAATTGCCGAATTTCCAAAATAATTACGCTTCGATCTCGTTCGGTGACATACGTAGCAATTCTTGTCGGCCATTTTGGATTATTCCATCTGTATCTATAAATCAAATATTTAGTTTCCCGCTTCGCTTTATATGATTGAAAATGAAGTAGCTTGGCTTTTTGCTTTGCTTTGGAACTAACTCATCTATCCTTTCCCGGTCCCTTGCATAATTATCAGTAAATAATATGCAATACTGTTTTTCGACTACAAAACCTATGAATAACAAGAGCGGTGTATTATAAATTATTCAGAGAAGATAGCGTGACACACGCAACCTTTAATACTAGCGAAGCGCAGCCTGTTCTGACGAAAGCAAAGATAGAGAGAAAAAAAAAAACCAACAGCGATAAAATCATAAGCATAAACAAACAAAATGGATAAAAACGGACGAATGAAAATAAAGGAATTAGTAATAAAGATAAAAAATGGCCACTGATTTTCGCGGAAATTTTTCGTCGTTTCACTCAGAAGTTCTGTTGCCGAAATTCAAACGTATAAAAACTGTGAAAAAAAAAACTATTACAAAACATAATGGAAAAAAAAAAATTCATTGTGAACATTATTGCAATATGTTTTATATATATATATATATATATATATATATATATATATATATATATATATATATATATATATATATATATATATATATATATATATATGAATATGTTTTAGATACATACGTATGATATATTGGTACGCATGTAAATAGACTATCATTTTAAGGTAATTTAAGGAAAGGTTTCTAACTTAAATACAAATCCGTTTTTCTGGATATACCTGAGGGCAAAAAAAGCTGATTGATTACTACAGGTGCCAGTGATCCATGTTCGATCCCAGGTGAAAACCAGTATTTCAAAATCTTATTATCAGAGCAGAACGTTACTGTTTACTTTAAGTACACAGCGTTTGTAGCAGCCAGGAAAATCGTATATTTTAAAAACTGTCATACCTATGAAACTGTGATAAATATGTATTTACGACGCTAAATATCTTAGCCCGTTACTTGGTATCTATTTTTACCTGCTCGGTGGCCGAAATAGCTGCGTGTTTGCTTTTGCACACTAAAAACCTGATTTTTAAGACAACTAGCCTCTTTGAAGATTAGCGGGAAACTAGATTTTAATCCACCATAGCAATCATTTAACTAGTATACTTTTAAAATCTGTAATACTTTCTTCTTCTTTTTTGTGCCGTGTCCCTTCGTAGGATGTAGGCAGTCATGGCCCTCCACTTCCTCTTGCCCCTTGTAGCTCTTAATAAGTTTTGTCTTATTTCTCCCAGATCCTGTTCTGCTATCTACATGCTTAAGCCCATTAAGTATGTCACGCGTTGCTTTCCCCTGTCCTTCTTTCCCTCTATCCGTCCTGTGTGTATCAGATTTTCCAAGCCCTCCTTCCTCATTACGTGTCCCGGAAATTTCAACTGCCTCTTCTTGATATTAATTATAAGTTTCCTCTTTTGTTTCTATTCTTTTCAAAACCTCGTCGTTGCTCACATGTTCGGTCCATGGTATCCTCAGTATCCTTCTGTAGAACCACATTTCTGTTGCTTCGTGTCTCTTCTTCATCCATGAGGAGTTATAGTGCGAACTAGTCTTACAAGCCGTTGTTACTGTGTTCGATTTTTAGTGGACACTCCAGAGTTATAGTCTCTTGGTAAACTAAATCCGGCTTTGGTAAGCAGCAGTTTTGTACGATGGTTTAGTGTTTACTCATTTTCGTACGTGACTCTTGGACAGAGTATACTATAAATAGTAAATATTTATATTTGGTAATCATCATCAAATCTGAAATATTTTATTTTATTTATGGTTATCAGAATCATTAAATTATGGCATAAAATAACAAAAGAAATATTTAACTCTTTTGAGAAACCAATATATGAATTAATGAAGCCAAATAACATAGGCAGTGTTTTAAAATGTGAGAAAAGCGAAATACCAGAATAATATCATACAGTTTAGAAGAAATGTTTGGTTTATATATATATATATATATATATATATATATATATATATATATATATATATATATATATATATATATATATATAAGAGATGGACAAAGTCCGACAATTTATTTATTAAAGAACATTTTTATGTTTAACGTTCTTTTTTATAGATACAAGTATTTAAGTAAATGCTCTGTTTATAATAAACAGTATTAAATAACATTTACCGGCCTGAATGTCCGAGAAATTTTCATAGAAAATATTCGTCCTTTGACAGGATTCGAACCTGCATCCTATACGGAACCGTCATTTACGCTGACGTTCCGACCATATATGACGTCATTTGTTTACATTTGATACGCCAGAGCAGTTATGAATGTACGAGATTCAATTGAAGTTTATAAGCAGTAAATTCGACCTTACCTACCGAACGCTCCTTTGTGGCCGGTCGGTAAGGCACGTCAGCGTAAATGACGGTTCCGTATAGGATGCAGATTCGAATCCTGTCAAAGGACAAATATTTTCTATGAAAATTTCTCGCACATTCAGGCCGGTAAATGTTATTTAATACTGTTTATTATAAACAGAGCATTTACTTAAATACTTGTATCTATAAAAAAGAACGTTAAACATAAAAATGTCTTTAATATATATATATATATATATATATATATATATATATATATATAAAAACACTTGACGATACTAACTTAAAGATGCCAGCATAAATAGAACAGATACAAAAATACATCCAATCATTACTAAGTCCGTCGCCAAACATAAACAATAACGGACCTAGTGATGAGCAAATTAAGAAATCTATTAAAAAATAATGAGTAATAAAGCGTCACTTGACAGTGAAGCTGAACTTTTGAAAATAACTTACTTTCTCGCCGATTTCAATAGCAGATATTTCTATTTTCTGAAAGAAGTTTGGAATCAGAAATGCATTCCCCAAAAGTAGGTTTTATCACGCATTAAGTAGGAGTAATGGATTGCGGTGAAATAATGGATATCGGCTCGGATTGAGGAATCAGAGAGCCGAGTTCGAATTCCAGTCGAATCTGTTACATTCATTTACGTGTTAAAAAAGGTATGAATAATCTTCTCCTCCTCCCAGCTATGTTTAAATAGCAGAACAGACCGGGTTCTGTAGCCTTGGATGGTAACTGGTCTATCACAGAAAGAAATGGCAACCTACTGCGGGAAAAATCTACCTCGTCAGTCATATATCGTAACATACATGATCGCGTGTATTACGTATTGCACGTAACTGACTGACTGAATGTATTATGGAAATAAAAAGGTAGTCCCCAGAACATTACATATACAGTGGTATCTCAACTGGAGCCATGGTACTAATAAACATTATTTTAACTAAGCTCACGTCGTCTTATGAAAGTCAACTCCTCACAACCCATTTTGATTTTCGTTCTGGTAGGGTGTGTAAAGATGGCATATATGTCATCAGACAAATCCAGGAAACTGAATACCTGTTATGGTCCGGTTCCGTGTACCACGGTGACAGTCCAAGGTAGAACCAATAAAGAAGAACTCGAACACAGCTATGGAATAACACAGATATATTACAAACAGGAATATATACAGAGAAGTAGAAGTGTTATTATGAACAATTAGGTTTAGCAGAGAGAAAAATGTAGTCTCGACCAGTATCACTATTCCAATGTCTTGCAGTAATTGTCTGAACGCAACTCTGTTTCGGACTGCCTCTGACTCGACTCTTGACTCAACTTGAACTACTGACTCTACTGACTCAATTGAACTACTGACTGACTGACGATATTCAGTCACCCTCCCACGAGGGCATCATGTGGCACAAGGCCGGTTTAACGTGGCCCAAAATTTGCCCATTGAACCCGTATAAACGGGTTCAGGGCCGGTTTACCTCCCCGATGGAGAATCCACCCTTCGGCGTAGCCTCCTTCGGGTTCCTCTCCGCCCGAAGGCAGAGAGTTCAACCGATCAGCAGGTCGTCCGACATCGACTGACGAACTACTGACTGACTGACGATATTCAGTCACCCCCCCACTGGTGCATCATATGGCACAAGGCCGGTTATTTAATGTGGGATCTCCGAGCCCGTCAGCTCGGCCAAAAATATGCCCATTGAACCCGTATAAATAGGTTCAGGGCCGGTTTACCTCCCCGAAAGAGAATCCGCCCTTCGGCGTAGCCTCCTTCGGGTTCCTCCCCGCCCGAAGGCAGAGAGTTCAACCGATCAGCCAGTCGACAAACTTCGACTGACTGACTGCCGATATTCAGTCACCCCCCCACCCACTGGGGCATCATGTGACACAAGGTTAGTTATTTATTGTCGGTTCTCCGAGCCCGTTGGCTCGGCCCCAAAATATGCCCATTGAACCCGTATAAACGGGCTCAGGGCCAGTTTACCTCCCCGAACGAGACTCCGCCCCTCGGCGTAGGCTCGTTTGGGTTCCTCCCCGCCCGAAGGCCAAGAGTTCAACCGATCAGCCGGTCGACAAACATCGACTGACTGACTGCTTCCTTGCCTACTCCTGATATATTACCATTACCATATGTTACCGTATATTACCATTACCATATATTACCATATATTACCATTACCATATACATTTAGCGTAGCAATTATCGGCGCGGAAAGTGGAATTGACGAACTGAGTTAAAATTTCGGTTAAGTATTTTGCTTTCGCTTTCGCACCAAAGACCTTTGGAAAGACACTTCTCCCTCCAGCTATGGGTTAAATAACAGGGTAGACTCGGCTCACCAGTCTCGAGTGACAACCAGTCTAAGAGAAGCGCTACTCTGAACTCAAAATCGTAAAGAATGAAAACGGGAAACAATTTTTACAATCTTTCTTAAGAAGTGATATGAATTCTCAGATAGTAAAGGAAAGAAATCTGTAAAGCTATGATATGATCGCTTACGGCTTGAGAGGACATGGCATTTTAAAACACACACACAGACACAGACACACACACACATATATATATATGATGAAAATATATTTTTAAGGCATGGTACAAGTTTCTGAGATACATAATGAGGAAGGAGTGCCCGGAGAATCTGATACTCACGGGTCGAACAGAGGGAAAGAGAGACAAGGCAAAGCAGCGCGTGACATACCTGACGAGCTTGAGCAGGTGGATGACAGAACGTGGTCTGGGGGAGGAAGCAGAGGGAAGGAACTTGTTGAGAACTGCAAGGGATAGAAGGAGGTGGAGAGCCATGATCACCTATGTCCTGAAAGCACATGGCACATAGAAAGAAAAGAATATTTATTGGTTAAAGGGCTCATGGGACAGAGCGTATGTAAATATAAAAGTGGAGACTGAAGTCATCAATCCATCGGTGACAGTCTATTTTATACTTAAACGCAATTGTTAGGTCATATGCGTTGTGTTTTTGATTGACTATTATTTATTTTATATACTGGAGAGTGATGTATTATACATAGGCCTATTACATTATTCTAACCGTTATTTGAGTGGGCAGCAACGATTATGTTTCGAATTACTTTAGAGACTACTGAGTGGAAATGATTATATGTTGATAACTTTTTATTTATGTTATTTTTAATAAAAAGTTAACAAATAACATGTACTATGTATTATCACAGGCTCCGGGATCGATACATCCTACTCTGTGCCGAGACCAATGTATAAGCGTAAGAAAGTTTAAACTGACGTAAGAAGGTAGGTACATCTGTGTATTCCAATAAGAAATAAAAATATGATATGACGTCATTTTCCCGCTATAAATATCTCGCGAGATCTCGGTTGCACAAATCTCATTAATAGTAATAAATGTATTAAATATTAAACTAATTTGTCAGTCTGTTCACAAAGTGTGTCTAATAAAAAAAAAAAAATGTACAAATAACATGCGCATCTGTGATCGTTTATTTTATATTGTCGATGTGAAACTCGTGCTGTTATTATGATACAGACCACTTTACAAAGGGCCGACAATGATGCTGTCCTCCATAAGAAAGTGTCGTTCAACCCTAGTTTAGGAGGACAAATCTAAATTCACAAACGCTTGGGCGTGGGAAAAAACAATTTTCTACTTAAAGCACATCAGAATCATCGCCCATAGCCCTACGGAGATTCAGAAAGGTTCATCTGACGGAACAGGCAGGTGTGAAAAATAATGCGAAAATGCATTTGGCTGATGCAAAAGTTTTCAGCAGATTTTCTTTAATTAAAATTTTTTATTAATATGAATTCATAGCAACATTATGCCGCCGTCAATGCATTCCCATAGCCAATTTTCAAGTAACTGTGTATTCTGCTATTTTCGACATCTTAAATTTGTCGGGACCGCCGATCAGAAAACGAGTGTGCCAGGAAGTAAAATTAATTAAAGTCTGAAGATATCAATTCTACAGAGTGGATCATTTACTGCGTCACATTTGCAACATTAAGATGGATGTTATCACATCATTGAAACGCGCTAATTGCTTACTTCAGTGATGTATAGCAACATTTTCTCCAGGTTCTAGCAATTCGTAAGAAAGAACTCTTTCTTTTTGAATTCTGCCTAATAGAAAGACGAAAAATTTCCCAACAGAATTCATTAAGCTTGAGATATTGAAATATATTGAACGTTGCTAGGATCGACAGACAGCTGAAGAAATCCAGAGGGAAAAAACGGTCGAAACGTCGTAATAATAAAAACAAAGTATGCAGACAGAAAGTCAGATAGGGATTGGCTTGATTCAGTTATTTCAAACAATTTTTAATTTATGGGAGAGAGGTTGTAAAAGATCGAAGTGTGAATAAAAGTATAGCAGTTGATTCTTTTAATTTAATCACTTTCGAAGTTATATTTTAATTCATTCGAACTATTGTTCTCGTTTGGATTATTATAGACACAACGTTTCAGATAAGTACCTACTCGTTATCTTCAGGTATCCAATATTGGGCTTATATAGGATATCTGTTGATTATTGCATTGTTTTGTTCTTGTAATACTAATTCTTATTCATTCCTGTTAAACAAGTGTATATTGTTTCACTACCTGACCTAGAGATTGAACTCACGACAGCTGGGTACACAGGCGGATACAGGCATATTTGTTACCTAGTTGTCGTGAGTTCAATGTCTAGATTGTATCCGGTGATGCATTTTTCGAGTCTTTCGGGCCAGTATCAAATGATTACATATTGACAAATCTATCAGCAAAACATAATTATCTTTATTAAAAAATCTTTAAAAAATAAATAACATTTTCTGAAACTTTATTTAGGGGAGATTAACTGATTTAACGTTTAATTAATCTGAATTAAAACGAATATTACTTTTTATTTAAAATATCTCAGAAAAGCATTTTTTAACACGGAAGTTGGTGTTTTGATGAGTTGTTGACACACCATCTGTTTGTGAGGTTTATCAAAGGGGAAAATAATTTTAGTAAAATTGCATGACGAATACAATGTAAACTTTTTTTAGGTAATATTTTTAACTACCTAGTAATATTGGCTTTATCTTTTCTTTTATGTGTCGTGTCCCCTCAGGACGTAGGCGATCATGCCTCTCCACCTCTTCCTATCCCTTGTAGCTCTTCATTAGTTTTGTCTTTTTGTCATTTCTCATTGACCGCGTTCCGCTATCCACTTGCTCAAGCCCATTGAGTATGTCACGCGTTGCTTTCCATTCTGCATCTTTTCTTCTATCTGTCCTGTGAATATCAGATTTTCTAAGCCATCCTTCCTCATTGTGTCCCAGAAATTTCAACTGCCTCTTCCTGATGTTATGTAAGTTTTCACTTTGTTTCCATTCTCTCCAAAACCTCCTCGTCGTTCACATGTTCGGCACATGCTATCCTAAGCATCCTTCTGTAGAACCATATTTCTGTTGCTTCGAGTCTCTTCTTCATCTTTGAGGAGATTGTCCAGCATTCTTTGCTATAAAGGAGGACAGATATCACGTAACAGTTCGGTACTCTTTTCTATGTTTCCAACGAAACTTTTCTGTCTCGTAATACTCTGCTTAGAATGCATCTTTGGCAAGTTCAATACATCTTCGGATGTCAGTGTAGCACTTTTCGTCATCAGTTAGAACATTTCTCAGATATTTAAATTTCTGCGCCTGTTTGATTTTAGTGTAGCCGGTCTGTAAATTGCATTTTGGGCTAATCATTTTGCTGATGACCATGCATTCTATCTTCTTGTAGTTTATGCTTTGTCCTTTCTTCTCATACTTTTCGCTACCTTCTGTAGGAAGTTTTATAGTTAGCTTTCCATGTCTGCTATCAGCACTGTCATCTCCATATCTTATGTTGTTAAGATTGTGGCCGCCAATGATGAACCTGGTAGAATTTCCAGTTCTCTCAGAATTGCCTCGCTGTGTTGGTTGAATAAGTCCGGCGAAAAGACTCATCTGTGCCTTACGGCCCTTTCTATTTTTGTATATTTGCTGAATTCTGCATACGGATAAAAATAATCCGTATGTAGGCAGTTTGCTGCCAGTAGACATTTTTTTTTATTATTCTAATGTCTTTCCCGAATATGTCATGATTGCCGAGCAGTTCTAACAGATCTTTGTAGCGTATTTTGTCGAACGCCTTTGCGTAGTCTGTAAAACATAGGTACATGTTCTTCTGCATTTGTATTGCTCTTTCTGATAACATTCTGAACATAAATATCGCCTGCCTTGTTCTGGTGTCTTTAACGAACCCGCACTCCTCTTGTCCTATCTCTGGCTAGATTCTGCTGCATGTTCTATTCATCAGAATTCGGATGATGAGTTTAGTCTTACTTATGAAAACGCTTGCTGAGGGAAATGTTAGAAAATTAAATTTTGATTTCACTATAGTAAACTCTCTTTTGTTCTGATAATGTCATCTATGGATGTCCGTATTTACAAAAATCGGCACGTTTATACAGTCACAAAATGTCCAAAATTGTTTTTAAAATAAAGAGGGTAAGCTTTTCTATTTGTGATTAGTAAATACAGTTTTTATTTAATAAAATCATCACTTGATTGTTATGAATTAAGACAATTTTTTTAAAAAACATTTAAAAGTTTATAAATTATTCTAATTACAATTTGTAAAAAATGAATACTTGTAAAAATTCATTATTCATTGAAAAAATTGTTTTCTTAAGCTAATAATATCCGTTATATATTTTATTCATAAAAGCAATTAAAAACATTTATAATTAAATAATGTCATAGTTTTATTTTACGATTCAGCGAAGATTCTCTGAATCTGGGGATCCTGTTCGACAAAAAGTTTTGTCGATTTCAATGAGGTTTTTATATACGTAATATAAACATTAACCGCTACAAAAGGAATTTCTTGAAATTCCATAAAATTAGATGAGTGTTGAGTAACAAATGTAAAAAAAAAATATATTTTTACCAACACTTTCGAAAAAGGAATTTTTTCAAAAATAATTTCATTTACTTTTTAACAAGTCCTGAAAGTTTCATTAAAATCTAACAATTATCTGATTTTTGCAAGAATTTCCAAGTCAATGTGCTTTTCACCGCAAAAGGACGCTCAAATTTCCATACAAATTTATGGCCCCACGTTGACGTTAGAGAAACAAGATTTTTGACAAAAATTTCGAAGGTTTTAAAAAGCGTTAAAAATAATTTTACACAAAAAATCCATTGTCCTTTTCACTTAATGGCTACACAAATATTTTGACGACAAAACTTTTTTTAAAAAGGTTTTGAGCATTTTTTCATCATGCATGGCCATTTTTAGCAAATCTTTGAGTTAACTATATATATATATATATATATATATATATATATATATATATATATATATATATATATATATATACACGCATACACACAGAATAAAGCTTGGTGTGGCTGACAATTTACGGAGAGATTAAGTTTCGTTATTTACAAATCTTATTTGTGAAATTGATTCTGCCAGGTAAAGGTGAAAAAGTCAAGTTTGTATTCTAAGAAGAAAACACAATAGCCGTTTTCACAGAACGCCCTATTCTATACGTTAAACTAAACAGGCGAATAATATCATTTCAATAAAAGAAAAAAAAAAAAAGAGGCAGACTATTTTTTTATTTAAAGAAAATATGCCTCGAAAATGGAGCGCGGGGGGAAGGTAGGGAAAAGGTGAAATGAAAATTGAACAACAGCAACAATGATGATGATTACTAGTTACTGTATCTGTAACAGTTCTACAATTAGCTAGTTAACATCTGTCAAATATACCCGCTAATTAGTCTTTAGTTGACCAGGAGAAGTTAATTTCACGGTCCAGTTGACGAAGAAAACACTTTGAGATAGAGTGAGAGAGCGATATTAGCTTCCCAGCTGGGCAGCTATTGTTCATAAAATGCTCGTTCATTTCACTGCCTGTTATCCACCTCTTCAAAGTGTCAGGAGTCAGATTCTGTCCGAATCAATTTTGCTTTGTTGTCAACGGAGAAGGTGACTGCTTAAAAAAGACGAATACCTTAAGAGAAATCGATCTAAAGACAAAGAGAGCGAGTGAGTAAGAGAGAGTGATAGACAAAGAAGGAGTGAGATAAAATTGTCCGGGAAGGAGAGAGAGAGGATAGAGAAGGATGAATGAAAGCTTCGGGCAGTTGTTTAGAAGCGTCCCCATATCTGGCGCCTGACTGGTACCAGAGCTCCTCAGCCTGCGTAAAGGATATCATAGCTCGCACCGTCTCCGCCGGAGGAACGGTGTTGTGCTCCGAATACTAAACACTCAACTCAATATCACCATTGACAGAAGGCAACACCTTAAGATCTTAGTGATATTTTTTGCCATTTTTTCATTTGCTGTATCTTATTTCTTTTTAGTCATTCTATTTCTCCTAGTTCAGTTCATTCTCACAATTTCGTTTTTCTTCCTCCTCAAACCTTATTGACTCTTTCTTATCTCAGTATTTTTCTCCACTCCTTTATTATCCCCTACCATCTCCTTTTTTTTCTCTCCATTATCTTTCCTTGTACTTCCTCGTCTCTTTATCTTTCTGTTTCACCTCTCTCTCTCTCTTCTACACCTTCTTTTCTTTTTTTTATCTTTATTTATTTTTCGCTTTCGTCAACATTGTTGTGTCGCTAATCTTTCAAAAAGAGTTATTTTTTCTACCAAATTTCACCCATGCCCGAAAGCCACTCAAGGTAGAGGGTTACAGTCAAAATGGTAATGAAGAATGAGATGTGCGATATGGATGGAAGAGAAGGTAGTAAAAAGTGGAGACGGTGAGGATAAATAACAACTGACCATGAAGAGGTCAAGATTAAAGTGTTCAGGGAAGCACCCACTTGGGAGTCTTTTCTTAAAAGTGTTAGTTCAAATGCTGTTTGAGCGAAACTTTTTCACATTTGGAAGACAGGGTACGTGAGGGTGTTATCCATGGAAGTCGCTTGGCGTGCCCCAGCAGTAAACTGAACTGGTGAGACTAAAAAGAATACAGCTGATCTTGTTCCTCCATGTTTTTCTTCTCTACTTTTTTATTTTTTCGCCTCCCCCTTCATTCCTTCCATTTTCTCATTCCTTTTTATTTTTCATTAAATATTATTCCTTTTTGCTATCTTTTTCATTAAATATTTTCTAATTTGTCGGAGAAAAAATATTTACATGCAATTTTCTGAGGAGAGGTCTGGCCTGTTTAGAAAATCAGCATTCGATACCATAGTTTTTATGCGAGATTTTCTTTCTCATTTTTTACTATAAATTTTCACTCCCTGTTGAAACGTTACGTGTCAGATGTGAAATAAATCCACTGATCCATTTTAGTATTTGATGACTCAAGAATTTGTTTTTACTATAAAATCCTGCAACTTTTTGCAAACAAATTTATTCCGTCCATATTATGTGAAGAATTTTTAATATTTTTGGTTAAAAGTTGTAAGGATTTTTATTTATAGCCCTTCTTTGGGCCGTCAGAATTGTCTGCGTCGCTACTCTTCTGAGTGGGTGCCTTTATTAACAAAATATCCCGATATTAAATTTATATTAAAGTGAAATGAACTACAATGACACGACCAAGATTTCGGGCTGAGTTCTATTTTACCATACCCGTGATGCCATTTGAGCCCAAAGGGGGCATAACTATTCCTCATTCAGATTTATATTTGAACTACGCGACAAACCAACTTAAAAAAAATAAATAGAATAAATATATTTCAATAGTCAATATAGAGAAATTTTAAAAAAGTTAACTTTCCTCTTCCTGATTTGATAATTCAGACTTTGATGGCTTTGGAAACATTTAAATTGATTACTTATATAAATTTTATATAATTTATAAAAGTACTTTGTTTTAATTAATTTGTCTATATTTATTATTATCAATTATTATTAATATTATTTTATTTTTATTTATTAACATTTTTGTTTATATCTCTTATTTTTTTGTTTATTAATATATCATTTTGTTTATATTTAGCGTTAATTATTGTAATAAATTTTGTTTATTAATTTATCTTTTTATATTTATCATTATTAATTCATTTTATTTATAAATTTGAATTCGTATTTATATATCATATTATTATTAATAATAATTATTAATTTTTTTGTCTTTAATTCATTATTTTATATTATTTATTGTTAAATATTATTGATTTATTTTATCAATTCATACTTTTTGTTTATAGTTTTGTTATTAATTTACTTTTGGTTATTAATTTATTATTTATCGTTAGTATTATAAATTTATTTTTTTCTTCATGAATTTATCATTTTTGTTTACAATTATTAGTATAAATTGTTATAGAGTTTTGTTTATTA
Organism: Acanthosepion pharaonis; assembly: GCA_903632075.3. Classification (NCBI taxonomy): domain Eukaryota; kingdom Metazoa; phylum Mollusca; class Cephalopoda; order Sepiida; family Sepiidae; genus Acanthosepion; species Acanthosepion pharaonis. The sequence goes on along the minus strand of CAHIKZ030000588.1, from coordinate 95,484 downwards.
ATGTATCAATTTTGTTTACATTTATTATTAATTCATTTTTGTTTATTAATTTATAATTATTATTTTTGTTTATTATTATTAATAATAATAATAATAATAATAATAATAATAATAATAATAATAATAATAATTTGGTAAACTTAGACCTTCTAAAAACGGTCTGTTAAAAGGCTGATTTTTTCCGTTGACACCGCTATTATTTTAACTACATTCATTCCTCGATAATGTTTATTGTTTTAAAAAGCAATAATGAGAATTGTTGTAGAACCTGAACACATGAAAGCACATTATATTGCTTTCGCATATTTTAATAATTTAGTAAATATTAATAAATTTATGAATACAAAATTGTTTTCATATTTATTTCTTTATAAATTGGTAAATAAATATTATATTGCATAGTTTTCATACAATTGTATTAGTCTTTAGAATGTTGTAAATATAACATTATTCTTGTAAATCTAATAAATAAATAGTGTTTAAGATGCTGTAAATTCTCAAGGACAAAAAATCGTATAAATTTATTTTCGTCATATGTTTAGATTTTATTCCAATTCTAATCATCACTTTTCAAAATAACAAACATCGCTGAGGAGTGAAGGTAGTTAAAATAATAGCGGTGTCAATGGAAAATTCATCCTTTTGACACTTCGTTTTTTTGCGGACACGAAAGTCGACGTTTACCATTAATTTATTTTAATTATTTTATCTATGTTTTGCTCCTTTAAAATATATTTTACAAATTTGTTATAAATAAATAAAAGTTTTGAACGTCAAAGTTTTACCGATTATGTAAACCTTTGGTAAGTGAATCTGCGATTAGCGATTTTGTGGAGGATGAGATCCTATTGTAGTTTTAAATGTCATAGACATAAAATTAGGTGTCTTCTTCCATTAATAAGAAGTATTAATTAATATGAAATTCACAATTCAATGGAAAATATATTTTAATTTATTTGAACTATAGTCCTCATAGAGGATTACAACCATATCACGTATAAACACCGTACGACAGCGATCCCCAATATTAAAGCAGCGTCGAGCGTGGTCAGTATCTAGATGGGTAACTGTTTGGGAATACTAGGCACTGTAAGCTTGGATGTGTGGGTGCTGTAATGTATAATGCCCCGGAAATGTTAATCGTAGCGCTGAATTTCAATTCCCATTAGGTGCTAGTGGTTGTGAGTTTAATACGCACTGGTTTAGCAGAAACAAACAAGTACTGGTATTGTGATTTTGCAAGCGTAGCTTAGACACAAAGCCGAAAGTATGGAGCACCCAGTGAGGATCGAATTCACGACTCAGTCGTAAATGTTCTAGCGAGACAGGCTAGAAATAACAGTCGTCAACAAATCATTTGAGTCAGTCGACCCAGTACTTTCTGAGCGACTGTTCGGTTAAACTCTCTTCCTACGGACGGGAGGAACCCGAAGGAGGCTACGCTGAAGGGCGGAGTCTCCTTCGGGGAGGTAGACCGGCCCTGAACCCGTTTATACGAGTTCAATGGGCATATTTTTGGCCGAGCCCACGGGCTCGGAATGCCCACGTTAAAAAGGCCTTGTGCCACATGACACCATCGTTGGGGGGGGTGACTGAATATCGTCAACAAATCATGCTATTACAGTGCTATTTTGTCTCTCTAATATCAGTTGTTATTCGTTGCTGATGAACCAGTGTGTATTGAACTCACAACCACTATATGACAGCAACACATTTTTAAGCTTGTATGTTAACTGTCTGTCTGTCTGTCTGTCTGTCTATCTATCTATCTATCTATCTATCTATCTATCTATCTATCTATCTAATAGCATGATTTGTTGACGACTGTTATTTCGTCTCTGTAATACCAGTTCTTATTTGGGCACCTCGAGGTGGTGTAATGGTTAGCAAGCTTATCTCGCTAGAACAATTACGACTCAGTAGTGAGTTCGATCCTCACTGGGTGCTCCATACTTTCGGCCTTGTGCCACATCTGAGCTACGCTTGGAAAATCAAGGGGCACCTCGAGATGGTGTAATGGTTAGCAAGCTTGTCTCGCTAGAACAATTACGACTGAGTAGTGAGTTCGATCCTTACTGCGTACCTCTTACTTTTGGCCTTGTGCCACATCCAAGCTACGCTTGGAAAATCACTATACCAGTTCATGTTCGTTGCTGATGAGCCAGTGTGATATTGAACTCACAACCACAATATGACAGCAACGCATTTTTAAGCTTGTATATTAAGTCTGTCTATCACGTAACAGTTCAGTACCCTTTTCTTTGTTTCCAACGAAATTTTCCTGTCTCTTAATACTCTGCTTAGCTTTTGGAATGCATCTTTGGCCATTCCAATACGTCTTCGGATTTCAGTGTCCCACTTTTCGTCCTCTGTTAGAACACTTCGCATTTATTTAAATTTTTGTACCTGCTTTCTCTTTATTTCTTTTGGTTGATTTATTATTTTTCCCTCCCTAACTTTCAACATATCGCATTTCCATTTTTATCTTCCTTTTCTCTCCTTTTCGTTTGCTTGAATTTTACTTTTTTTCTCTCCCTTTTTTTATCGTCATTCTATTTGGTTCGCAAAGTGCTGCATTGCGTAATATCGCCGAGGAACTTTAAATCGGCGAACGGAGTTCAAATGGAGTTTGAAATTATACTTTATGCGATGGCCATTGAAGAAGATATGAATCCAACCTTTAAATTCTCTGTGATCTAAATACTAAGGTAGCTACCACTTCCAAAACAGAATAACTATAATTTAGTGGTTTTATGTAAATGTTATACCTGACGTATCTATTCTATTATTAATAGACTTTCCCACACATAATAAGTAGTAGTAGTAGCGGTCGCCAGTTGGGCTCAGTGGTGTTGAGCGAGTCAGTCGATATCGGACATTGAAGTATCAACCATCACAACTAGATTGCTGCGTCATTAACTCTTATTTCAAGTTCCTAACGTTTTGTACGTCGAACCAAATTTAGGACGACTTATTGAAATACAAGCCTTCACTGTGAAAACTACTCTACAACAGTAAAACATATAGTTCAGCTTAATATCTATAGAATCTTGTTCGTAAGTTTCAGCTTTTGTAACTTGCACACTCGTATTAAACGTTTTGGCATCTTAAAAAAACCTTTTATCTCTATCCTTTATCTCCAGATTTACTTATTGTTATATAGGAATAAAGTGTCGCTGCCGACACTTGAGTTTGAACGTAGATCGCCAGTGAGTAAACGCAGGCGATTCCATTATCGGATTAAGTAGACTACATGACCATAGAGGAAACCCATAAGTAGACAGTAGCTTGGCGTCTAATTGATCTGCATTTCTATTCTATCCTCTATTACTATACGGACTGCTATTCTCTACTCTATTCACTACACTATTTCTCTATTCGGATCACTATACGGATTACTATTCGAGTAAGTATTATTATTCGAGCAAGTACTATTAGTGCGAGTGATATTCGAAGGCGTCTGGCACTAGCATTGTTCAACGGCGTTACTATATTTGTATCTCCGATTACAAACTCTCTACTACAACGAGCATTACAAAAGTGATGAAGAGTATCCGTTGACAATACAAAAGTGACACCGAGTATTCCTTGACATTACAAAACTTATTTTCTTCTATATTCATTATTTAGTCTTTTATTTAATGAAATTATTATTATTATTGTTATTTCCAATCATAATAATGACTTTCTCTCGCTCAATCCATCTCCCATTTTCTCTCTCAAATTTGTTTTCCCATTCTTGGCATTATCCGTTCGCTTTCCTTTAATAATCGACACATTTATTCCGCCTCTTTCTCACCTGATGGACCATTTGCTAGTGGCCACAAAGGATGGGGCTGTGTCAGTAAATTAACATTACTTCGAGGTTACTCTCTGTTTTTCTATCCACATTATTATTCGTCTACAGTCACTAACTGACTGCTCCGTGTCCGTTCTTCACGAAACACTAAACCCATAAAATAAATATAAGAGAAGAAACATCCAGGCTTAATGACATGTTTACTAACACACCTAACAGTAAATTTTATTGTAGTGATTTTTGTTAAATGCGAATCTTTTAGTCAGGTCACACTACAATTGTTACTGGTACCATGTAACCTAATACCACCTGCTGCTTGGGTTATCAGCCAATAAAACGGTTCCGCCTACCAAGCTTTCTGGGTGAGGTCTTAATTGATTGATAGATTTGTTTATTTTACGGTTTATCAACCCTTTGTGCATTATTTAAAGCCGAAATACATTTTGGATCATAAGAATAATTTTTTTTTTGCGAATGAATATTGAACTAATATTTTTTGAGAATAACAAGGATTTTTTAAGAAGATCTACAATGTAATCGATAATTGGTGGGGTGGAGATGAATTTAAACTTTTCCCTAGTGTATTTGCAAATAAGTGAATGTAACGACCTTGAATGGAATTCGAACTCGGCACTCCAATTTCTCATTCCGAGTTTCTATCCTTTATCATTTTGGACGAGGTTTAAAAACAGCCAGGCAGGATTAAAAACAAGAATTGTCAAAGGTTGGATGAACCTTCTTGTAGGGTCAACGGTCACCTAGCACAATGGAGTAGACTAGGTTCCATGTATGTAGCCAGTCCACCTGTGACACTTCATCGCTTGGTGGACGGCTTTCAATACTGAAGTCAACGGGCAGGGCAGAAGATTCCCCAGATAGAATAGACAGCCATTTGTCCATGTCTAAGTTGAACCTTCAAGCTGGAGGACATTGGCTGTGGTTTGATCTAGTCAGGGATGAGCAGAGCCAGGTCTACTTGTCCAAGTGTTGCTACGCATAAATGAATACCTTTCCGGCTTTCAACCCAGATATGTTAAACGAATTGGTCGGGTGCTCAGCTGCACAGCAATCCTACCACCACATCCACTCATAGAACTGATGATGATAATGATGATGATGATGATTCACTTAGACTGAAATCCTATGTAAATTCATCGTTTTTAGTTTTTTTTATGATAACAAGTGTGATTGCTGTATTTATTTATTTACTCTGTTTAGCGTAGTTTGGCATATGTTGTTAAGAACTAAGTCACGAACATTGCGTATGTTGTTAAGAACTAAGTCACGAACATTGCGTATGTTGTTAAGAACTAAGTCACGAACATTGTTTCACAATTGGTGTGCAACTTAGTCGATTAGAGCATAAGACCAGAATACAGTCGCACACGATGGTAAAAATCATTGGCAATAGCTTGCGTAACTTGATTCTAACTAATCGCTCTCATCATTATTCTTCTTTTATATGCCATGTATCTTCAGGATGCGAACGATCATCAACCTCCACAATTTCCTGTTCCTTGCTGTCCAAAGTAACGTTTGACATTTTACTTTGTCTTTGTTCTTCTTTTGTCATCTATTCAAATACAATTGTTAAGTATAATCAACTGTTTCCCCTTATTTTTCTAACGTATATCCAGTGTTAAATTCTCTAAGCCTTCTTTTCTTATTACGCATCTCTGAAATTT
>CAHIKZ030000588.1:32500-85000 GCA_903632075.3 Acanthosepion pharaonis | reverse complement strand
TAATTGCAGATACTTATTTGTTTCCGTTGTCTGTAGTCGACGTTAGAACCTGGGTATAATTCAATATTTCGAATGCGAGTTTTTAAGAGGAAGAAATAGTCGATCTATAAAAGATTGGTTCTACATCTTCTTGTCCTTTGGTGGTCAGTACATTTACCTGCTATTCTCTACAGTTAAAAGAGCCAGATGAGACCAAAAATGGAATACTGCTGTCACATATGGGCAGGAACTGACCAGTCTTCACTCTTTACTTTCGAGAGAGTCCAAAAGCGTCTCTACGTCCTTGGGGGTGAGGAATGATTTTCCACCCCTACAACTCATTTTTCACAGACGAAACGTCGCAAGCTTCCCGCTGTTCTGCCGCGATTTCCATGGAGATTGTTCTGACGAAGTACATTCCTTAGTTCGACCAGTTGTAACCGTTACGCACATTGTAGCGAACCAGCCTCATTTCCTTCGTATTCTATCGGTGAGATGTAAGTTTCACTCGAGCAGCTTCTTCCCGCAAACCGCTGAATATGTGGAACCGACTCCCAAGAGGATACTACCCTGATCACTACAATTTTAACCTGTTCTGGCCAAGGGATAAACGTTATCTTCTCCATATACCACCATAAACTGTGCCTCTTAATCTGTGATACTCTACCGTGAGTGGCACGTGGGCCTTGTACAGGTTGAATATCATCGTAAAAACAAAAAAAAAAAGATCTATGTATATATATCTATCTATCTTTTCTATCTATCTATCTATCTATCTATCTATCTATCTATCTTTCATATTGGTCTATCTATCTATCTATCTATCTTGGTCTATTCATCTATCTATCTATCTATCTATCTATCTCTATCTATCTATCTATCTTGGTCTCTTCATATCTATCTATCTTCTATCTATCTTCTATCTATCTATCTATCTATCTATCTATCTATCTATCTATCTATCTATCTATCTATCTATCTATCTATCTCTATATATATATATCTCAACCTTTTCATATCTATCTATCTATCTATCTATCTATCTATCTATCTATCTATCATCTATCTATCATAGGCTTTTCATAACTCCGATTCATATATACTTGTTTCTGTCTTTTCCTTTTCTTTCCCCCTTTCCTCTCTCTTTCTAACACAGAGTATCTGCATCTAACTATCTACCGCAGTCATTTTAAGCGTACTGTATTGCCAATAACCCAACTTTTAACCCGGTGTAAATATTGCCTTTCCTTTTAACTGGCGACTAAAAAAGCGCATAAACATGAATAAAAGACACAGCCACTTTTGCCCATTCTATTCATTGCACTGCCTTTTCATTATTCTGTCTGTAAACTGTCGCATAAAACATCTAGAGACTTGCCATCGTACTGCTAAATGCCCAAACGCTGTCTATATTAAACGCTTTCCTGTCTTTGCTGCTCTGAGAAATATTAGAAACAGGCTTGAGTAAATAGAACAGCAATAATAACCAATATCACAGCAGCAAGGGAGCTTCCATTTCCCTTTAGACATCCAAACCCACTCACTTAATCAACTTTCTATTTTTCCGCCCTAATCCGACTACCCTATCACTCACTCCACTGACTCTTAAATCTCTTAAACCGACGATTCCACATTACGTTGACCAACCCAATATGGCGGGCCAGTCACTGAGGAGCGATTCATTACATACACAAACTTGTGTACGCCTACACACATGCAAACACACCGCGTTATGTTCTATATGCAAAAATGGCCGCTTCTGAAGCAGTTGAGAAAAATTGGCCGTGCATCAGCAGTGGGTGGTAAAAGAGAGAAAGAAAAAGTAACGGTTTTGGGAGTAGAAGATGAAGGGATTTCTGATTGGCTACTTCCCTGCCGGGACGCTGTGCTGTATTCTCGACCGCTTGTCAGTCCCCTCGCTTCCCAGCTCGCATTTCTTAGTTTTTACTTTCTATCTCTTTTTCTCGTTTTCCGCTACTAATTCACCTGCCGCCGCACGGCCGTTTCCCGCTATTCATAAAGAATTAACAAGACTTGTGTTCATTGATTTGCCATTATACCCAATTACCAACGCGGGCTGTTCATCAATGCACTAGTAAAACGATCACCTTCGTCAGTATGATCATTTAATTCCCTACAAATTATTAACACACCTAATTCTATTTTATATTGTTTCCCCCGTCTTTCTCCGAACAGCTAGCGCGTAACGGCAGGGGTGCCCGCGTCACACATTGTTGAAGGAGTGGACGGTGTGATGTTAGTGGTGGGCTAAGGGCGTGTTAGAATGCCGGGCAAGCCGGGGAGAACCAGATTAGGGAGGAAATAATCCTTCGTTGACGGAGAGCATCAAGGGAGGTAATTATTGAATGACAACAAAGATCCATCATTTCCCACGGATGTTTCTTGAAGTTTGGTGTGCTTGAAAATTTCGGGGCAGAATCAGTTGTTGTGATAGTAGGTAACATAGGGTATTTGAACCCGTGTCGTTTATTTGGCACACACATATACATGCACCACATACATATAAACGGCTGTGAGTAAGCGCCTGCTCAACAAGCGCACACATTTACAAATCCACACGATCACGCATATACAGAGAGAGAGAGAGAGAGAGAGAGAGAGAGAGAGAGAGAGAGAGTGAGAGTGAGAGAGAGAAGGGAGAGGGAAATAAAGTAAAGGTAAACGTATGCTATGGACACAAAGGCGTAGATAATGTAAGGATCAGAGGTTGTGCGTGCATGAGAGAAAGAGAGAGAGTGTGTGCGTGTGTGAGAGAGAGGGCGAGAACTAAAGTGAGAGAGAAGAGAAAAGCACATAACAAAAGAAAGTGAGAAAAAGGGAGAAGGGAGTAAAAGAGTTAAGATATGTTAATATATATATATATATATATATATATATATATATATATATATATATATATACTGAAATACATGATGGTATTTTTCATTTTTCTTTTTCTAAAGAATCCTTTTTGAACAACACTTTGTTCAAAAGTAAAAATGAAAAAATGCCGTGCTTCCTTTTCAAATCAGTATTTATGTTCTGTGACATTAAGTCTTTGTTCATATATATATACAGTGTAACCCGGATATAAGAGACCCGGATATAAGAGAAACCCGGATATAAGAGAGATTTTCTCTGGTCCCAAATTAGAGCCATACTTACCTAAACAAAAAAGACCAAACCCGGATATAAGAGAAACCCGGATATAAGAGACTTCTTCTCCGGTCCCGACAACTCTCTTATATCCGGGTTACACTGTATATAATTCATATCCTTTTTGGAAGTACAGGGTGGTCCGAAAATTTTGTCACCTTTATATAATATAATTTTCTATTTCAGATGGCTGTCACAAAAAAAGATGGTGATCATACAGACTTTCTCGATGCTTGACAGCGTCAATGAAAGTGAATAAACTGAAACCGGTACATGTGATTAGTATTATTGTGTTACTTGTTCATATATTGTTCTCGCTACATTTTGGTAGGCTGTGACAAGACTTTCGGACCACCTTGTAGGTAACCATGAAGTTCCGCTTTTCTTTATTAATTTTAATTTTGCCATGCACGTTTAGGAAATATAGTGGACTGGTTTCCCGTTGTCTTCTCTACAGTTTGAAATTTAGATTTTTTTTCCTTCTCTTAGTATGGTTGTCTTCTAAGGCTAGAGAGCCGAGTCTATTTGCTATTTAACCCATAGCTCGAGGTGGATTGTACTTGAGCAAAAGTAAACACAACAGTCTCGTCCGGAGCTCATCGATTCAGCTTATAAACAATTACAATCGCATATCACCAATGACACGTACACCTACATAAGTATTATGTACATTTATGTGTATATATCTATGTGTATGCATACATATACATTGACTATATATAGCTGTATGCGTATGTAGTGATTTTCCAAGCGTAGCTTAGATGTGGCACAAGGCCGAAAGAATGGGGCACCCAGCGAGAATCGAACTCACTACACAGTCGTAACAAGCTTGCTAACCATTACAATCGAACTCACTACATAGGCGAGACAAGCTTGTTAACCATAACACCGCCTTGGGGTGCCCGCGATTTTCCAAGCTTAGCTTGGATGTGGCACAAGACAGAAAGTAAGGGGCACCCAGTGAGGATCGAACTCACTACTCATTTGTAATTGCTAACCATTACACCACATCGAGGTGCCCAACCGTATGCGTATGTATACATGCATATTAGGAAAATTAATGACAGTGAAAAAAATGCGTGTCGTGTCCCGTCCTATAAAGATAAACTTCATCGATATGATATAAAGAAAATTTAAGGTTAAAACTGTTTTCGTCGTTTGAGTTAATTCAGTCACAGGACAGATATATTTTTAGCTTTCCAAATTGAAAGAAATCATAAGATTTTAAGGTACAAAATTTGCTGCAAAATAGATGTCCAAAATTATGTAATTATGTAACAGATCAATTAGGCCGATGTTATAAGTGGGTAATTTGTGAACAAATTTGACAAACCGGAATAAATTCTTTCAGCAAATTTGATTCGTTTTCTACGGCTTATCAACCCTTTGCAGGTTATTCCAGAACATTTTTAGATTGTAAGAATTTCTTTTCGGAGATTAGATGGATTCATGCCTTTCCCAAGTGTATTTGCGCGCAAGTGAATATAACGAACCTAACTGAAATTGAAACTCGGCCATCCGATTAACAATTCCGAGTCGTTATCTATTCCACCACCCACATATCCAAGCTTACAGCACCTGGTATTCCCTAGAGGTCACCCACCTGACCATACTGATCAGGCTCAACTTTGCTTAACTTCGGTGATCGTACGGGAACCGGTCTATCAACGCTATATGGCCGAGAGAAAAAGTGAGCTGAACCTGTAAGAAATGAACTGGGAATTGAACTAAACACATTTCCTCGACTCAGATTACTTCTCCATTGTGATGGAGTTCATGCTTCAGTTTGCTTGTTAACTAGAGTGCCCAGTTGTCTCTTGCTGGGTTAGCAGAAATGGATTCATACAATTCCTGAGGTTATCTGTGCAAAAAGGGAATTCCACGATCAAAGCCGAATTTGAACTCAGCATGCTGCTCCCACTTTCCGGACAGGTAACCACTACACACACACACACACACACACACACACACACACACACACACACACACACACACACATATATATATATATATATATATATATATATATATATATATATATATATATATATATATATATATATATATATATATATATATATATAACTAGCAGCATGGCCCGGCGTTGCCTGTGCTTGATTCAAAAATCGTACGACTCATACAGCAATCGCTATCACTCGACTTAAAATATTTTTTGCCCTTCCTTGCCTTTTTTTTAAAGGAGTGCCCTTTGCCGTGCTGATGTTGCTAGATGCCTTACTTCTTGCCTATCTCACACTGCGATTTTTTTCTAAGCTCTATACTAAACATTAAATCTGTTACGAAAAAAGAACTAAACAAAATGAACACAAAACGATCAGCTTTAAAAAAGGACTCGTAACTGGAAAAACAGAATGAAAAAAGAATGTTAACAACAAATGCTTTTTCACACCCAACCCAGTTCTGCGGAATCAGAATCAACGTTGAGTTTAAGCAAGCTAATGAGCCAATTGGAGTAAAGTGCCATGCAGATTTAAATTTTTCCCGCTTGTGACGAATGCAGCTATTGATATTTTTTGCATGCTAGCATGCTAGTTAACATTCGTGTCAGTCAGCTGTTGGCTCTCACGCTGGCCAATAGAATCTTCCTGCCTACTCGTGGCAGCCAGCTATAGGCTCTCACTCTGGCCAGTAGAAAATGGCCTCAAACTACATGAAAACTGCCGTAGAAGCATGAAAAATCGATTATTTCCACTATCCATGGGAGTTGGGAAATGCAAAGTCGGCCTTGAACTTTCCGCTAACTTGGAGCATGTGCATGTAAATTTTGGTGCAAATCCGTCGAAAATTGTGGCCGTGCATTCGTTACACACACACACACACACACACACACACACACACACACACACACGTGCGCATCCTGCCTTTTATAGATAGAGATAATAATAATAATAATAATAGCTGGTCATTCGTATTCGAGGATACCCGTCTACTAGGGTGGCTAGCCAATCTCTATTGCAGACTCTCGCTCAGGCACATTTGTGTTTCTTAAACACCCACAGAGCCCACCTGTGATTTATACTGCAACCATGCTGAGCAGACTTTATTTACAGTTTCTGGGAGAGAGCGTGTTATCTAGAATGATCAACAATCTGAACAACACCAGCACATTCAAACCCTCGGTCACGATGACTTGTTACTTCGTGCTAGCACAGCTATCGACGGCCACAAGTGTTCAGTCTACCCAATTTCACTCACAAGGCTTGGGTCAACCGGTGATATGGTTTTCAGGCACTTTGCAAAGGTACCGCACGCTGGGATCGTCGTCCCCACCTCCAGACCGATAACACCAGGAAGTTTCCTTTCTGACAAATCGAACATGGTGCCATTCGAAACAAAAATATCGAATATATATATTGCCATCCACAGACAGGCAGTTTCGCTGTATCACAGCTCTTCAGTGTGGCTAGACTATCGATTGCTTCAAGCCGGGATTGAAACCCGACCGATTTGGTATCAGTCAGAGATTCTACCCCGAGGCTATCGTCGCAAGACAGTGAGGAAGGGAAATTTTAACGTTTTCTATGTGAAATACGTCAGTGGCTCGAAGAGCTTAATTCAATTCGGTTGAAGAGCAATGCGTTATTAACATTCTAAGCTACTGTTTTTAAAATGACTCTTATCTCAAGAGAGCTCAATGAGATTTTCCGGGAGCATATATATTGTCATCCACAGACAGATTGTTTCACTGTATCACAGCTCTTCAGTGTGGCTAGACGTCCGATTGCTTCAAACCGGGATCGAATATATATATATATATATATATATATATATATATATATATATAAAAATACAGACTGTTGGTCAATTTTGACTAACAGTCTGTATTTAGATGAAGACTTAGAGGGAATATTTAAAAGATGCATACTACTTGCTTTGATTTTTTAATCACTACACATTCTATTAGTAAGTGTTTTTTAACAGCCAATAATTTATACAAGAAGGTTCTTTTTTTTTAAATCCAGAGAGTAAAAGACAAATATAGGGGAAGAAAACAATAGAGAAAGACATAAAAAGGAGGATGTATCATCAATACGTCAAACTTTCGTTAAGAAAATTCCTGTTATTGTGTTTTTTAAGCGCTGTATTTCTTCTGTCTCGATTGGAGTATTTGATTTTATAAGTTTTTTTTTCCGTTTCACTGAAGCAGACGGTAAACACATGAGAGCGTTATCGCATCCTCTTTCCATCTTTGTTTTTCTCACTGAAACCAAAGAGCACCTCTGGTATGTCTTTTCCATGTTTCATCGCGATCAAACGGAATAGTGCATTATTTATGAGGTATCGGCAGGGCATAACGTACACGCTAACTGACTAACTAACGAACTTAGCTAAGGAGCGAAGGAACACGAGGAATATGTTTTCTTTATTGTGTGTTTACTCTTTATGAAAAGTGGTTTCTGTACGATGATAGGAAAAGTGGTGGGTAGACAAACATGCTTTTCACACAACCTTCCTCCCCAAATAAATCTTCATCCCCAATCAGCCAGTTATGTGCCATGCGTGATACACGCTTAGGCAATCATGTATCTTCCGATACATGACTGACGAAGCGGATTTTTCCCGCAGCAGGTTGCCATTTCTTTCTGCGGTAGACCAGTTGCCATCCAAGACTATAGAACTCAGTCTGTCCTGCTTTTTACCAATAGAGGGTAAGAGGAAGAGGATTCATACCTTTTCCATATGTATTAGCACGTAAGTGAATGTAATAGATTCGACTGGAATTCGATCTCGGCTCTCCGATTACTTAATCCGAACCGCTATCCATTACTCCACCGTATCCTTTTGACCGTTGTAATGCGTCATCGTCATGTCATCATGGTGGAATATTACTGCCGTGATTTGTGACCGATACATAATAAGTTGAAAAGAATTTTGTCCGACAATCGTAAACTGGGATAATGTATGAAAACATACACAGTTAGACGTCGAGATCCCGCCCCACCCTTTCTCATCATCAGACTTGTTCCCTACAGATTATTACTTTGTCTGGTTATTATATGTAAATATACATGTCAACGGATGTACATCAATGCGGACCAGGTCGAAAATGTGTTCTGGGTCTTTATCGACTCTCATGAGTTCAGGTTTTATTATTATAGAATAAATTCTCTACTGGGTCTTTTAGCAATCTTGTGTCACTTCAAATAGACGGATTGGGTCACGGTATAACGTTTTTCAAGCTTGGGGTTTAAAATGGCTATTTATTTCATTCCAACGCCAATGCCTGTGCCGTTATTTAACCATATGCAATCATGTACAGACTGTGATCTGCGAACATAAAAAAAAAACTAAAGAAAATAAATTAAAGAAATAAACTTTTAAGTGCAATAATTGTGAAGGCATTTCCAGTTTTTTATTACTGACCTTAAGTTTCTGCTTTTATGTACATAAGTAAATTTGGAGAGACGCGATACTTAAAGTGAAACTCTATGTATTTTCCTTTATCCTTTTCCCCTTCGGCTCCCTCAGCCCCCAAAAAATCCGAGATAGAAGAGAGAGGAGTACTTAAAATAAAATAAAATATCATTTCAGACAATAATTTCTCATATTCACTCTCGTTTAATTGTCATCAATCTCACTAAAAACATTTTTGATAAACTTCAGATGCTTAAAAGGCATTAACAGTATCATAGCTTTCAAAGCTAAAGAAAATTTTCACATTTTTATTATTACAGGGGCATTTTTTAAGAAAAGTATTGTGTAAAATATAGCTCCACATTATAATTCTGCTTGTTCCCTGGCTAGTTTAGTTAGCGCGTGCCCTGCGCCCTGCCATTAATTCAGATAAATAATGGATCGTTTTTGATTTCGAGGAAAGACGGAAGAAAAAGATATATGAGAGACGCTGTTTGGTTTTGGCTAGAAAAAGAAAGCAGGCAGAATAATAACAAAGAAAAAGGGCGCTTCGACGTGGTGCAATGGTTGACAAGCTTGTCTTGCTTGATCAAATACGACTAGACAGAAAGTTTTTAATGGGTGCTCTATACTTTTGATCTTGCGCCGCATCTAATTTGTGCCGCTTAGAAAATCACCGTAATAATAATAAAAAAAAATGGAAGAAAAGAAGGAAAATAAAAGAAAGGAAAGACAGAGGAAGCTATAACGCTGTCAAGTGTTTAACGTCTGTTTCTGTGAAATGGAAAACATTGTCAGTTTTAAATCTCGTCATTTGGTGTGTGTGCATATATATATATATATATATATATATATATATATATATATATATATATATATATATATTAAAAAAAGTGGGATATGATTTTTATTAGACAAAAAAGAAAAAAAATTATGATTAAATTTTGCTCTCGTCAAAATATTCTCCTTTAGCCTTGATTACTGCGGCACAAATGTTTGGCATTTGTTGCAAAAGTTTCTCAAAGAATAAGTTTGATAATTGAATCCATTTTTTTTCAACGACTGTATGAGTTCTTTTTTATTTTTTACTATTCTGCTAATTCTGGAGATGGCTTCAAACTTTTAAACTGGGTATATATATATATATATATATATATATATATATATATATATATATATATATATATATATATATGTGAAGAAATATAGTTTTAAGGTGTGCTATATTTATGGAATAAAGTGCTCAATATCAGGGATAGAGCGTATGTAAATATAAAAGTGAACATTGAAGTCAACACTCAGAGGCGACAGACTGTTTCATGCTAAATGCAGTCATCAGGCCTGTCGCATATTATTTTAATCCGTAATGCATACACACACACACACATGCACACACACATGCACACACACATGCACACACACGCGCACACACACACACATACACGCACGCACACACATATATATATATATCGGAATTTTTTATATGAAATAACCGAACAAAATATGTAAGATGGAGTTCGTTTATACATGTATATATATGTATATGTATATTTCTTCTTATTATAAACATTATTTTAGTGAGTACATGTGTTTAAGTAGATATCAATCAGTGCAATTAACGTTTATTTTCATAAGAAATAATCTCGGATTAAAAAATCCATTAATTGCTTTAATCTGAAGTTGAAAAATAAAAAAGATTAATCTAGTTTAGATAGGAATGGAATAGTGTAGACATATAGCATGAAATCTTTAGCCTGTCATTTTATTTTAGGTTATTTGGTTGCTATGATGATACATGGCCTCAAAAATGATAAAAATCAAAACGATTATTTTCTTTTTGGTTAACCTTTTCTTGAATACACAAAAGTTTTGTCTTGGTCTGTCTAAGAATTAGTATTTTATGATTCTTGAATTCGACTTTTTTATTTTCTTCGTTTGTAAAATTACCGCTCAAAAATGCAACTCATGGCATGATATAGTGATTTTCCAAGTGTAGCTTAGATATGGCACAAGGCTAAAAGTATGGGGTATTCAGTGAGAATCGAACTCAGTATTCTAGCGAGACATGTTTGCTAACCATTACACCGCCTCGAGGTGCCCAACGCGGGACATGATATAACAGTGAAGAAATAGCTCTTGAATGAAATTACAAATCATTGATACTGAAATAATCTATTCATTAAACGTAGCGATAACGTTTAGAACACATTGATATCACATTGAACAAGAACAAAAAGCTTTAAGCAGTTAGTAATTTGAGAGTCTATAGGTTCCATCAATTCAAAAAAATAATGGGCAATTTTTAAAATGATTTGAAAGAGTATCACTTATACAATTTCATTATTAAACACTCAAAGACACCATCCAATTTCATTATCATCATTTTATTCTTTTTTTATCCAAAGAAAAAAAATAAACGCTGCTAAAGGGTTGAAGGGTTAAATTCAGTAATGGTTGCTTTTCGATTTTGATAAAATTAATGGCGACTCTAAAGCGTTAAATGAGAAGTGATTTGAATGTTCCTCTTTTTTTTTGGCCCCTGTTTAGGCAAGGGCAAAGATTATAATCAATAAATCAATAAAAAGGCCTTCTTCAGTCGATTTTGATTCTGATTTTCTATTTTTTATTTTCTTGACCTCGTTATCTTGAATCGCATTCAAAACGAGGCTATTTGTCTTTTCAATGACCGTTCTCTGATTAACCCATCCCCAGTAAATCGAACATAGTCTTGTAATATTATTCCCACTACTTTTTCACATTAGTCACTTTCCCGTAGCAGGTTTTCAGCCATTTTTTTTTACATTTTCATTTCCATAAAAATACGCATTCGAAGTTTGTTTTGTATTCATTTTTTTATTGCATCAATTCTAGTTGTTAACGACCAGTCCTTCGATCAATGCAGGCGTCTCCCAAGGATCGCTTCATGGTTCAACTGTCTTTCTACTTTATATAAAGTAGGTCTCGACAACATTTTGCTATGTACCGATTTAGGGTTTTAAAATCATTCAGTGTGCCAACAGCATACGTATTTTTATACAAGTCAAGGTCAACATACCTGTTCTACAATATATTTTATATAGTAGTATATAGTATATATACTTTAAAGTATATTAAAATTTAAATAGTTAAACATCTTCTTTGCGTTGTAGTAGTTATTGGTACGTGATGTAATTTGCGGCTGCGTGCCATTGGAAATTGCTTGGCGTGCCTCGTGTGGCATGCGTGTCGTAGTTTGCCGACTTCTGATATAAAGGTATCTAGAAATCCTCCCATAGGCAGATAACTATTGCATTTTAGGTGAAGTGAATGACATACAGAGTTTCATAATTCCACCCTTATTTTGTATATCATCGCGTATGATATTCACGGTATATCGGGTATACCCTTAGTCAAACTAGGTATGTCATTTTTCACTTAACCTAAAATGCAATAGTTATCTGCCCTTGGGAGGATTTCTAGATACAGAATTGAAAGCTTTTCAGAATATCAGTGTTGCGTATGTTATAGATAGAAAGTTCTGTTATTTAGTTTACTTCTTTTTTATGGAAATTATCCTTAAAATCAAAGTGTAGTATCTGTTCTAGTATTATTTTTGTAGTCGTTATCAAAGTATATTGATAGAATTTAATTTTGGTGGCAATAAAAACGGGCATAATTAAAAATTAAGCAGAGAAAATATCACAACTACTGTAGTTGATAGGAAACTGGAAACGCACCAAAAGTAAGAAAGAAAAAAGAAAGAGAAACAAAAATGGAAAAGCTAACTGGTTTCAAGCTTCACTTTTCAGAGCGCGATCGAGGTAAATAAAAAAAAACAATTAAAAAGCAATTAAAAAGCAGTTAAAAAACAAACTAAAAAAGACAAAGAAAATTCACACGTCTCAATAATATATAGAGCCTAGTATACCTTTTCATCTTCAGTTTATGTTTAATCCATACAACCACTCTTTACACAGCGATGGTTGTTTAGTTTTAATAAAGATTGTTTCTAGGAATTTCAGATGGAAAATAGAGTGTGATCTGCATAGGGGCAAAAACATCTCCATACTTTTAAGTATGGAGATGTTTTGGCTGAAAACCTGCTACGGGAAAGTGACTAATGTGAAAAAGTAATGGGAATAATATTACAAGACTATGTTCGATTTACTGGGGATGGGTTAATCAGAGAACGGTCATTGAAAAGACAAATAGCCTCGTTTTGAATGTGATTCAAGATAACGAGGTCAAGAAAATAAAAAAAATCTACCTGTTGCCGCATTTAAAAATGCGGCAACAAGTAGATTTTTTATGGAAATGATTAAGTTGACCCTTCCTAATAAATGACGGAACACGTTGATTAATTCTCTTCTCTTAGAGATGAGTAGACCTACATATATAAGCAGAAATGCAGCTACATTTAAATTCATATGTAACTGAACTACAGTCCGTCTGAAATTATCATGCAGACCACATAAACCTCAATAACTCGAAATTCCTTTGAAAAACGTTTGTCAAATTTTAACCGATTAATTTAGATGTCAAACCAATGCTTCAATTAAATATTTGAGGTAATTGCAGCATGTTTGATTAAAGTTATTGGGTTTATTACAAAAACTACAGTCAGAAGTTATGTAGATTAAGCTAATATTAGGTTAAGTCCTCTGAAATCTAATAAAACCTACTTTTTTATTTTTTGCGCCTCATATATGTTGAAATATGTGCAATTGAAAGGATCTAAAAAACGCTGAAAAACAGAAAATAACAAAGTTATTGGCACGGTGATATAATGGATAGCGGCTCAGCCTGAGAAATCGTAGAGCCGAGTTCGAATTCCATTCAAATCCATTACCTTTACTTACGTGATAATACTCTTGGGAAAGGTATGAATCCTCTTTTTCTTCCCCACCAGCTATGGATAAATAGCAGGACAGACAGGGTTCTATAGCCTTGGATACCAACTGGTCTACTGTAGAAAGAAATGGCAACCTACTGCGGGAAAATATCTGCCTCGTCAGTCATATATCGAAAGATACATGATCGCCTAAGCGTGTATCACGCATGGCACATAACTGAGTGCGTATATGGTCATATTGAGGATAGCTACGCAGAGATCATCGAACGAGTGTTGAAAATATAAACTCATTTAAGAACTAGAAGCAAAGGGAAACGATTTAAGAACTTTTTTCCTCGAAGGCAACGTAAATCGAGTTATTACGAAACAACCACTTTTGACCAGTGCTCAGATCTTGGATACAGGCTGGGATTGAGGGAATTAAAAAGGACAAAAAGTGGAGAATATTTTAGAAATTGGGATCTGTCAAGAAATCTCCTAAGCAAACTCGTCTCAGTAAATCAAATGTTTCAAAGCGTGAAAATTGAGCCAAAAAAAAAATACATGAAATTTGACTTTTCTAAAGTATTTTTCAGAGACGAATCTCAAGTGACTCTCAATGGACCTGATGGATGGCCCAAAGGATAGATTTTATCTGTCGCAAATGTGGCTGTGGTTAAAACAAAGCAGCAGGGGGGCGGTAATGTGATGCTATGTACTGGAATTATCGACCAAATCATTATTGGATATTTCAAAGTCGATGAAGAAGTTAAACTGAAACTATTGCTATTTCATAAACAAGTCTTTTTTGAATGATACAAGCTCCAGTCTCAGAGTTTCAAAAGGAAGCGTGTATTTATGCACGACAATGATACTTCTCATGTATCCATAAATTTAATCAGTTAAAAGGTTTACAAGAGAGAAGCTAACGGAATGGCCATCATCATGTCCCAATCTGAATCCGATCGAAAAACTATTGTCACTTGTGAAGAGGAAATTATATGAACCTAGTAAAAAATATGACAAGAATGCAAACCCATGGGAAGCAATTAAAACCACCATATCAGAAAATGAATCTTCTGATGTAAATAAGTTAATAAAATCAATGGATTGCTGGCTGTTATTTAGAAGAGGGGCCATTATATTACTATTTAAATGTTTCAAAGATTTGTCATATATGTTTGTTATTTATTCTATTATAGGCGTTGATCAATTGCTGATGATTTTATTATCTTGTCATTGAAGTAAAAAAAGTGATTTTCTGGTTTTGCATAATAACTTCAGACAGCAGTTTTTATAATAAATTCAATAACTTCCATAAAACGGACTGTAGATCTAAAGATAGGTAAGACATTTTTTGAATTGATCTCAACATAGATGAAGAAGAGAACATAATACATAAATTAGCCGAAGAAAAGCAATGCTTAACACTGGTCGATATTTGCTTAGCAAATCTCACATCAACTTCGCCAATCAACGGCAAACGGAGATACACTGGACATTTCTCGAGACCAAATATATTAGCATAATGATACAGTGTAATTTTCTTGGTTCGTTGCGTTCTCGGCTATATTTATGGACAATGTCCTATTCTGCCGATGACTGGGTCAGTTCCATATATCTAGTTAATATAGGTTAACTGAATCATTACAACCTGTATTGGATATGTAGAAGAAATACTTTATTAAGGAGTCGTTTAAGTTTGCTATCTATATACTGTACTTTTGGAATCTTATAGATCATTTCTTGTGTTCTTTTAATTTATTTCTTCTATGTGCCTTCAGGACGTTAGATATCATGGCTCTCTACAATTTTCTGTCCTTTGTAACTCTTAGTATATTTTGTATTTTTGACATATGTCCTAAACCATGTTCTTCCATCCATTCCCATAAACTCGCTAGGTAGTTTATATACTGTTTTCCTCTGTCCCTCTTTGCCTTCAATATGTCCTGTGAGTGTCAAATTTTCCAAGCCCTCTATTCTCATTATGTGCTCTAGAAATGCCAACTGTGTCTTTCTGGTGTTAAGTATAAGTGTCATTTTAGTTTCAATTGTTAATTGAATATAAATATAATTGAAAATGATATTGTTTTTTACTTTCCAGATTCATGACTGAAATATCAGGACTGAGTGTGTTATCTTAACTTGAGGTGGCAATCAGCCTTGAAGAAGGAGAATTATGGATTCAAATACCAGTTTGAACAAGGATAGGCTCCATCAGCTGTCTTGCAGACGCACCACTGCTTCTATAGATACAGTACACGTGGTACCTCAATGAGCCAAATGGGTTACAGAACTCATGACGTAACGTGAAACCAGAAAAAAGTTGACGAAAAAAACCCCAAAAACAAATCACTGAAGTATATGTTTACGTGAAGTAGCGTTTCTTTTTGATATGTCCCAGAAAGGGATAGATTTGATCGAAGTAGCTAAGTGGTTTTGTTTATTATAACCAAGTAGTACACGGTAGCAGTAATCGACCAATGCTCGTCGGAGTCGCAGGTAAGAGGTGTAGATCAATAATATAACCAATGGCGTAGTCCAATGGACGTCGTCATAGACTTAAGCTCTGTCATACCTACACGTCCGTCTGTATTTATGACGGACACCAACCAATCATATTCCAGTGAGGGGGAACACAGGTGTATGCATATTCCATTATATCACTTTTTTTTAAAAAAATTAAAGACGTTTATGATATGGAACTTTTACTGATTTCAGTAGATGAACCCTTCTGTCATCTTGTGGCTTTACAATGATAAGATTAGTCCGAAAATAGTTTATTGTTGTCATACCTAGTCTAGAGTTACTTAATTTCCAGTTTCCAGCCATAACAGAATTCACAATCATTTACACGGTCTTCTTGAGGAAGATATATTTTCCACTGCAGCCTCTTTCCCACATACATAAAGTTGCAAGCCTATCGTTATTCCATCACTAAGTAGGTATCCATTAACTCGCGAAATAAAGGTAGCACTCTGTTTATTAAAAATTCAATCCTTTGATGATGAGGCTAGAGTGACCTCTATTGTCGCAGACCTGGATATAGAGGCAGTACGCTGTCCAAACTACACCCCTCACACTCTTGACTGTATCGACAAAGGAATACAGGAATTTACATTTCGGACCAGCTTGGTTGCAGGAGTTGCCGGAAAGTTGTCAGTGTTGACACCCACCTACCTTCGGGGTTCCACTCTTGATTTTCTATTTGGATTTACTTCCATAGCGTTTTCCGTGTTTCGGTATAACCGCAAGTTAGCGGAAGTTTAAAATCAGCGTTTTCCTTCCCTTATATTAACTGCCTTCCTGGGCTGTTGATCTTCATCTACCCGAAGCGGCTGGTCACGAGGCACCAGTAATCCGCCTTCGCTCATTCTCCGGCTTGTAGCTGAACTTAGTTGTCAGACTCTATTTAAGACGCATACTATGGAAACATTTTATAGACAATGGGGACTTGTCCCTGCTATGACAACCTTTGGAAAATATATATAAACATTATATACATTACTCTATCATTACTTCCATTTCAAACGTTCAGATTAGCTTCATTCTTTAGTTCCATTAGTTCAAGTTTTTTCAGCTAGAACAAATCATGCTATTTCCACAGAGTCGAATCGTCCTCATTTCCTCTGTATTCCAAATGTAAGAAGAAAGTTCTACCTAGACATGTTTTTCGAAGATCTTTGAGGGGGTACGGTGAAGTAATGGATAGCGGCTCGGATTGAGGAATCGGAGAGCTGAGTTCGAATTCCAGTTCGAAATCCATTACATTTACTTACATGCTAATATCCTAGGGAAAGGTATGAATTCTCTTCTCCCCTCTCCCAGCTATTGGTAAATAGCAGGACAGACCGGGTTCTATAGCCTTAGATGGCAACTGGTCTACCGCAAGAAGAAATGTGGGAAAAAATCTGCCTCGTCAGTCATGTATCGAAAGATACATGATCGCCTAAGCGTGTATCACGCATGGTACATAACTGACTGACTTGTGGAACAGAAATCCGCCTGGGTAATTCCATGAATACTTCAGTCATGACCTCTTCAAGTGTCAATTGTTACCTATTCTCTTTATTTTCATAATATTGACTTCTTACTTTCATTTATATCACATACCCTATTCATCATTATCATTTTAACAGTAACCGTCTACCTTGAGTGGCTCTTGTATTGAAATTTTAGTAAAATAAAAAGTTCAAATATCTAATCGGAAATGCTTACATCCGAACTGATTATCTGATCATGATCAGTTAATGAACAGGTTTACCAGATGAGCTATGGTGTTGATATCAATAAGATTTTATTACATTTGATGAACCCTTTGGTTTTGAGTCATTACCTTTGGTGTTTTCTTCGCTGTACAGATGTTAATTACTCATTATTAGCTTCGTCTGATGTAATGTTGCTAAATTGGTTCCATCATTTGTCACGTTCATTTGCTTTTAATGAGTTAAAGACAAACTTTAATTTAAAAAGAAAAACAAAACAAAAGAAAACATCCCCAAAACAAAAGAATAGCGAGAAATAACCCGACTCAAAACAATTAATTATTTTTTCGCTTTGTGTACAGTCATTTAATTAGTTGTCAAATGATTTTAATTACTTTTTGATAGGATCAACTCCCGCGCAATGTTCGACGATCAACCAATCATAAAGAAATCGATAACTATGATTGCTTTATTCTTTTCCCCACGCTTTCGGGTAATTTTCGCCTGATTCTATTTCTTTTTTTCTTTGTTATATTTTCTCAGTTTGTATTACGGCCGATAAATTGATAATTGAAACTGGAATTCAATTTCAATTCGTATAACGGAACAAAGTCATAGAAACTATCAAATGATATAGAATTATTATCAGCGGCCTTACAATCAGTTATTAAAATTACCGCCACCACAACGAGTTATAGCAACAAAAGGAAAAATACTCCCAATATCACCCATACCAACACATAAAATTGTGGTGTAATTGTCAGCAAGCTGGACTTGTAGATCATAAGTAGGGAGTTCGATCTTCCCCGAATCCCCCATACGTGTAGCTCTTTGCTAAAGCTATTCGATTGAATCATAAAAATCATTTGTGTTTTTCTTTATCAACTTTATTCTTCAAAATATTACGTTTGGTTTCCCAAACAGAAATGATTTATGACTCAACTTGATAAATTACAACACCATCACTGTTGCAATAGAAATA
The DNA here is from genome assembly GCA_903632075.3 of Acanthosepion pharaonis. Classification (NCBI taxonomy): domain Eukaryota; kingdom Metazoa; phylum Mollusca; class Cephalopoda; order Sepiida; family Sepiidae; genus Acanthosepion; species Acanthosepion pharaonis. Next base: position 66,492 of record CAHIKZ030000588.1, on the reverse strand, counting down.
ACTCATTATCATTATAAACACAGAACTTTAACATCATCATCATCATCATCATCAATCCTACGGTTAAGGTCATAGGGTCGCTGTGCAACTGAGCACTTGACTAACTCTCTCGACATGTCGCCGTTGTGTGCCAATGTCTACGCTGAAAGTCGGTGTGGTAGTCATTCACACGTAGCATGTCTTGGGCAAGTAGACCTAACAGAGCTTATCCCTTTCTAGAATTAACAGTATCGGTTTAATCTTTTGTTCGGTTTGAAGTACTGACACTAAATCTCCTCCAAACTAAGAGTTACATGTACGTAACATTTTTTTTTATCCCGTGTCCGGTAGATTCGTAGGGGTACTATGTGTACTGCATAAAAGTGGTGTTTCTTTGGCAAGATGAACTGACGGAGCCCAACCCTCTGCATACCGGTCTTGATTTTAGAGTTTTTCCTTCTCCTAGACCTGTTGCCACCCAAGGCTATAAAACCCAGTCTGTCCTGCTATTTACACATAGCTGGGGGGAGAAGAAGAGGATTCATACCTTTCCCAAGGGTATTAGCACCTAAGTGAATGTAATGGAATTCATACTCTGCCCTCCTATTCCTCAATCCGAGCCGCTATCCATTACTCAATCGTGCCTCCTGTACGTAACAATAATGCCATGGAAATACGAAGAGTTTCGTTGGGTTGAGAGCTGAGCAGTGTTGCCACTGAAACGATTTAGATTCAGTTTTTTTTTTTTAAACTTGGGGTAAAAATGCATTATGAAAGTGTAAAAATAGGTTTTAATACCAGAAATACTTTGTAAAAAAATTATTATCAGCAATTCATTTTTGAAGAAAAGAACTATTACCACTAATACCTTTTTTGAAAAAAAAAATATTACCAGCAATACATTTTTGAAGGAAAAATATTACTAGAAATAGATTTTTAACAAAACAAAATATTACCAGCAAAAAAAAAAAAAAAAATTTGTTGTTATTAAATAACCTATTGAAGTTGATATGCTGTAAAACAAATCAAATCAAACCAAACCGAACTTAATTTATTACGTGCAGATAGTGTAACTATTATCTGCACGGAAAATTCACCCAATACAAGCCACTTAAGATAGAGAGTTACTAAATGCTATGTGTGATATGAATATAAGAGGAACTAGGAATTGAAGTTTGGGAGGATAAAGAGGTTAGATAAAGAGTGACCCTTGGTTTGATGAAGTGAAGATTGTTTGGCGAGGCCCCTACATGGAAGTCTGTTCAACAATCTGGCAATTTTGGGGAAAAAGCAGAGTGAAATTTTGTTCATACTGTAGTGATCAATTACTACTGAGTAGTGAGTTCTATCCTCACTGAGTGCTCCGCACTTTCGGCCTTGTGCCACATATAAGATACGCTTAGAAAATCATTTTAGGGCACCTACACATGGTGTAGTTGAAACTTTGTCCCGCAAAATCAATTACGACTGAGTAGTGAGTTCGATCCTCACTCGGTGTCCCATGCTTTCGGCCTTGTGTCAAATCTAATCCACGCTTAGGAAATCACTGACTGATTAACACGAAAATATGAGGCGTTTGGATGTCGGTTTAACCATAGAGGATTGATTTGTTTTCACGGTTTATCAACCCATTGTGGGTTATTTGAAGCCGAAACATATTTGGGTGATGGTAAGAATAATTCTTTCAAGTGAATGTTGCATTAACATCGTTTTGGGAGATAACAATCATTTCTCCACATACAAGTCATACTAATCTCTTCCGGCTCCATGCTTTCCAGCCAACTTTGATCTTCAAAACTTTAAATGCAATGTCGATCGTTATCTGCTGTCTTCCTGATTACTATTGCATTGTTCTCCCTCCTTAATAATGTTTCTGTTTTCTAATTTATTCACACCCAGTAACCCGTTGTGTCTTAGTGGCTTTACTGCCTTGGTTGGGGTAAATTCGATTAAAAAATTATTAGCTGGAAAGAAGAGCTGAATTTATATTTTTGAATTTTACACCAGCTGCACACCCACAACCATTGAGGAACAGTAGTTTTAAAGGTAAAATAATTGTATTTAACAAAAATTTAATATGGAAAGAAACAAATAAAATATTCGGAAGTTGAAGAGATAATTATTTAATTTATTTATTGATAAGAATTCTCGCAAGGAATCTTTTAATTAGATTATAAAAGATAACACAGTTCAAAGTGGTCAGCAAAGACTGAGTAGTGGCTATATTCTTTCTTTATCTATCTCTGTTCTTTATCTATCTATCTATCTATCTATCTATCTATCTATCTGAGAATGTCAGTGTCACTCTATTACATTTTTTCATCTGTATTCCTAGAGGCCGTACCCCAACATATCATACCATTTTGGAATTAGGCTGATTCTCCGAGCAAATTAAAAACATTCCGGGCTAGAACCGGACTCGCAATCCTGAAATTTTGGATCTCCAAGTTTTCATTACTGCCATTATTTTCGCTTTTCCCCATATTGGCTTCTATTGATGAAAAAAATTAAAAGGACACAACTCTCTGATTTTCAATAGCTCATGTTCAAATAAAAAAATTACTGCTCTAAAATTAGTGTTTCAAAATAAAATTGTCCGTAATTTCAACTTTACTCCTACAGGCCGTAGCCCAACATATCATACCATTTTGGAATCAGGCCGACTCTGCGAGCAAATTGAAAACATTACAGGCCAGATCCGGACCCGCAATCCTGAAATTTTGGATCTCAAGTTTTCATTATCGCGATGGTTTTCGGTGTTTTTTTTTATGTGATTTTTTGCGATTTGGTACGATAACAGTTTTTATAGCTTGGAAATAAATTTGTGAGTAATTTAAATTGATTTCGAAATCCAGCGAAAGTCAGTCATGAAATAAAAATAATTATTTGTACGGAAAGTAAGAACCTACGTGCATCAAATTGTTTTTAAATTAAGTGGTGACAGAAGAATTATCGTCGAACTTTTAAAAGATAACCTTAAACATTAATGCAATACTTAAATGCGATCGGTTTTAAGTTCTTCTAGTTTATTCTTGCATATCGCATCCACTCCTTCCTACCTATTGTGATGAAAGTCCAATCAAGAGCCTTTCCCAGCAGGGTGGCTTTTAAGCTAGTATATATATATATATATATATATATATATATATGAGTGATTTTTAAAGAATTAATGGATTTAAAATTAATATTTTAATCTAATATTTTTATTATTTCAAATGTTATTATAGTGGATACTCCGTATTTAAAAGAGACGCTGCATTTTTATCTATTAAGCAATGTGTGTTATGTCTATCGGCCTACGCATTCGAAAAATCTTAGTAAAGAAAAATGCGTTCCCCTTCAGGGATTGAACCTGCATCAAACTTTGTAGAGGGAAGCCACCGTTTCTCCCAGTGTGCTTTACCGTCCAGCCACAAACAACAGCACCGACGTAAACACCTGAATGCTTTTTGCATTCATATACAGATAAATGTTTAATATATTACTTATGTTTGCTTATCTATAAAATTCTCTTAAACTGTCAGTACATATGATATTCTGATTGGGCACTTTAGTGTAGCGTAATGGTTAACAAGCTTGTCTCACTAGATCAATTACGAGGTGGGTGCCCCTAAAACATTCGTCCTCATTTGAGCTACGCTTGAAAATCGACATCACATTCTGGTTTTTTTTTGAATAATAGCAATCGCTTTAATTTCTGCAGAAGGAGATACATACACACATATACGCACAGGCGGACCGTGCAAACACACACATATATATCTAGATCCAATGCGAATATGTACAAATCTCTTTTTCTCCCTTTCTGTCACTCTCCCTCTATATCACTCTTTCTATATATCTATCACTATATCTACATCGACATGTAATACTTAATTTATCCGTCCTGGATATGACTATAAACTACATCCGCGTCCTGGGTAAGACGATAAACTACGTCCAACGGCAAGGCCTCTGATCAGGAGGCTTTGAGGAGCGTGGAACCACCTCTTAATTGCTGGTGTTCCCAGGTCCACCCTGACCCGGGGTGGTAGCACCTGTTAGGATACCAGCTATGGGCAAATAGTTAACCCTGAAACTGGGGTAAAAAGCATTATAAAAGTGTAAAAATAGGTTTAATACCAGAAGTACTTTGTAAAAAAAATATTACCAGCAATTCATTTTTGAAGAAAAGAACTATTATCAGTAATACGTTTTTGAAAAAAAATATTAACAGCAATTCATTTTTGAAAACAATATTATCAGCAATACATTTTGGAAAAAAATATTACCAGCAATACATTTTGGAAAAAAATATTACCAGCAATACATTTTGGAAAAAAATATTACCAGCAATACCTTTTTGAAAAAAAAATATTACCAGCAATACATTTTTGAAGGAGAAATATTACTAGAAATAGATTTTTAAACAGAACAAAATATTACCAGCAAAAAAAAAAAAAAAAAAAAATTGTCGTTATTAAATAACCTATTGAAGTTGATATGCTGTAAAACAAATCAAACCAAACCAACCGAACTTAATTTATTACGTGCGGATAGTGTAACTATTATCTGCACGGAAAGTGAAATCATCGTTCTGAGTTCAAATTCCGGTCGGTTCTGTTTTCTTAATGTCTCTCTAATCCCCTTGAAAAAGGCATGAACCCATACACCTTCAGTTAAATAGCAGGGAAAACTGGGTTCTCTTGCCTTGGATGCCTACCATTCTAAAGGATTCGAAATTCAAATCTGTTGGAAGACTTTGTGGCACGCCGTGTAGCATTTCTCTGTTATCATTTTCCCGAGCATTGTGGCTGGTTCTACACAAAACTTCACCACTCTAATCAAATTATATGTGTGGGTAGTCTTGCGGTTCAGTTCTTAACTGAATTGTTCGGTCCTTATGCGTTGAAATCGACGAGAGAGTCCGTAATACATATGTGCAAAAATTCCCAGCATTTTTTAAAATCCGATCTTTTTTCTTTGTATCCATGGCGGACCTCGTTCTTTCTTTCTTTCTTTCTTTCTTTCTTTCTTTCTTTCTTTTTCTTTGTCTATCTACATATATATATATATATATATAAATATATAAATATATATATATATATATATATATATATATATATATATATATATATATACATATAATATATATATATATATATATATATATATATATATATATATATATATATATATATATATATATACCCACATAAGCATATATATGTGTGTGTTTCTGTCAGTGTGTGTTTTTGTCAGTGTGTGTCTATGCAGACATAGACACACACACACATATATATGTATGTATGTAGACACATATATATATATGTCTGTGTAGACATATGCACATATATACACATACACATACACAGACAATCACACATGATATATATATATATAGAACTTAACTAACTATAAGTTTGTATATGTACGCCTCTATGTATAAAACCATTAACCTGCCAGCAATTGGCAAGAAAAAGAAACAAAGAAAGAAAGAAAGAAAGAAAGAAAGAAGCCAAATTATCACGAGTTATTTCCTATTGGCTACTTCAGTTCAGATACCAAATGAAATAAAGAATAAAGAAAACGAAGAGAAACTCTCTTTAAAGCCAAACAATGGCTAACATGCATGGGATATCAATAATCAAATTTTGGGAACCAATTCCATCCAACCCGGCTACAGAGTCGAAAAATATCAAGGAAAAAGAGAGTAGATCAACCGACGAACCTTTGACGATTAGTTGCGGACTTTATTGAATAAGCGTTTCTAATTTGCAGACATGTGGCGCCTCGAATTTATAATTTAATAGCTGATTGCATGAGCGAAATGGCAAAGGTAGGAGCTAATTATGGGTGGGTGGGAATAGATGGGCTCAGCGAAGCATGGCCCGCTTCTTTATCTATATAAGATATACTACTCACTGACAGAAAGAATGGAAGCATCTATATCGAAAAGCACACGCACTGCCTTCTCGCGAGCTTCGTTCTTTTCCATTATCTATCTATCTATCTATCTATCTATCTATCTATCTATCTATCTATCTATCTATCTATCTATCTATCTAATTCTGTTCATACATAATCTGTTCGCATGTAGATAATTCTATTCAAGTCTATTCATATGTAAATGTGGATAATTCTGTTCAAATCCTTTCATATGTAAATCTACTAATATCTATCTATCTATCTATCTATCTATCTATCTATCTATCTATCTATCTACAGGTAGAGTGTGTGTGTATGATTTTGATTATCTGGTTTTATATTTTTATGTTGAATATTATTATACATATAAAATATTTACGTGATATATATATATATATATATATATATATATATATATATATATATATATATATAACATAAATATTGTACATATACAATATTCACGTGATATATATATATGTATGTGTGTGTGCGTACGTATATATATGTGTATATATATGTGTGTGTGCGCCTATATATATATATATATATGTGTGTGTATATATATATGATTTTGATGATTATCTCTTTTTTATTTTTATGTTGCATATTATTATACATATACACTATTTATGTGATATATATATATAGATATATCACGAAAATATTGTATATGGACAATAACTACGTGACCAGACTTCACCAGACTTCTATTAAAAAAATTACCGGTAGTATTTTTTGTGCTAAACTGTAAAGTGTTTTTCAGAATTAGTGAGGATGTCACATAAAAATAAGGTTACAATTTTGATTTTTTAGTTGTCATGTCTGCATTTTCCTCTTAAATATTCCATGACAAAATCTGGACGCGTCCAGTGCATAGGTGCGTCCAACAGGCCGGCAAATACATTATTTACTGATATAATTCGAACTCATAAACCCATTGCTTCGGAGTGGAGAGAAGAGGTGGGGGGGTCATACCTTTGCCTAGGATACTTGCGCGTAAGTGGATATAACGATCCTGACTGGAATTGGAACCCGGATCTCCGAATTCCATGTCCGTCGCACTCATGTCACTTGTGCAGACGTCCTTGAAGACAAGGTGTAGTTGCTCTCGCGCCCTCTTGCATGTGGCCAGTTCCCCACAGAGAATGACCTTTGGAATCCTCCCATCAGTAGACTGTTGCTTTCCGTGTTTTACCGTCGCGGTGAGACGACTCTGGAGTATCGTCTCCAGGGCGCCGACTTGGGACAGGGTCTTATGAGAGATCGGCGATTGCCCATCTTTTAATAGAAAAGAAATAAGTATATTTGAAGAAGAGTTTTTTTTTTTGTTTGTTTTTGCTTCCAACCTGATCTTCTAGTTATTTCTCAGCCTGTAGAATAAACTCTTTCTTCTTACTTTTGTTATTTTTTACTAAATATTCCCTCAAAACAAGGCTCCAGAGCCAATCAAGTTAGAGGGTAGAGGGCTCCTGAATGAGGTTGTATGGGCGTACAAGGAGGAATTAAGGATATGTAGAATAGATAACGGTTGACCCTAGACTTGAAGAGGTTAAGACTGTATTGATCGGGGAAAGATCCACTCGGGAGTCTGTTCCACAGTGTATTGGGAAGAACTTCAATTCGCTACCAAGCGGAAATGATTGCTCTTTAATGTCGTCTCTTCTAATAACTGCCAAATTTTGTTATTCACTCTGCTAACATTACTTAGCTGAATTTAGAAATGTTAATAAATATCTACATTTATTTCTACTTTGTTCTCAGCTCATCCTTCATTCATCTATACAAATTAAAATTTATTGAAACAAAACAATTACAGTTGACCACTGATGACAATTCCAGAACAACGTAACAATAAACAATTTTTTCTAACCTCTGCCAGCCGCAATGATGGAGAAAGCATTACCTCGAACCATCGCCAGTGAGACACGCTGTAAGAGCCACACCGTTTCGCGAGGCCCGCCCCTTAATCTATACTGTCTGTAGGTTGAAAAAGGTTTTTCAATAAACCCGCCATCAATCTTGGGAAGGAGTTCGATGAAATCTCGGAAGTGAACGCATACTCAGATCAGATGTTTTTAGTTCATGTTGACCATCACGTCTACAACAGCGGCTTTTCAGCGAGTTCTTGGTATTGGTGGGTCCACTGGTTGGTTTCTCTCTTTTCTCCCTCTCTCTCTCACTATCCTTCTCTTTTGAACTCTCGATGACATGGCAGGCGTTGGAATCCAGGAGATTCAAATCAGCAAAGGTTGTAGGCCACATCTTGGGTGTGGATGGTGATGAAAATTCTTTGCTGACCTCTCCTGTTTTTCGTAACCATGTGGGAGGGATCAAAGTCCTGCTGGAACACTATGGCTGTTACCGTGATTCAAGATTTGAACACTGAGTTCTACACCTCGATGATGTAGGCGTTGGCATTGAGTCCTAGTCCCTGCGGAATATATATATATATATATATATATATATATATATATATATATATATATATATATATATATATATATGAATGAATAATTACTGGATTTATCTTGAATCAGACATTTTATTACTTCAAAAATTCTAGTGGATACTCGTATTTGAAATAAACATTCAAATGCGAGTATCCACTATAATAATGTTTGAAGTAATATATATATATATATATATTAAGTAATTTATCGAGTCTAGAAGAAACCTCAACAGAATGCAGAAAGCACTGGACGACCGTTTCGCCCTATATTTGGGGCTACATCAGCAGTGCGAATCCACTACCGAGAATTGAAACCCGGGCAGTTACATTGACAAGCAAACGTCATATCAACTGTACTCACGGGCCTCGGTGACGATGAGATAGCGAACTAGACTCGATATTGCGCCGCTCGTTCCCATATTCCATGGTAGAACTCATCCAAGTTTCTTTACCCTTTATATATAAAACTCTACGAAACAACATCAACTTCATCTTGGCACATGGAATGTACGAACTCTCCAGGGCAACAACGCAGTACCAGAAAGAAAAACAGCTCTGGTCGTATTGGAGCTAAAGAAGTACAACATTTGATATAGCTGCACTGAGAAGTAAGCATCATTCGACTGCGTGAAACACGAAAGCAAAATAAGACATCTAACAGTGTTCCTGCTGCACTTGGATACAATACATTCTCCTGTACTGTTTCTCGTCTTTTATGTAATTCTCGAGCCGGTCTCAAAAGTCATGCCCGTCATAGGCATGCAGATAATTAGTTCGTGGTCGTCGGAACCTCATACGTTGAACTCGACAGGAGAGTCCATCATATATATATATATATATATATATATATATATATATATATATATATATATATATATATATATATATTTCTAATAATATACCGCGCATATAATATATAAATAATTATACATATATATATTTATTTATATTTATATACACTTTTCACACACACACACACACACACACACACACACACACACACACACACACACATATATATATATATATATATATATATATATGCATGTGTGTGTGCGTGGAATAGAGAAATTGCCATTCTTGGCAGAAGAACGCCAAATCTCTTCAGTTTTGGAGTGAGTGGCAGTGAACGCATAACTGACTCGGCTCGTTTCAATTCTGTAGATTTTCATGAATATATATATATATATATATATATATATATATATATATATATATATATAATTTGTGTATATATATATATATATATATATGTGTGTGTGTGTGTGTACCTACGTGTGTGTACATTCATGAGTATTTACTTAGTGCGCTTGCTTGACCGATGCTTATTTAGGCAACGCAAAACGTTCTCTAATATTGTTACCTTATGCTAGACAATAATAATCTTGGTAAATATCAGCAGGTATAGTGACCAAACATCTATTTACAGACTGCGATGAATAAATTGTCGTCTATATTACGCAAAATACTAAAGAATAAATGTATTCAATAAAATCGCCATTGGCTTCAACCACGGCCTCCAGATGACTTCGGAATCTCCTTCAAATCTTCTGGACACTCTCCTTGTTTAAGTTTGTGAATGCTGCCATAATCCTTGCCTTCAGTTCATCTTTCGTCTTACAAGGAATTTTGTTGGTTTCTTTCTCAACCGCGACCCACACATATAATCAAGGAAGGTAGCAGTTTGAGGAGTTAGGTGGTCAGAAGTAAGAGGTAATGTGGTCGCAGTTCTCCTACTTGTGTAACATGGTGCAGAATCCTGCTGCCAGACATAGGATCTTCCAACAGCCAAGCCCTTGGCCCAGAGCAGCGTTATTTCCTCAAGGCACTTGATGTAGGCCTCCATATTGAGTCTGAGGCTCTTTGGGAAGCGGAATAGAGGCATAACGTCACCATCACTAGTGATCACTCCAAACACCTTCGTAATCACAATGAGGCTTTTCCAACTCTTTTTAAATCATCTGCACTTCCCTCAAACTAACACCGAGACACACTGAAATATTCGTATTTGAGCTTTTGCGTGAATGCCAAGAAGTACAGCATGCCGTTTCCAAATTTCTGTCGGGGTGAATTGCGTCATAATGCTGCTTTTCTCACAGACGGTGCCCAACTGACCCTACTATATTGTGTAGTTGACAAAATCAAAAACAAACAAAGCTCATACTTGAAATTAAAAATAAATATGGCTACAATTTACCCCTCGTACCATATCTATCTATCTATCTATCTATCTATCTATCTATCTATATATATATATATATATATATATATATATAGAGAGAGAGTGAGAGAGAGAGAGAGAGAGAGAGAGAGAGAGATGTTTGGCAATATAGCATATCATTTTTTTATGTCTGAACATGATTCTTCAAACTTTCTCTTTTTGCTGCTTGCGTTTTACATCGAGGCCTTCCGCCATATTTAATATTCCAATCAAATATTTGATCATGGGCATATTCAGGAGTCTCTTTATATATGCCGTTATGTGTGCGTGCATGTACAAACAGACCGTTCCCACAGATACCGTTCACTGGAATGACAGAGTCGACCCTAATTTTTCGCTTATTATCTAGCGACAAAGCGGTAGGTGGCCTACGATCACGATACTCAGCGTCCATGGCGGCGTGCAACGATAGTAACGACCCCTAGTAGGCAAAGTATGAAAAACCTAATCGAGTTATCGCTATTGACTAATAAAAGCTGCAGTCCAACAAATACAGTCGGCGACGCAATTCTTTTTCACACGCTGGCGCCGAACTTGTCGTAAATTTCGCAAGTTTTATTTGAAATCTGAAAGAGAACTTCAGAAATGAATATTTGACTTTTCGTAACGCAAGACCCCGAACGTTTTTTTTTTTTTTTTTTTTTTTTACTTTCCTTCCCTTTCCAAGGTTCTTTCTTTCTCGATTTGATTGTTTTATTCTTCTGTTCTTTTCTTCCCTAGTTTTGTTATGTTGTTTCAGTTCCGTGTCTGTAGCAACTCCACCCTTCACCGGAACCTTGTGTAGGCAATTTCAGAGCCGGGTCTCGTTGTGTTCGTTCTCACTCAAGCGTGTCACACGATTCGATGCTGACCCGAAGGTCCGGGTTTGTTTACACATCAAGCTGATTTGTCTGCCCGTTAACTCAACAGAAATGACAATGAAAGGCAGAGAACTCTTTCTCTCGCTTACTCTCGATTGATGAGGAATGATTTTTCATGATGGACTCTGCATGATCATTGTCTTTGTTGATCTTGACCCAAGGACCGCTGATACGGATTAATTACAAAGAGCGCGCTATTTGATATGACGCCAAGAATTTCACAGTGATCTCAGTTTTGGATATAGAATTAATAATTTATTTATGATGGAGAGATGCTGAATGCCTTGATGGACCATTTATATAATTATACGTGTGGCTGACTGTATTCGTGTCTGTGTGTGTGTGTGTGTGTGTGTGTGTGTGTGACAGAAAGAGTGAGAGAGAGAGGTGGAAGAATGATAGCGCGCTTGTTTGTGGAAAAGGAATTGTATAGAAAAAGGCGCGCACGTCTATCAAATTTACTGGGAAAGTAAGGAAGTTGGGATGGATTTATGAATTTGTTTGAAATTGTTTTATATACAAAACCACTTATCTATGAATACATACAAAGAAACTGTAGTATTTTGTTCCTCTAGCAGAAGGTCGATGATCGAATCCAGTTAAAGGCTCGTTTGTACCCGAATTTACACCAAGATAGCATATCGCCTGATTGAATAGCGCTAAGCCATCTTCTAGACCACAGACGATGAGTTCAATCTCATATTTGTAAACTCGGATTTAATACACTGCTTCCCATCGTCAGTTATTTCCTGTTTATACATCTTCAAGGTGTAATTGAATATTGTGTTGCTGGGTGTTAGCAGTAGGATTTATCATTAGATTAGTGATAAACCATCTTCAAGCTAACAAATGTCTAATTCATTCTCATATTTGTAGATGTCATGAAACTTAGATTTAATATACTGTTGCTTTCGTTAGTTATTTCTTATCTATCTGGATGTAGTTGCCCTTTGTGCTGCTAGGTATCAGGCATCAATACTTCTCTGAAACATTCTGCCACGTGTTGTAGTTTTGGATTGACTGATTTGTGTCCTGTTGTTTTTTTCCAGATATTTGCAAGCACGATTGGCGATTTTCAAGATGACTTAAAAAAATTAATAATAAAAACAACAATAAAAACAAAAAACGCAAAAAACGAAAAAGCAAAACACGATAGTTTGCGTGAAGATTTGTTTTATGGGGAAAACTGCTGTTGAATTTTCTGCAATTCACCGAGAAGCTTTTAAACCGGAAGCTTTAGGCAAAGCAAAAAGTTATGAGGTGTATTCGCGTTTCAAACGTTGTGAAGACCATTGACAATCTTTCCGAACCTCGGCAAGCTGAAAGAACGAAGATCTTGAAACAATTTGTCGTGAAATCAATTGCCGTCGGGCCATTGATAAGATATGAAATAAATGTTTTATCTTAGAGTGCATGCCAGCGAATGTTAACGGAAGACTTGAAAATGAAACGTGCTTTGTTTATTCACAGATGATCAAAAAGCAATCGTTTGAATATTTGCCTCGATTTGAGATAACAAACACGAAATCACGAACATCATTTATTTTTCTCTAGAGTTGTGACAGGAGACCAATATTTGTGTTACATTTACAACCCGGAAACTGTGGAACTCTCTTCCGGTTTCTTCATTTCCAGTCAAGTTTGATCTTCAAAAAATTGATGTTCTGTCTTCTTAATTTCTGTTCCTTTAGTTTTCTTGTTCCTTAATAATGTTTTTTTTTCTTCTTATATTCTTTCAGACTCAGTAATCCTCTGCGCCTTTGTGGTTTTGTTGCCTTCTTTGGGGGTGAGATGATTAGATAAAGACAAACGGAAAATCTATCAAAGACGTTGAAGTGGGAGCATTGATTTATTGATTGATTTATTTGATTTTTACGGTATATCAACTCTTTGCAGGTTATTTAAAGCAAGAAAATATTTTTAGATTGCAACAATTGTTTTAGAGATAATAATGATTTACTAATACAAGCCCTACTAATTAACCCCAAGCTTGGGGGGGGGAGAGAAGAGGTGGATACATATCTTTCCCAAGGGTTAGTGAGTATAACGAATCTGACTCGGCCCTCCGATTTCAAATTTCGAAGACAAGTTTCAGTTTGTAAAATCTCTTACTTTGTAGGATGATTATAAATAACCCAAAGCATTAATACTAAATAAAAGACATGAGAAGGGTCGGTTTTTCACTTCCTCTAAGTCTATATGTAGGGCCTGCGCAAGGAGTAGTGACAGATGGTTTACAGATGGTTTGAAAGATACGCTTCAAGTTTTAATCCTTTTAAGAAAGCTGATAATGATGCCATTTCAACAATCCTTTGTAGGTCTCTTGGGCTGGACCCATGCCTTAAAGAAATACAAAAATTTTTGTTCTCAAAAAAAATATCATGTGCCACAACCTCACCCGAAATCAAAGGAAATAAAATAATAATAATAATAATAATGTTCTGTTCAGAGTTTCGCTTAATTACATACACTCTTCAGGAGACTTACTTGTAAAACTGGATTTATTTTAAGAAATTCTTAAAAGAATTTATATTAATTATATCTATATCAAGTTAACCGCAATTTGAAATATTATGCTCATATAAATATAACTGAAATTCTTAACAAATATTGCGAGAAGTCAAATATATCGAATATCTAAAAAGTTATAACTATCAAATCATTGCAAAAGTTCGGGCTCGATTTTCATTGTTAATATAAAATGACTGCAACTTGACACTGGTGTTTGTTTGGGAGCCGATTTCTAGTTTGTTCTAGATTGAAACTTTGCATCGTTCAGATGCAAGTCAGACTTTGTTGAATGTCGACGTTTTGTCCACAAATGAACGCTTTAAAGATGGAGGATGCAAAATTGCGAATTCGTCATATTATGCTCTATGATTTTCGGAATGGATTAAGCATTGGCACTATGAAAAAAAAAAAAAACAAACAAAACATTCTGGTTTATTTGGAACGTGCACTAGCAAAAGTGTTTTGGCAGATTTCGTCAGGGTGATTTTAACCTAAACGTTCAACCATGCTCCAGGCGAATTTCCGACGTCGATGTCATCGTGAAGGATAAAACGAAGATTTTGACAGAAGAGATTGCCAAAAATCTGAAAATAGATATCTCAACTGCCTTTTGTCATTTGAAGAGACTTGGGTTCGTTTTCAAACTCGACACATGGGTTCCACATTCATTGACGGAACAAAACAAACTCGATTGTGTTTCGGAGGTGATTTCTTTGCTGTTAAGCTATTTAAAGGAGACAGAATTGCCACTGGCGATGAAAAATGGATCATTTATAATATTGTTCGAGCTGAAAATAAGTTTGTGAACATGCAAAACCTGTGGCTAGTGCGGACTTGAATCCAATAAAGGTGTTGCTATCGATTTCGTGGAATTGCAGAGGTATAATTCACTTTGAGCTTCATCTAACCGGCCAAACTATAACCGCAAAGAAATATTGTGAACGATTCTCCACTCTCAATGTGACTGTTCAAGAAAAACGGACGATTTTGGCAAATGGAAAAGGTGTCATTTTCCACCGCGACAAGGTCACATATTGAAAAATATAAATTGCAGAAGCTTAAAGAGTTGAGAACAATTTAAATAACAAAGAATTCGACTCTGTACTGTCAATCGAAATCTGCTTCAAAACGTTCTTTGAGCTAAAAACAAAAACAAAAATGACCACAAGTTTTCTATGAAAATCGCATCAACAAGCTTGTTGAACGATGGAAGACTGTTGTTCAAACAATGGGAACTATGTACTTGATTAATAAATATTTTTTTGGAAGTATGTAAAATGTAAAATTTTGTTTTTAATTTTCTAAACTGGCACGTACTTTTGCTATGACATAATACTGAGAAACCTTCATTCGATTAGTCTTTTTTTGTGCACATATCCTTATCCAAACCGAGGCACAATACTTCATATATAATTCAGTTCGAAAAATGCATTAATATGTAAGTTCTGATTATATAAAAAAAGATTAGTACATTTAATCGAACAAATGCAAAGAATTTTCCACCACAAAATAACGTCTTTTAAGGAATAACAAAATTAAAATAACGGTTTTTAAGTAGAATGTGATTTCTGAAAATAAATTCAATTTTAAAATGAAGGCTTCCGAGTGGTAATGATAATTATATTATTATCAGTTTCCTTATAAAGAAACAGAATTTATGTGATTCTGTGAAACTCAGAGTAGAGACAAGATGAGTGAGAGGCGAATTTTTAAATAGGTCATTGAAACTTACCTTATCACGATGGTTCCCCGCTGGTAGAGCATACATTAGTTCAAGAAGTGATTTCTCTGATAGGTTTATAGGATATAAACTCCTATATTTTACGGCCAAAAAGTGAAGCACTAATAAGTAAGAGACGCCTTCAAATGAAACATACTAAATTCAGTAGATACAAAATATTTTTACATCTGTACAAACATGGCTCCAAAATTAAATAATTGGTTTCTGGAAACTGATTGGATATGACAAGTCACGTGATATGCTCTCTACTTTTATAAGAGTCAGATTACGCCGAAAATGGAGTACTGTATTTCTCACTTTACAGCATGAAGAATCAGGTACTTACTGTAGCGGTACTGATAGCCGATCATTTTATCTGCATCTTTAGCGATGGATTGTATATAAGAGTTCCACTTGAGGTCCGGTGTAAGTTTTCTCTCATGGCAAGGTGCCTTTTCGAGAAGACACCCGTTCATCGTAACTGACGGTAATTCTGGATCTGATCGGCGGTGATGGACTGTAACTACTGAAACTATGAAGGGTCTCATCTACCATAATTTTTTGAATTGCAATGAAACAGTGCTGGGGGTTATTATTGGAATTGCTTTTACACGAATCATGTTGAAAAGACGAAGTTTGCCGATCGATCGAAAAAGTGAGTTACTCTTGACCACACGTTGAAGACTTTGAAAAACAAAGCGGACAGAAAAAAGATTTAAGCTATAAATATGAAAGTTATAACTCATCTATCTCACTATCCCAGTCGAAGTTCGTTGGATACTCACCGTTTCAGATATTTAAGGTATTTCCTTGCAACTAAACAGTAATTATGCAGAGGTTAACTATTAAAACTCACTACAAAATCTGGTATTAATCATAAACAAATAACATATCTGACATTAATTATAGGTTTCGTAAAAAATGTTCTATTAATTATCGGTCTACGAAAAATTCTGTATTGATTATAGGTTTCTACATATAACCAGTTAATATCCACAGTTCTAAAAATAGGACGGTGAACAGTAATAAGTCTCAAAAAGACATTGAGATTTTCTTTTGCGGACAACTACCAAACTCGAAGCGTTCAGTAAGGCATCCACTCTTACGCTATAAAGACAAACTGAAAGATAACTTGAAACGTCTCAACTTTCATCTGAAAACCTGGAAAGCCCAAACATCAACCCGAAAGTAGTGGCGTAAAACATGTTTTCATAAAGTTAAATGGTTTTGAAGACAGTAGACGGAAGCACCGTGATCAACTTCGTCAAGCTCTGAAGCAGAGACGCCATCAAAATCCTACTTTAACAAATTTCATCTGTCAGTGTGGCTTTGTCGCCCGCAGCAAGGTTGGGCTAGTATCAAGAAAGCGCAAATGAAATATGTAGACATGATGAAGTTTGTATCGGAAGAGATAATTAGCGACAGAATGCAAATATGTCCAGTTAAACCACCCACTTGACGCTGACGAAAATCTCGATTGATAAAGTCCAGATGACATTCGGTTAATATAGAGATTAGAGACCATCCTATGAGTCGTGTGACGTTTGCTCGTAAAAGAGAAAGAAAAAGAAAAAAAGGAAAGAAATTTTTTTCCTTTGAGCGATAATTGCAAACACCCACGTTGCTGAGCGTTCATTGGCTGAAGGGTGGTGTGAGCGGTAGGCGAAGGTAAACTATGAAGAAGGAGGGGAGGCCTGTTGACGCCCCCTGAAAGGATTGGTGTGAGATGCCACCGTGAGAGAGAGAGAGAGGGGAACCTGTTGACGCCCTCTGAGGGGATTGGTATGAGATACCAATATGAGAAAGGAAGAATTTGGGAGGACGATTCCCTTAAAGTAGAAAGTAATGGACTTCCAAAAATGGAAAGTAATAAATTTTCCTGACCGAAAACAAAGAAAATCCTTAATGCGGATTTAGAATTATCATAGAACCTCAGACCTCGACAGGCCCACCCCGCTTTTGGTCGGTGTCCATATAAGCTGAGTCGCAGCGAGTAGAAGTAAGACAGGCAGGCAGTTGACTTGTAGTTGAGTTAGACTTGAGTCAGAGAGAAGTTAGTTGCAGTTGAGCTGTGAGCTCTGAGGACCCGCCTCGCAGAAAGCTGACTGAGATCCACGCAATCACGACCTCAACTTCTAACCAAGAACAATTTATTTTTGAAGAACGACTTAGAATCACACCACCAAAAACCAGTTTTGCGAATATCGCCTGAAGACACCAAAAACCAGTTATCGAAGGACAACTTAAGATGTTAGGACTCGCCTAACGAGCGCAAAGTGTCACGTGTCCATATAAGCGGGTTGGGAGAAAGATCCAGTCCTGTATTCAGCAACCAGATATAAAATATTGTTATTCTTTTTTAACACATTTGAACTTTTTGAGTTGTTACTTTATTTTCTTTTACATATACTTGTGCGGTATTACCTTGTTCGGACTCGACTTGCATTACGGCCCGGCGACTGATTGATTTCGTCTACCTAAGATCAAATCACATCGTGGGTAGGTTAGACTAGAAGCCAAAATAGTTACTTCGGTAACCAGACGTTGGAGGCGAGCTGGGAACGACAAAGCTGATACCGAATCTAACCAGATTCCCATCCGGATCAGCAAAAGGTTAGAACGTCACATTTGGTGCCGCGACCAATACCAAGTCACATTGGTCGTCACAGGACAGGATAGGACGGTGACGGCGCGGAGACAGACGGGGTGGCGTCACACTTTCAATGAGAGTGTTCCATCTACGACTGAAGTCATGTATCCCAGCTTCGTAAAATCCAATGCAGCCAATTAATGGACAATGTAGTAGAATTTTCTGGTGATGTAGAAAACGGTTCTAAACACATGTCTGTATAATTCGGAAAGGTTTATTTGCTCATTATGCATGGATAAACCTTTTCGTTTAGAGCTTTTGAATTTTGCATGAAATATAATTTAAAATATACATATTTATTGGGCCCAGGTGAAGGTTTTAAAATAAAAAAAATATATTCATCCTGTAGAAAGGAGGGCTTTTATGGTAACAGCTATGGTTTTTAACCATTCGGTGTAAAACTATAATTTCTCATTAATTATTTATGACTTGATAGGCAAGAAAAATATTTATGTGTGATCTAAAAGCAATTTCGCAGAATAAGTAGCAGAACAATGGTATAAGTCGATATGCCACTTGTCAAATTATCTGCAGGTCGAACATTTGAATCATGGCAGGATTAAATGTTAAGTTTATATATCTAATTGCTTTAGCGTGTTAGAAATAATGGACAGAGAAATAAAGAAAGATACAGAAAAATCATACTGTTCATTTTTATATATAATAAAATATTTAGTGAGTGTAGACATTGTTCGAATGTTCGATTTTGGTTATGTTATTGTAAATGGTGTGTAAGTTCTATTTACAATAGCATAACCCCAAATCCATAAAAATAGCGAATAGATTCGCCGAAATCATTTATGTTGTATCCTTAAGAAGGTTAAAAACAGACAAAAGTGGTACTCTAGTAAAGAAACAGCAACATGCGCATAAATGAAAGAAGAGAAGTTTATTGTAAAAGAGAATACACTACTGAAAAACAGGGAATCGGATGGCAGGCTAGTAATTCCCGAAGTAAGGCTATTTACCTTACATCCCCGCGAGGCAGGATGTGGCACAAGGCCTTTTTTTAATGCGGGATAAAACCGGGACCGTAGGCTCGGACAAAAATTCCCCGTATACTCCGTAAAAAACGGGGTCGGGTAGCTGTCTATCAGACGAGACTCTGCCCTTCTGCATAGCCTCGTCTGATGATCCTCTCTGCGCGAAGGCAGAGAGTTCGACTAGCACAGCTGGAGACAGATCTCCAACTGATTGACGAAGCAAGAATATTTACCTTAACCACCCCCCTCCCCGCGTGGCAGGATGTGGCACAAGGACGTTTTTAATTCGGGGTTAAAACCGAGCCTGTTGGCTCGGGCAAAAATTCCCCGTAGATACCGTAAAAAAACGGTTATTTATCTTACCTCCTCGCGATGCATGATGTGGCACAAGGCCGTTTTTTAATGTGGGGCAAAACCGAGCCCGTAGCTGGAGACGAATTTCCAACTAATTCCCGAAGCAAGGATATTTACCTTACCTCCTCGCGGGGCAGGATGTTTTTTTTTCTTTATTTTTTTTTTTTTTATAAGAGTTAGATTATATTAAAAGGAGAATATTGCTGTCATATCTGGGTTGGTGATGCTCAATCCTTACTTTCTATTTACGTTATTTATATTCAGACAATTGGCATCATCTTTGTTGTTAGCAAAACGTTTCGACCCTTATGCCATTCCTCAGGTGTATATCCATCTGGGTAACCAACAGGGAACTCTGAACTGAACCCTTTATTTAATCTGCGGAGATAGACTGTTCTCGTTTCATTGTTCATATCTAGGGATAAGTCTCATTTTTATTCAGTACTGTTGAGTACACACTGCCCGACCCAGAGATTGAACTCACAACCACTATATCAACATTTCACAAACCAACGCCAGGCCATTGTCCTGTAGTGAACGTGGAGCTTTAAGCCTAACCTACCTGCTGATTAGGTTGTAGCTGTTATCCAGATCAATATACATTGGAAGAGGGCCGAAACTTTGGGATAACAACAACAAAGATGAGGACTATAGTCTAAATATAAACAGTATAAACAATTCAGAAATTCAGACATAAATCTTACTTTCTAGTTTTGCTAGAATTCAAAATCGTTTACATGGCTTTGTGGAGGAAGACTTATTTCCCACTCTACAACCTCTTTCCTTCAGACTCTTTCCATGGCATATGTCCAGATGAGCATCTCCTCCAGTCTATACTTCTACCAGTTCGGACCTTTACAGTTAGGATACGTCATATCTTTTCCACAGAGTTGGAACACCCTGATTTCCTCTGTGCTCCATACGTAAGAGGAAAATTCCAGTCAGTATTTTTGTCTCAAGGCCTACTACTCTGTAGAAAAGGCCCCCGCATGGGTGCTTACATTGAACACTGCAATTCAGTCTTAGTATTAAAAAGCAACCAGAACAAATAAACAAAGTTTAATCAATTTGGAGATGGAGACTATATTGCATATTCATCTTATCTTTCACCTACGAAGTAATACTGCTTAAGCATCTGGGCCATTTTCCTGCATGGGAGAAGTTCTTCGACCAGGACCAAATTGAAGAATGTATCGTTTGTTTCAGTGTAGACTTATTTAGGAAAGTGAAATATGGTATATATATATATATATATATATATATATATATATATTATATATATATCATAAAAACAGTTTACTTACTACAAAGATGCAAATTCGTTTCGGTGAATTTCAATTGCACTTCGACTTGTGACAACCCAAAATATTGCTCTACTCTCGTTATCGAGCACGCTTTTGGAATAATGCCGTGAACGTTAGAATTAGAATTTATATATTACATTCGTTCTCATTGCATCGTATATATATATATATATATATATATATATATATATATATATATATATATATATATATGTTATAACCCTACGTTTACAGTACGATACAGAGTGTACTGTAAACGTAGGCATATGCGTAATTATTGATATACTGTATAGCTCTGTTTAACTACATTGTCCACTGTTTTATCTATCTATCTATCTATCTATCTATCTATCTATCTATCACTCTCAGTCTCTCTCTCTCTCTCTCTCCATATATATATATATATATATATATATATATATATATATATATATATTAAACTGGCTCAATAGCCACAAACGCACGCACACAAACACAAACACACACATACGAGCGATCAAAAACAAATAAAACTTCGTATAAACGATTAATGATTATTTATCAATTATTTCAATGATGTACGCATTGTGCAGAATTCAGATCAATTAGTAAGGTGTGGAGTTGGATCAAGCAATTGATTCAGAGATTCTTCACTCGAGTGACTGTCTGCCACTGAATTATTCATTTCTTCTATCGATTTTATTGATATATTCATCGACAAAAATCGAACAAGATGCACCAATTAAATTGAAATAATTGTTTTCTGAATAACAATAACATCGGAACTAAATCCTATTATTTCTGAAGTTAATATTTATTCTGAAAATAGAGGCTTAAAAGAAAAGAAAATGCCGTATTTTCCGGTTTACAAGACGCTGCGTCTTGGAAGACGCACACGTATTTTTCTTATTTAGAAAAGTGCATCTTGTAAGCCTGAAAATACGGTACTTACCTAAGTTGCAATCTTTTATTCTTATTATTTTCGCATTAATAACAACTGGCAACTTTTACTGGAGATCGTGTGTCAGTAATTTTTTAATGAACTATTTTTTCAGTACAAAGTGTTTCTATTTTAAGTTCAAAACTCCAATACTTTTACCAGCACTCTTACCGATTAAAAATGTATGAATAGCTTCATTTCTTATCGCTGATTGGCACCAAGTGGCGTTAAGGAAAATCCATCGGCAGACAAAATAGGAGAATCTTACATGAAATGGTTTCATGCACTTTATAAGGGCTTTTGGGAACGTGCCATAATAAGGTCTTTTTGAATATTTATATCCATCATTTGACATATTTTAGTCTTTGTTCGCGGTGACGAGATTTGCTCATCTGTACTTGATCAAGCTGAATCTCAAAGTTCTATAACAGTTATGGGTTTACGAAAATAAATAAATATAGAGTTTATTAAATAAACGGAGCATCTAATCAAATGTGGGTATCGACTAAAAATAACGTTTAAGCAATAAACATAATAATTATATATATATATACACACATTGGGTGTAACAGCAAAATTGCCCAAATCGTGTTACAGCAGAATTGTCCATCCTACAAAATCTTAACATCTAAAAGAAACATTAAACTGTTTGATTTCCTTTTTTCCAGGTTTTCAGAATAAGATGGTTAGTCATCTTGATACCACGTGTCGTAATAATCACTTTGAGTTATTCAGCCAAAAAGAGAACAGTTTAAAATCGTTTTGTTCAGCCCCACTATTTTCTCAACTGAACAATGACATGTTCATCATTAATTAATCATAGCTAAGGATCGGAAGCTCAGGAATATATATATATTAATTATATAACACATATATTTAATCCTTTATATATATATATATATATATATATATATATATATTTAACACACACACACACACACACACACACACACACACACACACACACACACACACATATATATATATATATATATATATATATATATATATATATATATATATATATTTGAACTTTATTTCAATCCTTCATGTGCTTCCGATCCTTAGCTATGATTAATTAATGATGAACATGTCATTTTCATTTATGACTGATTTCATCACAATTAAAAGTGTTATAAAACCCCGGAGAATTTCCGTAAGTTATCGTTAATCATTTCTAAGATATAACAATTCGTAGTTTAATGTACCAATTGTACAATTTATATTATATATATATATATATATATATATATATATATAGGTAATAATCCAAGTAAATCCTAATAATAGAAAATATTAAAACTGATCCCAAAAAAGAGCTCAATGTATTTATTATAACAGACCATACATATTACATAGACATAAAAATCCAAAGTTACCTCATTCGAATAGCTATTTCGGTCTACAAGACTTACTTGTATGCCTTGTCAACTCAGAGATATGAAGAAATAAAAATATCTATCAGTTGAGTAAGTCTTGTGGATCGAAATAGCTATTCGAATGAGGTAACTTTGGATTTTTAGTCTATGTAATTTATATATACAGTGTAACCCGGATATAAGAGAGACCCGGATATAAGAGAAACCCGGATATAAGAGAGATTTTCTCTGGTCCCAAATTAGAGCCTGTGTTAATGTATATAAAATAGACCAAACCCGGATATAAGAGAAACCCGGATGTAAGAAACTTCTTCTCCGGTCCCGACAAGTCTCTTATATCCGGGTTACACTATATATATATATATATATATATATATATATATATATATATATATATATATATAATACAATATATATATATAATACAAATATAAAATATATAGATATAGATATACTAATGCAGTATATATGTATATATATATATATATATACTAATACAAATATAAAATTCTTCACATAGCTGATTGATGTTATATGTGCGCAAATTAATTAAAACTGTGAAATTATTTCATTTCATACTGATGAAATCAAATAATATTAAAACTTTGAGTCATCGATAACTCGCAACTAAAACGACTTTCCCAATCACCCCGTAAATATCGATAAAAAACGTACAAGTATGTGTCGCAGTAGAAAATGGAAGTTTCCTTATTTGGTGATTAAAAACAAAAATCCTTTGCATTTACATCTGCACATGCGTCTTCAATCATCTATAAGCATCCATTTTTTTTTTCTAATTTTCTTTTCAATTCTCTTTCTTATGTTTTTCGAGGAAGTTCTTGATTTTCGCGAAAACTCGCCGGCGTTATTTGCTACAAATATTAACCCAGCATATCACCAGGACAGTAATGAAAAATAATTTTCTTTTCTTTTCTTTCCTGCTACTTTCCATATCATAATACAGGTATTGTATCATTGTCTTTCTTTCGTGTTTATTTTTCTTGTGATTTTTAAATATCTCTGTTTCTTACCTAACCTCCACCTCATGTTCATCCTCATTCTTCCCCACACGTATCTGTGGCACGCGCCGAGAAATGACTTTAAGAGATTTTTCACTCCACAACTGCCACCACGCTTGTATTCTGTTTGTCTCACTTTCTCTGTCTCTCAGCGTTTCTTTGATGGTGAGATTGGCAGACCACTATCATGCGGAAGTGATGAACAAACTTCGACTGAGAATTATTCATTGAGGAAATTAAAAACGCGCGTAGCGCATTGTCGCACTGAAAGAAAGAAAAAAGAAAGAAAGAAAAAAAAGAAAGAAATAAAGAAAGAAACAGAAGAACCAAAGACAGGAAATGAAGGAAAGCGACGAAGATTTAGATAGGGAGAAAGATAAAGAACAGGAAAAGTGGGAGGCTAAAAAGAAGTAGCTTGGTAGAGTGATGTCGGCTCTCGAAAGAGAACCAAAAATGACAAGCGACATCTAGCGGCAGACAAATGAACGAACCGACGAAGAATAGAATGTTATCGGTTTTCGATTTCGACTGAAAATTTATTATCCTGACCAGTTATAAATGGTCTTTTTGGCTTGTGTATCAAACTGTATGTAACGAAAAATAGGATGTGGGTAGAGTAGAGGGTAATGAAAGGAAGGAGCGAAAATAGAAAGATGGAAAGATGGAATAGATGGAATTGGAATAAGACTGGGGATCAGACGAAAAAAAAGCATTGACACGATGAAAAAGATAAATGAAAAAAAATAGCAACCTGAGAAATTAATGTGAATTGAGAAATTAAAGATAGATATGGATAGAAAAACAGACAGATAGGTAGGTAGGTAGGTAGGTAGGTAGGTAGATAGATGGATATGAACAGAAAGATATGGATAGATATAAACAGAAAGGTATAGATAGATATGAACAGAAATAGATAGATAGATAGATAGATATGAACAGAAAGGCACAGATAAATATGAACAGAAAGGTGTATATATATATATATACATATATGTATATATATATATAGATAGATAGATAGATAGATAGATAGATAGATAGATAGATAGATAAAACAGAAAGACATAGATAGAAACAGAAAGGTGTAGATAGATATGAGCTGAAATAGATAGATACATACAGGAAGAAATAGATAGATAGATAGATAGATAGATAGATAGATAGATAGATAGATAGATATGAATAGAAAGGCAGATAGGTAGATAACGAGAAGTTGAATAAAATTAAAACTAAGAGGATATCGAAAGAAAACAAAGTGGCGTGTATGGAAGAGAAACATCGACAAGGCAGATAAAATAAGAAAAGAAAATGATTGGAATAAAACGAGAAAGAAAAAAAAGGCAGGAGAAACTAAATAAATAAAAACAGTAGTAAATCTGAAGAAAGGAAGACGAACATAGCTAATAAAAGCGGAACGAAAACAAATCAAAATAGAAATAAAAAGAAAAGGTAACAATTAAAAACAGAAAACAGATTATGTGAGTGAAACGCGATGAGAAGTAAAGTCTACGAGGAAGTGAAGGAAAATGTTTTTTGAAATATTCACACAAATAATAAAAATAGAAATAAAAAAAGAAAACGAAGAAAGAGAAAGAAAAAGAAAATTAGAAGAAAAAGAAAATTAGAAGAAAAAGAAAAAATAGCGGGAAAATGTGCGAAAGTTGTGTCCGCTTTTTGATTTTTGTTTCTTAAAAAAAAAGAAAAAGAAAAATGTGTCGTCAAAAGTTGAACTGTCACAGGAAGATGGAGAGCACTTTATCAACGCGGTATTTAGTGAAATGATGAAGTCCACCCGGCGGGACAAACTTATTTATATTTAATATCGACTTACAGTGTCTCGACAATTCATTATCCCCTGGGGAACAGCTCTCACCACGATCTCGTCAGTCAACTGACCTTTTCTTTCGAGCATCCATTGCATTATCTTTGCTCTTCTTCCTTGCTCGAAATTTTTCTTTCTATCTCTTGCCTTTTCTTTCTTTCTTTCTTTCTTTCTTTCTTTCTTTCTTTCTTTCTTTCTTTCTTAACATCGTTTATTACTTTATTCTTTGCCATCTTTTCATTCCGCATTATTTAATTTTGATAAGACTCGAGCCTTTTTGTGTTATTTTCTGTGATATAATTCTAAGATGTGGCTTGGCTTGGAGATGGGATCTAGAAATTAAAAAAAAA
Source organism: Acanthosepion pharaonis (assembly GCA_903632075.3). Taxonomy (NCBI): domain Eukaryota; kingdom Metazoa; phylum Mollusca; class Cephalopoda; order Sepiida; family Sepiidae; genus Acanthosepion; species Acanthosepion pharaonis. The sequence goes on along the minus strand of CAHIKZ030000588.1, from coordinate 40,062 downwards.
AAGAAAAGAAAAAAAAAACTTCCAAAAAACAAAAACACAATGGCTTCCCATTTATTCAATATCACACTTCCTTGGTGACCTCAACATGGTTGTCATAGTTTTCAAAGACCGGGGAAAACAAGAATTAATAAAAAGAAAAAAAAGAAAAAAGGTAAGAAAAAACCGGAGTGAGTGCCAAAGAGAGTCACGCGTTTGAAATGACAAAGAGAGCGGAGGAGAGAGAGAGAGAGAGAGAGAGAGAGAGAGAGAGAGAGAGAGGAGGAGGAGGAGGGAGGGAAATAAATTTTAAGAAGGAGAAAATTAAAGAAGAATAAAGCCGAAGAAAAAATGAAGAGAAGAAAGCAAGAAAACTACAGAAGTGAAAGAGAAAAACAAAGAAGAGAAAAAAGAAATGAGGAAATGCATATGGAACAATATAGAAAACATGAACAGACACAGAGATAGATAGATAGATAGATAGATAGATAGAGAGAGAGAGAGAGAGGGGGAATTATAGGAAAAAGACATAAAATGTGGAATAAAAAAGAAAAGAAAGAAAGAGAGGAAAATACAAGAGAGAGAGAGAGAGAGAGAGAGAGAGAGAGAGAGGAATAAGAAAAGACAGTTGGAAGAAAAGTAGAGAAGAATGAAGAGGGAAAAGGAAGGAGGTGGAAAGAGAGAGAGAGAGAGAAAGAGAGGAGAAGGAAAGAAGTAAAACACGAAGGAAAAAGAGAAAAAAAATTGGAAAAGAATCTGGTTGTGCTGGAAAGATTTTACAAGCACATTAACGGTATTCTGGTCAACCTCGCACGTCTCTGTAAATTTTTTTTTTTTAATTTTTAATTTGGTTTAAAATATTGGGTCTTATGGCCATATCGTGTCAAAACAACAGTTCTTGTACGATCACCGAAGTTAAGCAACGTCAAGTCTGATCAGAACTTAGATTGGTGACCGCTTGGGAATATCAGATGCTGTAAGGTTGTAGGTGCGGGTAGGTGTAATGGATAAGAGATAGGAATTGTTAATCGGAGAGCCGAGTTCAAATTACCGTTGGCTTCCTTGTATTCACTTACCCTAATACCCTTGGGAAAGGTAAGAATCCAACCCTTCTCCTTCCAGATATGTGTTAAATAGTTTCATCATTAAATCATTATTATCTCCAAAATTCTTGCAATCGATAAATATTTTCTGCCTTTAAATAATCTGAAAGTTATCAAGTTTTAGAGAAAATGGAAACAAAACGAACACATACTTAGAATCAGAAAAAAAAGACAGTTGAAATTTTTATGGTACATGATAAGGAAAGAAGGTTTAGAAAATTTAACACTCGCAGGACATATTCAAGACAAGACAACATTGCTAAAAACTACAAATGAGAGGAAATTGTGTAGAGCCATGTGAAAGGAGCACACGACATAGAAGAAGATCTAGCAAATCTAGCAGTGCTCAATACAAAGAAGTCAAAATAAGTAAACTAATTGAGAAACTATTATAGACTTGTGCATTTATGCTTTCGATAAATAGTAGTTCTATTGATGAAGCCTTTATATATATATATATATATATATATATATATATATATATATATATATATATATAAAAGTTATGAAGAACTTGGTAATCCGTTTGGGTAATCCCAAGGAGGAGGAAATCCTGAGAGGTCAATGTAAATCCAGAGCTAATATTTTAAAGAAAAACAGACCACTTTAAGGTACCATTATGATAATTTATTTCACCAGAGCCCTTTTAAAGGACGCCGGATCATCAGATAGCACTTCCATTTCATTTTTGGAAGTGCTATCTGATGATCCGGCGTCCTTTAAAAGGGCTCTGGTGAAATAAATTATCATAATGGTACCTTAAAGTGGTCTGTTTTTCTTAATTAATATATATATATATATATATATATATATATATATATATATATATATGAAGAGTGTTCCAATAATTTGGACCGATTTTAAATGTGAATTAAGTTTAAGCGTCTAACGATTTTTTTCTTTTTCTTTCAGATTTAACAATTTAAGTCTTTGGCAATTTCAAACCATGGAAAGATTAACAATCAAACAACGTGTTAAAGTTATCGAAGCCTATTGCAAAATAAATAAATTTTCACCAATAACATTGATTTATTTACTGCTGACTTTGATCCGTCTTAATGAAACACCTTTTATATATGTGTGTGTATTAATTGGAGGATCTGTGTTTTATGCTTTATCAACCTTTTGCGGGTTATTTAAAACCAGAGTATATTTTGGGGATTGTAAGAATTTGGTGGTGGTGGGGGGTTTGATAATAATGATTTACTGATTCAACTTCTACAATAGAACCAGAGGGAAGAAGAGATAGATTCATACGTTTCCCAAGAGTATTTGCTAGCATGTGAATATAATGAAACCGACTGGAATTAGAACCCGACTCTCCGGTTTCCAATTCTGAGCCTTAATCCATTTCACCACTCGCACATCAAGGATTACAGCACCTTTTATTTCCAAGCGGTAACCCATCTAGGTACTGACCAAGCAAGACGTTGCTTAACTTCGATGATCGAACAAAAACCGGGATTAAAAAAAGATAGCATAAAGACAAACACCACTAATGAGAGGAAGTTGTGGAGAGCCATGATCGCACATGTCCTGAAGAGGAACTGCACATAGAAGAAGATCCGAAAGCAAATCTTGGATGGGAACCGGTACAACAAAGAAATACAACAAACGCCGGTTACAATTTTACATTGAGAAGCGCTAAAAATACAGCTTAGCTTTAAATTTTTTCAATTTTTGGCGTCCGATATATCAATATGCATGTTGACTTCAATCATTTTTCTACCGCTTTAGTTTTTATTTTAATTTTTTTAATCACCAGTGTTTTGAAATAGGCTGAATTTAAAAGCGGTAGTTTTCTTAGGATAATAGATATGTAGTAAGATCGATAAATACATATAGCGAGACTGTATAGTAATTGGCCGTGGTTAAATGTATTTGGCAGAAATGCCCAACAAACAGAAATAACAAAGTTTGTAATAAACAATAACAAAAGAAAGAAAAGAACAGCGCAAAAATAATACTAAGCAAACAATATATTTAAGACAAAAGTAGGCAAAGCAAGAGTAATGAGGCAAAAAGTTCACAAACTAAGAATGGTGTTAACACAAAAAAAAGGGATACCGACAAGTGATCGCAGCATTCTGATTTCATGATCAGAAAGAAAAGAACAAAGTCGGATGAGAGCGAAAAGTGGCCTGTCTTTTTGATTAGAAAGAAATCCCTGTATACATCTGTATATTTTTTCTATAAAGTTTGGGTGGAGGATGTTTTTGCAATCATTCCTAAAGGGATTTACAATCATGGGGTATTATTAGGTCCTCCGTGAAAATGTTTTATTTTGGTACTTGAATGGAGACGGATCAGTTCTTGTGGTGATTGTCATTTTGTTACAGTGGATGGGGTCGTGAATCGGATTAGCTAAGACAGTTTTGACCAGACATTCTGACTCCCGCCTCGGAACAGTAGAGGCAAAAATATTCATAACCTAAGAATGGTGTTAATACAAAAAAAGGGATACAGACAAGTGATCGCAACATTCTGACTTTATGACGAGAAAGAAAAGAACGAAGTCGGATGAGAGTGAGAAGTGGCTTATCTTATTGGTTAGAAAGAAATTCCAGCATACATCTGTATGTTTTGTCTATAAATTTGAGGAGGGGGATATTTTGTAATCATTCTCTATTTGATTATTGTGGTACATGTAGGATGGAAAGGTGATGGACAAGTTCTTGTGGTGATTGAGTATATTGTATTGAATAAATACGTCGTCATTGTGTTTAGCTAGGACTAGGATAGTCAGTGAAGAGCAGCCATTATCCCACTTCCCCTTCGGACTCTTGCCACAATTTTGTAATTTTACAAAATAAATATACATTCCTTATTGGATTGGAAGCAATTGAGACAGATCGATGTTAGTCAAATGTGTTAAAAGTTTGCGAAAATAAACGACTTAAAATTTCAAGCAAGTCAAAAAGATCGACAGAACTTCTTTTGGTTCTAATACTGATGTATTTACTAAATACTAATACTGATGCATTTACTAAATACTAATACTGATGCATTTACTAAATACTAATACTGATGTATTTACTAAATGTTTCTTTTCTTTTAAATAGTTGCCCTAAAATGCAATTATATTCATAATTTTAGCAGCTTATTTAATAATTTCATTTGGCTGAAAGTGTAAAATACGAAAGAACGTACCTTTTACACACATATACGCGCGTGTGTGTGTGTGTGTGTGTGTGTGTGTGTGTGTGCAAACAATTTTTAATAAATTCCACCGACAATTTTAGTATGTTTTAATTTTTATTGCGATTTTGAATTTTTCAAATAAGTCAGCCGGCAATCTTCGTTTGTCATTGCAAACGTTAAAACACAAACACTCACATCACACACACACACACGTAGAAACACGTAGAGACATACACACACGTACACACATCCACCTACATATTTATTTGCAAGCAGAGACCTACATTGATTTATACACAATTCCGATGTATCCATCCATTTTCCTCGGCTTAAATTAATATTACTTAAGAATATAGCCATTTAGAACTGCACGCAACGGATATACCAATCTAAGTATTTTGGAGGTATATACAATAACATCACAGAATATATAAAAACCTATTTAACCACTGTAACATTTAATAGAAAGGAATCATATTAAATAAAATGAGGTCTGGTTTGGTTAATGGAATATCCAATACTAATAAATAGAGAAGACTTAAGAAAGAAAGTGAAAAAAACAAACAAAAAAAACATCAAAAAACAGTATAAATTTTTTTAAAAAAGACTGTCACGGAAAAAAAACCCAACTAAAAAGCAGAAACATACAAGAGAATTAAAAAAAAAAGGTGTAATAAAAAAAAAGAGTGTACTAAGGGATTTATTGAAAAGATCTCGGACCAACCTACTTTGCAAAATCTGACCAAATGACTAACATCGTATTTTTGTAGTTTTTGGAATGGTTTATTAGGAAAGTTATGAATCCTCTTCTTCTCCCCCCCCCCCAGCTATGGGTAAATAGCAGGACAGACCGAATTCCATATCATTGGACGGCAACTGGTCTACCGCCGAAAGAAATGACAACCTACTGCAGGAAAAAATATGCCTCGTCAGTCATGTATCGAAAAATACATGATCACCTAAGCGTGTATCACACATGGCACATAACTAACTTATTGGTCCGGCTGAGAACTTTTCTGCACACATTCGTAAAGATGTATTCATTTTGTTCAGCAGTACATAGTGTCTTAAATTTCATCCTTACGTATGAATCAATGGAGACCTAAATTCTTGTCTAATAATCGATGCTATGTTTGGTAGCCTTTTCTAGAGCTTTCGATGCTATTATTTACTACGGAATTTTGATTGATTGAAAGGAAAATAGATTGAGAGAAGATCAGTGAGATGAACAAATGATAAATAAAACATGAAATATGAGTCAAAAGCTGTGGGATAATAAAGAGAAAAGTGTGGAAGATGCCTAGCAAATCAGATAGATAGATAAAAGGAGAGAGATGGAGTTTAGAAATAGAATTGATAAAAAGAGAGTTAAGACAATAATAGATATTAAGAAGCAGAAGAGACCTGGTTTCCATGGACAAAGAGATATTTTTTGTTAAATACACTGTCTTTTCAGGACGTAGAGAATCATGGGTCTCCACACATTCTTTTTTCATTAATTTCCGTGAATTACCATGCCATCTTGAGAAAGTTACAAGTGTGGTTTCCCGTTGCCTTCCCACGGTGTGAAATTCAGAGTTGCCACGCATTCTACATTTATATTTTTCCAAAAGAAATTGTGTGAAAGTGAACGCAACAGCATCCACAGAAATTTCAACTCGGCTCATCGGTTTGGCGCTATAGGAATAAAAAGAATCTCTCTCTCTCTCTCTCTCTCTCTGTATATATATATATATATATATATATATATATATATATATATATATATATATATATATATATAAAATATGAAAGGCTCAAATACTAATATTCCATGGTTATAATTTATTACATTGGAATTGTAATCACGATCCAATTCATCAGACCTACAAAGTCTAGAAGACTATATATTAGAATATATATTAGTATATTACATATATTATATTAGAATATATATTAGTATATTACATATATATTACATATTATATATTATATTAGAATATATATTAGTATATTATATATATATATATATATTAGAATATATAGTATATTACATATATTATATTAGAATATATATTAGTATATTAAATATATTATATTAGTATATTACATATATTATATTAGAATATATATTAGTATATTATATATATATTACATATTATATATTATATTAGAATATATATTAGTATATATATATATATATATATATATATATATATATATATATATATATATATATATATTAGAATATATAGTATATTACATATATTATATATATATTAGAATATATAGTATATTACATATATTATATATATATTAGAATATATATTAGTATTTTACAACAAAAACATGTAAGAATCGCTACACAATTGCAGTCGTCTTTCAACGCATAACGATGCATTTCTTCAGGCGATTGTAAATTACTGCCGAATGAACGATTAATTTGGTTTCAAAAACAAAATAGATCCCCATTTTTCGAAAATATATACATAAGGCTTGAGGGCTTTACCCTGGTCAACCAATCGAATGTGACCAAAGTTAAATTCAAATTCAGCGAAAACGAAAAAAAAAAAACAAAAAAAAAAAAACAAAACAAAATAATATCTTAGAAAAGTGTCATGGCCAAAAGTTGACATCTAACAGCAGCCAGACATTAACTTAAAGACAGATACAAATAGTTACAATAAATTTACAAATGCATGCCAGACAATCAACTTTCATAAGAAATAAAAGCGGGGATGGGGGAAGAGAGGTAATTTAACCGAATGCCCAACTAACTATAAGCTTTGTGGATTTCCTACATAAAAATTTTTGTAGTTGATAAATAAGTAGCGTCTTTAAGAAACTAGTAAATGATCTAAATGTATGGAAATATATTGCTCTACTATGTATTGTTCTCTTTTAAATTAAATGTTACGAACGTTGGAAGTGTACTCTATTCGTTCTCATTGTACCTGGATATCTCTCTCTCTCTCTCTCTCTCTCTCTCTCTCTCTCTATATATATATATATATATATATATATATATATAACGGGTGTAACAGCAAAATTGTCCAAATCGTGTAACACCATGGGATACACCATCGCACAAAATAATGTTTAATATCTAAAAACCCACTAAACTAATTGAGATTCTTTTTCCAGGTTTTTAGATAAGACGTGTAGCCATATTGATAACATTTGTCGTAAGAATCACTGAAGAATCCTCTGAGTTATTCAGCTAGAAAGAGAACATGGTAAAATCGTTTTGTGTCACTCTCTTTCCAACTGAGCAATGGTGAGAGGAAAAAAGGTCATTCAGGCTTTCACTAATGGTACCAACATTCATAGTCTGGCTTCCATCTTCAAAGTCCATTCATGAAC
>CAHIKZ030000588.1:0-30000 GCA_903632075.3 Acanthosepion pharaonis | reverse complement strand
GCATACAAAAGAACAGACAAAAACAAGAAAAAACATCCGAAAGAATTGGAATAAATAAACGGTGGACAAATATACAATAATCAAATAAAGGCAAGAAATGAAATGGAAAATGAATGAAGAGCGCTTCTAATTAATTGTCATTTCTTGTTGACTTTCAAGCCTTTCAATTAAACATATAATTGATTTAACAAGAGCCTCGTACCCACCTGAATCTATGATACAACCCCTGAATCTAAGTTACAACCCCTTGAATCTATGATACAACCCCTGAATCTAAGTTACAATCCTTTGAATCTATGATACAACACCCTGAATCTATGATACAAACCCTTGAATCTATGATACAACCCCCTGAATCTATGATACAAACACTTGAATCTATGATACAACACCTTGAATCTATGATACAACCCCCTTAATCTGATACAATCCCTTGAATCTATGATACAACACCCTGAATCAATGATACAAACACTTGAATCTATTATACAACCCCTGAATCTATGATACAACCCGTTGAATCTATGATACAACCCCTGAATCTATGACACGGGGGCTACCCATTCAATTTTCATAAGGTAGTATTCATATAAGATACAAATGTTATTGCAATTTAATTATATACAGTAATGGATCATCTTATATATAAAGCAAAGTGTATTTGTGCGTGTGTGTGTGTCCAAGCATCTCCTCTGCTCCCACTAGTCCGATTTCAATGATTCATAGCTCATTCAAAAGCCCTAGAAAAGTTAGGCGAAGAGAACGGATTTCATTGAGCTCAGATTCAGGGTTACCAGATTATGCGAGGTTATATATATATATATTAATATATTATACTAGCCATTATCGTTGCTTTCAGGTTTCAAGGGGAGTAACTCTTATTTTCTCTTTGTATACAGAATCCAAAATTGCAGTGCACGTTTTATTATAAACTAACTATCGGGCGGCATTTAATCTAGCTCCTGTGGAGGACTCTTGGTTTGGCCATCATCACAATAGCTAGGGAGGAGTAGATGCTATAGGCATCAATAAACTACATAACTCAAAATTGATCGCTGCATTTAAGTATTGGATTAATGTTTAAGCTTACCTTTTAAAAGTTCAACGATAATTCTTCTGCTGCCACTTAATTTAAAGACGATTTGATGTACGTAGATCCTTATTATCCGTACAAACAATTATTTTTATTTCATGGGTGACAATTTATAAGATAAAATTAATATAGTGTAAGAATAGGAAATAGAAATTAGAATTGATTATACGTTCAACAATTGAAGAATTAGAGAAACATAATAGCTAATTAATTAAAACTTCTATTATGGAATCTATATGAATAAATGCGAGATTGGAGCACAATTATCCAACGAACTCTGAAATTAAAAAAGCTCCCTCTCCCGAATTTATGCGCTAAAAGCACAATATCTTTATTATATATTATCTACTTCTAGTTGATATCTCTCTTCAGGTTTAACTAATTTGCATATTGATTTTAAATAAGTATATTTCATTAACTAACTGTTCTCCATTAGTGTCTTTTCATTCAAGAATTGTTTTGATTTTCATATCAAAAATATTTCTCTTTAGAAATATTGTCTTATATAGTGCAGAGAAGTGTTTGAAATTTGCATTTTACTTGGTCTTCAACAAGTTGGCATCTATTTGTAAAACTTTTCTTAACTATAACAAGCCGATTTATGAATGAAATGTTCATTTAAAATGTTTGTTTCAAATATTTCAAGTAGTGAATATGTTTCACTTTGCGAAACATTAACGAAGTCTGCTAGTATGCAATATAGGTGAACGATTCTACTATAAAGATTGAAAATAAATACAATGTATCCAAATGCAAATTAGAGACATGTCATAATAGCTCATTCCATCTTAAATAAATCATAAATAAATAAATGTTTTGCGGCAATTTTTAACATCAACTTGAGATTTTTCTTGTTAAAAAGTTGAATAATTTTTGCACATTAAATATTATGGATAGAAAATTATGAACATTATATAGTTTTTTTTTAGACTTAGCATGAGAAAAACAAATTCACGGATTTGGACTCCCACTCATCAGAATGATGTCAAAGTCTACAAAAAATTTTTATCCTTTACTAGTCAGGTATGATTTGTGACGTATATAAATGTAGGTAGAAAAAAGCAAATGTTGATATGGTTGCGAGGGTTACAAAGCACTGCCTAGGGCCCCAAATCAGTCCCACGCGCGGTCGGGTGTTCCGTGGGTAATAGGCACCAGACCTGGATACGATTCTTTCTTTTATGTGCCGTGTCCCTTCAGGACGTGGTCGATCATGACTCTCCATTCCCCTCATCTCTTGGAGTTCTCAATATGCACTTGCTTAAGCGTTACTTCTCCTTTTCTCTCTTTCCCTTTATCCACCCTGTGAGTATCATATTTTCCAAGCCTTCCTTTCTTATTACGTGTCCCAGAAATTTCAGATGCGTCTTCCTGATGTTAAATATAAGCTTCCTCCTTGTTTGCATCCACTCCAAAACCTCATGGTTGCTCACATATTCGTTCCATGTTATCCTCAGCGTCCTTCTGTAGAACCATACCTTCGTTGCCTCGAGTCTATTCTTCATCTTTGAGGGTACCGTCCAACATTCGCTGCCATGAAGGAAGACAGATATCACGTAGCAGTTCAGTACTAACACGTTCAAAATATAATATCACAATTGATAATTTTCTTATTTGCGGAAAGCGTTGTAAAGAAATTCTTAATTCCTCACCCAATTGTGTCACTGTCGGATTTTGCAATAGTCCATTCTATATATTCAATAAAATAAAAAAAAAATTCTGGAATTAGCAGTTATTATTATTGTCCTCATCTTTGTTGTTATTATTACAACATTTCGATCGTTATGTCTTCCGGCTTTCTTTAGGCTTTGTCAATCCGGATAACCTTCAGGAAATTTCGAGCTGAACCCTTTATTTAATCTATGAGCGAAGATAGCTCTTGTTCCGCTGATAGTGTTTAGGGACATCTCGTTTTGTTCTTATTTAGTACTATTCACTTATTGTTCGCCCTGTTTCCGATGAATCTAAGTTCTGTACTACCTGATTCAGGGATTGAACTCGCAATTACTATGTCATCAAATTCATGAACTAAAACTTTAATCCTCTAGGCTATTCTTACATATTATACACTCGTAATAGAGACTATCCGAAACGTTATGGTTCAACACCAGCAAATAACTGACTTCAGTTTTTCAATAATTTCTTAGAATTAAAAAATCTGTTTAGACAACCCGAATGAGAACGTGAGAATATGCTACAATATTCTGTGGCAAAGCAGTAGTCATGTATTTTTTAAAATGTCATATTTCTTCAGGTATCAGGCGATCATAACTTTCCATAGAATTCTTTTGTTTATTAACTGAAAATTAGTTTAAGTTCTTGAGAAATATACTGGAATAATTTCCCGTTGGCTTCTCTATGTTTTAGAATTTCAGAGTGTTCTTTCTCTTAGATTTTTTACCAACCAAACTTTGAGGGCCCAGATTACCTTGCTATCTTTTTTTTCTAAATCCTTTCACAACAAGTAAGGTTTTATTGCCACTAGGATACAAGGGGTTGCTGAAAGTGAAAGAAAGTGTAGGACAATAGAACAGCAAGATTTAGGCACAGAAGATAACGATCGTCATTGCATTTAATCTTTTGAAGATCATAGTTGACAGGAAAGCAAGAAGCCGGAAGTGAGTTCTGGAAGCGAGAAATGGGAGAGAAGAAGCAATTAGCATAGAACTTATGGTTACAACTAGTAAATTGAACAATGAAATTATAGGACCTATCTACCAATCTAGTATTGCGCTTAAATTTGTGAAGTAGAGGCACCAAAGAGGAACAATTACCGTGGAAATGTATAGAAGAGGCAAAGGGATGTTACGTTACGGCGGTGGGAAAGTGACTGAAGCCGAGACGCCAGGTCGAGACCGATTTCATGGCTGATTCTTCTTTGGATTTTGTCAAGATTTTTTTTAACGGAAAATAGTTGAGTTGAGAGTTGCAGCTGGACCGCGGGCAGGGATAGAGCCTGAACGCGGGCATCAGGCCCGATTCACTCGCCCCTTTGCGGGCAAGAGAATCCTCAGACAAGAAATCCTTCCAGCCCAAGTCGAAGACAGAAGTTCAGCCCCGGACGGCAGCGAGAAGAGATCACCTCGGACGACAGAGAGTTGCGGCTGAGTTGCGGCAAGAGATCCTTCCAGCCCAAGTCGAAGACAAGAGAACTTCCAGCCTAAGTCGACGAAGAAAAAGAAATACAACTCAAGTCGAAGAGAAGAATCAACTGCGAATGATCGATAGAAATTAGCCCCAGTGTCGAACCAAACCACACTCCGACATACACAATTCTAAAGAGTAGGCAATTCGAAATCTTTAGGTTGTGTGATAGAAGCTTGGTGCCATAGTCCACAGAGCGGGTCGGGAATTGAGAACAATTTTGTTTTTATGTAACGGACATTAAGATATAAAAGGTTGTTACCCTTTTTTTTTTTCATCAGCAATCTTTTTGTCTCGTGAGTTTATTTTCTCTTTTAATTGTGTATTGCCACCCCGTCGGACTCAACTTGTATCGGCCCCAATCCCTGCTGGTCCTGTCTGTCTAAGATCTAAACACAGCGTGGGTAGACAGACCGGAGATCGGTACAGTTGCTTTTAGTGACCAGGTATTGGAAGCGAGTTGGGAAAGGCGAGGTTGGTGATCATCCAACCAAGGGGTTGGAGCGGCACGCTTGGAACCAGGAGGAGCGACCAGGAGGAGCGACGTCACAGTTGGCGCCGTAACCAAGGGATTCGACCCTGGGCCAGGTGTGTAACCGTCACATGTGGTGCCGTGACCAGGATCAACCCTGAGACAACCACGTCACAAGTGGTGCAGTGACCGAGGGATTTCAGCCCTGAGAAGACCACGATCGACCGCCGTTGCTGAAAATTCAGACAGAACTCAGAACGACCCGGGACCAAAGGAAAAGAAAGAACAGAATCGTCTGTAAGGTAGGACACCTTGTTTTGTTTCCCAACCTCGATTGTTGCTGTATAGACTGTCTTTCTCTGTAGACATGTCAGATTATGATTCGGATAGAGAAGTGGGGGGTGAAGAAGAAGTAGGGCGGGGGCTGTCAGTGGATTTAAAGGAAGCTGTTGGGTGGACCGAGGGTCCCAGTATTTGATGGCAGCGGGAAGGAGTTTAAAAACTGGCTGGCAATCCTCGAGAAGAGCCGAACCATCTACGAGCTCTCGGACCAAGAAACCCTGTATTTGGCATACGATGCCACAAAGGGAAAAGCGTCTGAGTTCGTGAGGGGGTCTTGGAGAACCAACCCCGCTTGGCTTGGGAAGAAATAAAAGACTACTGACCAAAGAATTCGCCGACGAAGGTACGGCCATAGAGGCCATGAGGGCCCTTTAAAACTAACACAGCTGCGGGATGAAACCCCGGGAGAATTAGGGACCCGAGCGGGAAGCTATCGTCGTTGGCATTCCCCGAAGTGGTCAGGGATAATGCGGTTATGCAGGCCCAACTGGCGGACCTGTATGTAGAGGCGCTGAGCGACGAGCGTGTTCGTCACGACGTATTGAAAGAAGGACCGCTCAGACTGTCGGCAGCGATAGAGCTGGCTAGGGAGAGCCAGGGGGTGTGGGATAAAGTGAAGAGGTGTGGAAAGAAGCAGATACCAAGTCGGGAGGCTGGAGGAAGGGGGGTAGGCGGAAGAACCCCCGTGTGGAATCAGAGGGTTAAGGAAGAGGTGGATCGGGCAGAATTATGGGAGGAGGACCCCAATAGAAGGGCATGGTCGACCAGGCATGGCTTTTATAAGCCCACGCCGGGTCGATACGGGCTGGTCTGCTGGACCTGTGGGTACGAGGACCATAGGGCGGCGGAATGTCCGACGAAGTGGGGTTGCCCCAGACTTCAATCAGGACAGATGCACCAGGTGTGGTAAGAAAGGACACCTGGCCAAGTGGTGCGGGCTGAGGAAGGGTGCCCCACCGATATTAACAAGGAAGGCCGAGCCCAAGAAAAGCCAGCGGGCCACCCCAGAATTAAGAGGGAGGGTGGCCCAGTTAAAAAAAGGAGAGAAATAAAAACTTGGATCAGTGGGTGGGCGAACCGCTTGAATAGAGGACAGGTTCCCCCCGAGGATAGACACAAGGCCAACCCAGTTAAAAAGGGAAAGAGCAAAATGTTGGACATGTGGTCGGGCGGGCCACTTTGCGGCAAGCTGTCCAACAAGAAGGTGCTGGTTTTGCAGGAGGCCAGGACACCTGAAAAGAAACTGTATTTTAAAACGGCCATGGGAGACCGGGAGAGGTCCGGCCGGGGTCGCCCAGGTGCAGGGGGCGCAGAACTCCACCTCATGAGAAAAAATGAAGGTGATTTATTACTACCGGCGCCTATGGCTGGGTTAACCCAAAGGTGGGGACCCAGGAAGAAGAAAGCTCAAGTGTTCTCTTCGCTAACGCAAGAGAAAGAACTATCCTGTAGAGCAGAGATAGGTGGTAGAGAGATGAGGGCTTTGGTGGACACAGGAGCATCTGTGTCATTGATGAGAGAGGAAACATACAGGCGGGTGAAACGGAAGAGAAGGTTACGGGAAGCGGACATAGAGGTCACGCAAGCAGATGGAGCCCCCCTGGAGATAAAAAGGGATGGTGAGGGCTCCCCAGTGAGGATTGGGAGGTGAAAAGCACCCAAAATTTTTACGTAACCCCCGACCTGTGTACAGAGGCAATCTTGGGAGAAGATTGGCTCCGGAGCCAGAAGGCCCAGATCGAGTTTAATCCTACTGTGTTGGTGGTGAACGGCGAGAGAACGCCATTGGGATGCCCACCAGAGGAAGAGATAACCATAGTGGTGGAGGAAGATGTAAAGTTACCTCCTAGGACCGCAGTGTCGGGAAAGGGTAGGCTAATGTCAGAAAAAAAGGTACGGAGAGGACCTCTGCAGTTGGTCCCTGTAGAAGGAAAGAGCCTAGAAGATAGCGAGGTAACCCTGTGCGAACCGGTAGTGGAGGAAGCCGAGTTGGTGCCCATTATGATGGTGAACCAAGCTCAAAAGACTATAAAGGTTAGGAGAGGGGAGGAGATAGGAAGAGCACTTCCCCTACGAACTCTGAATCGGGTGAGATTCGAGGAAGAACGAAGGAAGCTAGTAGAGCAAACAGAAGGAATTGAAAAGGAGCAAGCAGACAGTGAAATAGCTGCTCTGAGAGAGAAGGTAAAGGCAGGAGAGACCACCAAGTATGCCATAATAGAGGAAAGGCTGTATTATCTCTCAGGAAGGGATGAAGAAGTCAAACCCAAGTTGTATGTGCCCAAAAGTTTAAGACCAGAGATATTGGAACAGTGCTACGAAAGGTTAGGTCACATGGGAATTGATAGGGCATGTGATCTCATAGGAAGAAAGTACTATTGGCCCAAACTGTACGGAGAAGTCACTAACTATGTTCGGAGTTGTGTAGTGTGCCAGTCGCAGAGCAGAAGGCAGGAAATGGCACCCTTGGAGGAAACAGACGTACCAAACTTCCCCTTCGAGAAAGTGAGTATGGATGTATCAGGACCATATGGGGAAACTGCACAAGGAAACAACTATATAGTGAGTTTTGTCGATTGGCTAACAAATTGGCCTGAAGCATTTGCAGTACCAGACAAGAAAGCCAGAACTGTGGCCGGGTTGATAATAAGTGAAATCTTCCCTAGGTATGGTGCCCCTGTGCAATTGGTAACAGATAATGGCACGGAGAATGTGAACAGCATCATGAGAGAAGTTTTGACAGGTTTGAATGTAGAGCACATAAAAACATCCCCATATCACTCCCAGGGAAATGCTAAAGTGGAAAGGTTTCATAGAACCTTGGGAGATGTATTGGCCAAGTTGGTCAGAGAAAACATTGGAAATTGGGACTTGTATTTGACGCAGGCTCTGGCGGCCGTGAGGTTTACGATAAACGAAACCTCCAGATTTTCTCCTTATTTTTTATTGTTTGGCAGAGACGTGGTCCTGCCTGTAGATAACCTACTGAAGCCCCGAAGAAGGTATATGGGAGAAGATCATCATCAACTATTGCTGGAACAGCAACATAAGATATTCGTACAGGCCAGAAGAAGAATAAAGAGGGCCCAGAAGAAAAGAAATGAGAGGGTGAATGCTGAAAGAAAGGTGGTAGAATTGAAGGTTGGAGACCCTGTCTACTATAAAATCCACCAGAGAGAAGGAAAACTGGACCAGAGATGGGAACCGTACTACCGGATAGTGGAGCAGACGGGCCCAGTATCATATGTAATATGGGATCAAGTGGCAGGACGAGCGAGGAGGGTTCATGCCAATGATCTGAAGAGGGCTGAAATAGCTAACCTGGAAATGAGCGAGCCGAGGCCTAAGAAGACAAGGAAAAGGAAGGTAACTCTGGTTGAACCGGAAGGAATGGAGACGGAGGAAGACTCCGAAGAAGATGAGGAGATAGGTCGACTTGACCAGATAAACGAAGCAGTCCGAGGACAGAGTTGGAACCCTCAGCGGGGATTAGCGATGTTCAGTCGTCGACTGAATCAGTGCAGAGAAGACCCCGTGAGATCGCCATCACACCCCATGTCCGAAGAAAAGGAAGAAAAGACGAAGAGGTCCAATCAAGCAGTCGAAGGCTCTAAAAGAGACACCCTGAACAGGACGAAGGACCCAGCGAGTGGGAGGAGGAGGATCGAATACCCCTTTCCCAGCTTAGGGAAAGGATAAGGAACAGGAGAAGTTTAGACATAGAGTCGAGAGGTATTGAAGACATTCAAGGCGAAGACTCTAAACAGAAAGAAGAATCAGGGGATGAAGAAGAGGACAAAAAACCTCCTGGACGGGAGTTAAACACAGAAGGAAGGGTGGAGGTTGAGCAGGAATCACCTCGGAAGATGAGATCAGGGAGGGAGAAGAACCCCAAATCTCAGTAGAACAAAAGGGCTGTGCAGAATAGAAGCATTTAGTGTCGACAGATAACGACACTGTCTCATCCAAGATCCTATCGGCTGACTATGGTAGATGTGAGTGGAGGGGATGGAGATGCGGGCTGCACCTCACGAGGAACGGAAGATCATTGGCATTATTGATTGGCCACCAGTGGTGTCATGAAGTACGACCTTTAGAGTGGGCGCCACGCACACCTGACCAGACCATTCTGTCTGCTAGGGGTTAGTTAGAGGAGGGAGGAGCCGAACTAAGAGAAAAGTTATGAAATGATTGAGTGATGAGTCGAGCGAGACTAAGTGGTTGTGAAGAATAACAGCAAGAGAATTTGTTACCTTTCAGGAATGATAGCAAGGTACAAGGTGGAAGCAGACTACATAGCATTAAATTCGGGGAGAACGAAATTTATGTTGCTATCAGCTGAAGAAGCTAGAAGGTGTAGAGATGATACCCTGGGGACTTGTACCTCGTTGAGCCCTATCTATAAAACTGGTAACCGCAGACTGTGCATACTAGAATTGTTTGAAGGGAGGGGGGAAGGAATCAAAAGAATCTGCCGAGTAGAGGTATTAACAAACTCGGCATTACCACAAGCTATCAGTGTTTCAGATGGGGTGTGGGCAGTAGCCACACAGAAACATATCAGCCTGTCTAGGGTATGTGGGGGAGAGTCCACAAGGACATTAAGAATAAGGCCACCGTTATCCCTGGTGACGCTACCCATGGGATGTTCGGCGGTTGGGGTGTCCATCTCCTTGCCCCCCTATTACCAGATGGAAGAAAGGTATGAAGAAAAAGATTCACTCATAGAGATGATTGGTAGAGGCTTAGTCAATTGTACAGAATTATGGGAGCCGATAGTGAAGAGATTCTCTAATGTCACCTTAAATAAGATGCCAGTATTAATGAAGCCAATAGAAAAGATCGATATGGATCACTTAAGGGATAAGTTAAGTGCGTTGGGAGACGAAGGTGTAGCTTGGGAAGACGATGAGCAGATCGCGATAAGTTGGTCAATAGTGATGGGTACATTCCTAGTTATAGCCATCGGGGGTGTAATAATATGGAAGATTAAGAGTAAGAGAAGATTGGCGAACGACAGTCTAGTGAGCATGCAGCAACTCGAGAGGGAGATGCCGAGCAGTGTTCTTTACTCAGACAGGACTGGCGAAGAAATTGCTGAAAGACCAATGGAGGAGGCTGGCGTGAGACCACCACGTGCGGCGGAAAAACCTCCCACGGCAGAGAGGAAAACATTGACCAAGAAGAACAAACCCTGGTGAACACATCTGCACCTACAAACACACGCACACATTACCTTGCATGTAAAACAAAAAAAAAAAAAAAAAAAAAACATTTCATTGCATGTAGAACAGAAGAAAATGAAAAGAACATTTCGTTGCATGTAGAACAGAAGAAAATGAAAAAAACATTACATTGCATGTAGAACAAAAAAAATGAAAAGAACATTTCGTTGCATGTAGAACAGAAGAAAATGAAAAGAACATTTCATTGCATGTAGAACAAAAAGAAAATGAAAAGAACATTTCATTGCATGTAGAACAAAAAGAAAATGAAAAGAACATTTCATTGCATGTAGAACAAAAAGAAAATGGAAAGAACATTACCCTTGCATGTTAGAAAGTAGAATAGAATTGCATGAGACAAATGCATGGTGCATGTTAAATGATGTACTTGGGTTTAGGTGTCATTTACGGGTAAATGACAAATCGGTTGGGGGAGGATTGTGGCACCTTGCATTATTAGAAATATTCATAGAAATATGATTTAATTTTTTTTACTCGGTTTACTAAACAGGTTGTTGATTTTTTTTAACGGAAAATAGTTGAGTTGAGAGTTGCAGCTGGACCGCGGGCAGGGATAGAGCCTGAACGCGGGCATCAGGCCCGATTCACTCGCCCCTTTGCGGGCAAGAGAATCCTCAGACAAGAAATCCTTCCAGCCCAAGTCGAAGACAGAAGTTCAGCCCCGGACGGCAGCGAGAAGAGATCACCTCGGACGACAGAGAGTTGCGGCTGAGTTGCGGCAAGAGATCCTTCCAGCCCAAGTCGAAGACAAGAGAACTTCCAGCCTAAGTCGACGAAGAAAAAAGAAATACAACTCAAGTCGAAGAGAAGAATCAACTGCGAATGATCGATAGAAATTAGCCCCAGTGTCGAACCAAACCACACTCCGACATACACAATTCTAAAGAGTAGGCAATTCGAAATCTTTAGGTTGTGTGATAGAAACTTGGTGCCATAGTCCACAGAGCGGGTCGGGAATTGAGAACAATTTTGTTTTTATGTAACGGACATTAAGATATAAAAGGTTGTTACCCTTTTTTTTTTTTCATCAGCAATCTTTTTTGTCTCGTGAGTTTATTTTCTCTTTTAATTGTGTTTTGCCACCCCGTCGGACTCAACTTGTATCGGCCCCAATCCTCCTGCTGGTCCTGTCTGTCTAAGATCTAAACACAGCGTGGGTAGACAGACCGGAGATCGGTACAGTTGCTTTAGTGACCAGGTATTGGAAGCGAGTTGGGAAAGGCGAGGGTGGTGATCATCCAACCAAGGGGTGGAGCGGCACGCTTGGAACCAGGAGGAGCGACCAGGAGGAGCGACGTCACAGTTGGCGCCGTAACCAAGGGATTCGACCCTGGGCCAGGTGTGTAACCGTCACACTGTTTACTCCATATAATTATTTATGTTACAGTAGGCTTATAAATCTAGAACGGTGGTTTTCTAAGCGTAGCTTAGATGTGGCACTAAGCCTAAAGTATAGGGAACCCGGTGAGGATCTTAAAAATCTATAAAGTATTTAAAATCAAAATATAATGAAAACATTATTTAATTATTCCACCTTTTAAGCGTAAAATAAAATCAAAACTTAACAGCGTGAAAAAGGCCTGAAGCAATAATAACGCTTGCTTTCGTATCAGAATGAAAGAAATCCTTGTACGATTTCAATTTAGCTTTGGATGACATCTGAGTACGTGTCTGCTAAAAATTATGATCGCTTGACTTTACTTGTGTTGTCAAAAGGCTTTGTATTCAAAACAGCAAATTTTGAAAACACATTTTTCAAATGCCCCACTCTTCTACCAAGGCTATTTATAATAAAAACTAAAAACACTAGACAGGGTTCAAAGAAAATTAGTAAATTTAATGATTGATTGAATATTTCAAAAGAATTACCACGTTACAAGTGAGTCAGAATGCCCATACCACAACTATAGAATAACCCTACCCAAACATACTAAAAGTGAAAAGCCTTAACCTTCCCCAACTTGGTTAGAGTGAAACGTATGGATTTCAGTAAATGGCGAAATTATATTTATTTTTCTTTAAAGAAAAATAATAATAGTGATTCAGAAAATAAAATTCTGATTGACTTATTGTTGCGGCCTTGTTATGGCCAGAAATAAAGACACAAGAGACACAATTGAGTTAAACAAATATATATATACAGAAACAGTAATACAAACATATACAAACGAGAGTGTTACAGCAAGAATGTTCGATCCGACTGTCAGAGCTGATTGCTGAAAACTTCCATCTCCAAAAGGCAGTACCTTCTCCTATTTATAGCTGGGGGAGTCCATATATGCGTGGGTAAATTACCATAACACTTATCAAATCGATTGGTGATTTTTTTTCTAAAATTCGTTATAGTGGTATTCAAGTTTTAGATTTAAAAAAAAATTTCAAATTTAAACGTGTGATTAGAATATGAGGTAAGGTAAACAATTCATCCTTAAGCAAGAATAATGAGGAAGTGCGTTGGTATTATATTCTATTTTTCAGATGCCTAAAATATCTTAAGCTTTGAAAATATATGTTTAGTATGTAAATCACTTCAGATGATAGACTTTGCATTCATTATGACGTCAGAGAAGTCAGATTGACCTGAGAGGTAACCTCCTAGCCGTCGATTACAGACGCTGCAACTGTGATGCATGCGTGAGAAAGAATCATATGGCAGATATATAAACACCCACCCCAGCGGTAAGAGAGAGACTGGTACATCACACACGTGGATGTAAGGTCCACGTTCGGATGACAGCCTGGGCTGTACACACACAGACTGACCGATTGTAAGTTCGGAGTAAAAAAAAAGTAATATTACGCATGTGAGATTTACGTTTGGTATTTTCATTTGTAATCTACGACGATACTTGATGCCATATGTTTGAAATATGAGATAAGATAAAAAGAGAAGTATTTTTAAATTTCTGGATGCCTTTTAAGATATCACATTAAGCTTTACATATTTATGTTAAGCGTAAAAACTGTGGTCAATATGAGAACAGAGTGTTATAGAATGCGTAGGCTTGACAAAAAAAAAAATGGCAAACACAGAACTTTGACGAACTGAGTGGGAGTGGTTTGAACCCCGTGGGCGTGGAAACCTGTCAGTGATAGATTGTCTTTGTTTAAGTTTTAATATAAGACTGTAAAACTCAAGAAAACGGTCAGTATTGTTGCAGAAGTGGGGGAGTCAAGATGGCTTCCTCTTTCAGATACCTTGGCGTATAGTGGTTTCAACATAGAGAGAGGAAGAGAGAGAGAGAGAGAGATAGAGAGAGAGAGAGAGAGAAAGAGAGAAAGAAAGAGAGAAATAAAGAGAGAGAGAGAGAGAGAGAGAGAGAGAGAGAGAGAGAGAGAGTCCCTGCCACGCAGAGATGATAAGTACCTGTACGACATGTTGACAACCGTTCTCTCTCTCTTTCTCTTTCTCTTTCTTTCCCGTATTCCTCAAGAAATGACGTCTACTACCGTGTCCTTCTACCGAAATAAAGCGACTGAAAAGAAACCTGAAGGAAATTGTCAGACATTGATTCAGTCTGTGATGCAGCGTTGGGATTATTTCCGAGGAATTACCCATAGACAATCAGATTCCAGAGACGAAACGAAAAGAAATGAGATAAAAAAAAAAAAATGATACAGCATGTTATTTTTTTTTTATTAGTTATTCCATGTAAAAAAAAGAAAAGAAAAGAAATATCACGGATATATTTGAATTTATATGCGATGATAGTGCGTTGGGATCCCATCTGAGGAATTACCAATCCGCGAAAATCCAGAGATGACACGGAATGCAACAATATATAAAAAATGATAGTGTGATATTTTGTTTAATTAGTTATGTTTAATTAGTTATAAAATCACGGATATATTTAAATTTATATGAAATGGAGCAGCTTTAGAGTCCCTTTTGAGGAAGTACTGATAGACCATTAAGATTCAGAGAAGACACGTAATGCAATACGATAAAAATTGATACAATGTGATATTAATTTTGAATTAGTTAATTCCTGCAAAAAAGTCACAAATATATTTTAATTTATATGATATGATGCAGCGTTGGTGTTCCTTCTGAGGAATTGCCGAGAGATCACTAGAATCTGGAGACGACACGCAAAGCAACAAAAATAAAATCTTTGATACAGTGTGATATTATTTTTAAATTAGTTATTCCCGAAAAAAAAGTATATTTATATTTTTATGAGATGATTTTTATTTTAGGAAAAAGTAAGACAAAAAAAAAAAAACTTGGAATACAAAAACTTTACAATTTCCTCATTTATCTTATTTCATTTCTATCTTTATTTCTTTCCGGCGTGTGTCTTTAGTCATTCCTATAAAATGAAGCTATTCTTTAGGGCTATTTGCCAACCGGATAACACTATACTGTCTACCATCTCCAAAATTATGTCTAGCAACTAAATTTTCGGAGAAATGCCAGAAAGTTTTTTTTTTGATATTTCAAAGGTTGGAAAAATAAGTGCAAATACTGTTTTCTATTTTGGTCACTCCTTCAGTCAATGGTAATAACATGTCTACCGCATTCTAATTTTAAAACTCACGAATCCTTTATTACAAATATGACCTGGTCACTAAACTCATAGAACCACTGAACAGTGGACGGCAAGGTAGAGATCAAGATTTAAATCGCTAAACAAAGCCCGCGAAGTGGAGGGGAGATGAAGACAAGACTCAGAAGATTGCCTTACACCATTTATCTTCCATACCATGTGTTAAAAAACAGTTACCCTCCTTACTATCATAAATAGACTGACCCATTCATGATAAGTAGTCCTGGGTAATTTTATCTCATACTAACTTTTTATATGAAATCCAACATACTTTTAGCTGTTATCAGAAGCTGATTTAATGAATTCATCACGAGAAAGGCTATAATGCCACTAAGACGCAAATGGCTACCAGGAATGAAAGAACTTTAGAAGAAACTGGAAACACCGTCCTAAGCAGTAAACAACAGATAAACCGCTACTCCTGTTCAAAGGATCGGAGAGGCGTTGAGCCGCACGATAGGCGAACTTATATACTCCTATTGAAAAGAAAAAAATATTAAATAAAATTTAAGAGATCAGGCGGTGACGTTAGAAGTATAGAGCTGAAGTAGACTTTAGAAGGAACGGGGAACCCAATCCAAAACAGGGAACAAGGGATAAACTTGTACTCCTGTTCAAAATACCGGGGTGGAGCGTAAACCTGGCGATAGACACACCTCTCTACTCCTATAATATGACATCGTATCAAATTTCGGATAGATGCTTATCGAGCAAAAAGAGGTAAACATTTCATTTGTATTCCTTATCGCATCTTTAGAATCTTCTTTTATGCGACGTGGGCGCTCATGGCTCTCCGCATCTTCCTAACCTTTGTAATTCTTTGCAAAGTTTTTCCTACCTTTCCCACTTCCTGTTCTGCCATACATTTACACACGCTTGTTAAGTTACTCACTATTTCTCTCTGCCTCTCTTGCCTTCAATATATTATGGGAGTGTCAAATTCTTATTTGTTTGAATTTCAAACCGAATCCAGAGTAGTCAGTCTGTATGTTGGCGTTTCTGAAGATTGGTTCGATGACGTTTGTGCAGTTGTTCTCCCCATGTTTAATTCCTGAAAATGGATTGACATATAACCTTCACATTCCTGGACCGCTCAGTAGTGTCACCGAGGATCTGTTTCATTTCCTCCACCCAAATATTCAAGCAAATATCACCTGATGAAGGCCGGAGCGTGCAATGTCCGAAACGTTGTGAATACGAACAATGTAAATAGTGTCAATAATTACAATACATCTCAGAAATATAGACAGGTGTCAAATGAGTAAAATGCAAAATAATTATGAATAACATTCAACGCCCTGTTTAATTTAAAAGAAAAAAAGATTATTCCGCATGAAAAATATGAACATATTTAATTGTGAAATTAAAAAGAAAAGAAACATTTTATGTTATCCGTGATAGGAAATAAATCAATAATAGCATCGTCTTCTAATACATGCTTTATAAATTAAGCATTTGTAACGTCCAAGGAAAGCTAGGAGTAAATGTTTTTTAAAATATTTACGTAGCTACGTCATTAAATATGTAGCGTAATGATGACAAAAACATTTATTTACACAAATACTTATGAAAAATTTCTCAGCGTAGAAAAAGACAATATTTATAAATGTAAAAGACAATAGGAAAACAGTAGTAGTCGCCGACGCGTTTCGTCCAATGTGGACTTTTTCAAGGCAAAAACGAAATGAATTTATTAAACAAAGTAACTAATAATAACAAAACAAAATGTCCTTAGCAACTGGAAGAATTTAGAGAACGCTATTTTCATACTGTTAACTTATCTTTAACATACTAATTTCTCTTGTCAATGCAGTTCATACAATGGGGAATAATCAAAGAAACCGAACATTATACAATGACAATGTCTTTTAGATAAAAGTTAAAACTATCAATCAAGTTTCAGGATACGGAATTATTGATCTATTCAAATATTAATAATGTTTAAGATAGGGCGGACGAAAAAGCAATTTTTCTTATTCTCTAATATATCATCTGCTTCTTGATTAATTAAATGCTGATTAATTGATACCCACTTTGTTGGTTCTGAGAGATAATTAACATTTTTGTACTTCTTCATTAATGAAATACTTATTGTTTAATTTGGAATCCTCTCTTTATTCTTTCTGATAGGTAATTAATATACCGTTTTCTTGGTTAATTAAATACTTATTATAATTAAATACTTTGTTCTTTCTGATAATTAATATAGTGAACATTTCTTGCTCCTGGAAATCATGTTGAACACGAAAAGAAAGGAACAAAAAAAGAAAGAGGAAGGAAAATGAGCACCACGAAACTTCCATGGTTAACATTTAATCTTTCACATAAATGGCATCTTAATATCTGCTTTCTTGCATTAGAAGGAAGTTTGGTTTGGAAAATCCATCATTGCAGCTTTTCTTTCACAACACTCCACGGCGCAAAATCGGTTTCAATAACATATTATGCTTTATTAATGAATATCATGCTATGAGAGAAACAATGGATATATTTTTCCATCTCCTTTTACAAAATTAAACGAAGGAAGAGGGATAATAAATATTACTACAGCCACGCTAATTATTGCTAATAAAATACTGGCCCAAATAAAATATATTTGTGGGATATATACATCTGTGTAATTGTGCGTTAGTTTGAATGCTTTCCTATTTCTTTCTGTGAGAAGAGTCTTTGGTGCGCGCATGCGCAATATGTTTTCTTTGTCCTGAGCTATGACTATTATCCGGAGAGGAGTGTGTTTAATTATTCATGACAAATCAGTTTTTCATTAAATAGAGAAGGACGACTTCAATGTTGTCGTAAACATTTAATGGCTTTAAAGATGCTGAAACGAATCAGCTGTAAACGCTCGCCTAGTTTATATGAACTACTGTTTGATTTGTATTTTAATATAATTGCCAAGCTTAAAGAAAAAAACAAAACATGGCGCCCATTTGAATATTATAAAGGTCGTAGCTATTCAATGATTTCAAGCAATTTTCTCTGTTTTTTACATAGCATTAAAATGAGTGCGTGCAAAATTTCTTTAATTTTTTTATTCTTAATTTAATCAATTCGTGCTTTTTGTAGTTTTATTGTCAAGATATTAGAATAAAACGTGCTCAGATTTTCATAGATGCTGTTAAATCTATTGGTAAGTCCCTAACCACAAAATGCATAACTTAGATATTAAAAATTCATACACAGAAATTTGTAATGATCCTTTTTAAAAGTATGTATTATCACATTTTTGACGGGTAGCCATTTTACTGAAATGAGTTTAATTTACCAAGACTTTAACAAATCGTAAAACAATATTGAATTCTTTTTTCTATTTATCTTTTTAATAACCACGTAAACATATTATTCTCTAAAGAGTTTGAATTACTTAATTTGGAGCGGCGGCAGTCATACAATAAGTATTTTGACAGTGCAGAATAAACGATTATTTGGAGAATTGGCAACCAATCGATAAATGATTACGTCAGATGAGGTAGCACGTGGCCACATCAAGATTATCGAGGAACTGTATAAAAAATAGCAAGACCGTGACTGCATGTTCATTAATAGATATATTTATAAGCAAAAATGCCGCTGTTGATGTTAACGCATCATTTATGCGATATCAGTAATTACCTTTCCTAGCCAAATTCTTTCAAGGATAATGGAGTCCTATACCAATTTAGCAACATGAAATTAATCTAAGAGAAGAAATCACCAGTACCAATACGACTTGTAGAATTTTCATAGTACATCTTGACTATTTATATATAGAGTATGAGTGGATTCATATAACTGTATAGCATACACACATGGAAACATATAGAAACACACTTAAAGAAGAAAGAAAATAATGAGAGGTAAATGTATACCTTAAAGTAAGAGCTTATACATCCACAAATGATGAAAAAATACCATTATTATAGCTTTGCAAAAGGGACATATTAAAAAGATGCATATTGATATATAAAACATGGAGAGAAAAATCAAGGAGAAATATTAACCGTATAATAATAATAATAATAATAATAATAATAATAATAATAATAATAATAATAAATTGAACTAACCCGAATTGCAGGATCTGCAGAAAATCTGATGAAACGATTGACCATATTATCTCAGGACGTCCGGAACTATCAAAAAATGATTATACCCACAGACATAAAAAGGTAGTGACACATGTGCACTGGAAGATATGCAAGAAGCACAAAATCGAAACCACTGAGAGATGGTATGAGCACCAACCAGACACTGTTACCCCAAATCCTCTGGGAGATGCTAATTCAAACTGACAGGGAAATAAAAGCCAACAGACCTGATATTATCATAAAAGACAAGAAATTCAGGAAGTGTATGCCTATTAACATAGCAGTACCATCTGAGAAAAATACCTTCATGAAAAATTATCGAGAACTTGTCCAAATACAAGGACCTTGAGATCGTGATTAACAAGATGTGGGGAATGAAGACTGAGACTGTATTAATAGTAATCTGAGTTCTGGGCCTCGTGAGAAAAGGAACGGACACTTTTACTAACAATGTCCCAGGCAACATCAACATACAAGTTGCCAAGCAGATCACCCTACTAGGAACATTCCATATACTAAGAAAAGCGTTTTCAATTAAATAACAATTCTCCTATATAGCCTGAAGACCATAGTTTGAACTCGGCTCTACAGGATACAAAGCAGGAAACATAACATACACAAATAATAATAATAATAATAATAATAATAATAATAATAATAATTCCAACTAATGTCTACAGTTTTAACGCTTTGAGCCCTGACCACCGCTTTACCGGTGGTAGAGAAAAATGACGTAATGCCCAGCCTCCGGTTGAACGGTGGGTAAACACTAACTATTTTTATATTTATCGTGAAATATTACATACTAATTATTTTCGAATTTTGACTCAGGATCTCAGGCAGAAGGGTTCAAATTATTCAAGAACGCAGAGCTGGAAGTGTTAAAATAAGATGGCTCAAATCTCGTCCTTCGCTTATGCTATAAATTTAATGAAACTGTTGACCACATAGTATCAAGGTTCCCAGTCCTTACTGAGAAAGAATACATTATTAGACGTGACAAGCTAGGATAATATACTCATTGGTATGTCAATTCAAACAATGGTACTGAAGTTTCAGATGCATTGTAAGAAAACCACCTGAATGATATCACAATTTGTGATGAAGTGACTATACTGTAGAATCTTTCTCTATTCTCACTGAAAGGAAAATTGATACAAATAGACCAGACATAATCATAAAAGACTTCAAAAACGGAACCTACCAATTAATTGATTGTTGTGGTAGGATCCACCTAATTTGCATAGTGGAGTACCGACCATATAAATATGGTTGGTACCGGGAAGAGAGGGAGGAATCAAGAGATTCAACCAGAGACTCTGTCCGACTGCGACTCAGTCAACACATTCTCCAGGAACGGTCTTACCAGGAATATACAAAAGACTATATGTAAATATTGTGTACACTTTCTTGTTTCAATACATTTTGTTCTAAGTACATTTTGTGTTGCATTATTATTCCATGCATTAGTCAAGTTTCAACATTGATATACCTTGCCGAGAGGATTCCAATGTTTCTAATAAAGAATTCCAAAG
This sequence comes from Acanthosepion pharaonis, assembly GCA_903632075.3. Taxonomy (NCBI): domain Eukaryota; kingdom Metazoa; phylum Mollusca; class Cephalopoda; order Sepiida; family Sepiidae; genus Acanthosepion; species Acanthosepion pharaonis. The sequence goes on along the minus strand of CAHIKZ030000588.1, from coordinate 9,548 downwards.
AGCTATCAAATTAAAATAACAAAATGTGAAAAGTAAAATTATCCTCGTTGTGATAGGAGTACTGGGTATGATAAAGAAGGTTACCGAAAATAATGCCAGTAAAATTGATGGACATATCAGCATCTCAGGGCTTCAAAAGATTACTTTGTGGGCAACTGTGCATACCATCCGCAAACCCTCTCTATCTAAACGAAACATCCCAAATGTGCATAGATAGTTCTCCTACAGTTGCCCTTTTTACTCATAGACCACAGACGGGACATGGCAATTAGGCACTTAAAATTAATCTCTGGCAATGATACCATTCATATAATAATAATAATAATAATAATAATAGTAAATTTAAATGCAATAGCAATCGTTATCTTCTTCTTCTTAATTTCTGTTCTTTTACTGTTCTCTCTGCTTAATAATGTTTTCTCTTTCTCATATTAACAAATATAATGATACATCGACTCAGTTGAAGGTCGATTGCAATCGAGATCAATGAGAGCTCTATGCTCTGTCGATAGCTACATAGTATATGCTACGCCAGGGCTAGATCCAAATTAAAATATGAAATCGAAAATTTATTATAAAAGAAAAAACAAACAAACAGAAAAAACAAGCAAACAAGAAACGGCAATCACAACAAAAATAAAAAAATAAATAGAACTGCCTGGTAAAATGAAAGAATTTTACTTCCAAGTAAAAAAAACGGTTTCTATTTTACTTTTATCAGTTACTAAAAAAATATATATATTGTTTTATTTTACAAATATTGCATAGTTGGGTTACTATCGATTTTTAAATATATAATAAATTTTCAGTTTAATTTACGATAAATATTTTTTCTTTGCCTTTTCTTCTATTGTTTTAATATATTTGTATATATATATATATATATATATATATATATATATATATATATATATATATATATTATACCTTGTCGGTAGCATGACTCAGGAGTTTTATCCACAACGCAATCTTCAGGTGCTGACTAGAGACTAACCGTTATGTAAATTAAAAACATCTCCTTACCGCAATGTTGCAGTCATACATTATATGGGATACAGTAATTTATTATAAAATATATATTTAACATTTAAACTAAACAGGATTATATACATACATACATAAATATATATATATATATATATATATATATATATATATATATATATATATATATATGTATAATCCTGTTTAGTTTAAATGTTAAATATATATATATATATATATATATATGTGTGTGTGTGTGTGTAAAAAAATACTTTACAGTTGTGACTATTATTTTTTATATTAAGCGTAAAGAGATATTACTGATTCTTTAAAAAATAATTTACATAAAACATTAATCTGAATCAACGTATTTCAACAGATGTATATATTTCAGCAATATATATATATATATATATATATATATATATATATATATAGATATGTCCGTTTTTAAAGCTATCATAAAACTCTGTACTCCACATAAACTGTTTAAACACCAATATTCTAAGTTTTCCAGAATTTAACGAATGATAATATTACTTATGGAAAATATATGCTTTTCTTTGTTTCCCACATTTGAGGCTGTTCTTGCATTTCGCACTTGTCTAACTGTATTAACAACGACATAAACATCTTCAAGTCTCAACAAAAAACATCGTAGACAAACAAAATCCCCCAAAATCAGTGAATAACAACCAAGACGAAATGGTAGCAAATAATATTCAAATGTTTCAAAAATATATTTGTCAAATAGGAAAATAGATACTGTTCAATCGCAGGTAATTATGCGACCATTTTAAAACATAAATATACAAAGAAAATTACCTGGGACATTTTGAAGTCTTTTGAAGTTAAGGACTATCCAATATTATTAGTACATACTGTATTTATCAGTTACTAGCAAAAAACAAACAAAAACTATGTTTTTTTTTAAATAAATCTTGAATAATTGGGTAAATAGTTTACGACCAGGCGTTCCAGCGTGGAGTAATGTCTAGCAAGATTTGTCTGGTATTGGGTTCGATCCTTATTGGGTGCTCCATATAAAATACTTTATTAAATCAAGAAGAGTTGACAAAATCAGTAAACGAAACAAAAACCTACTTTGCAACTACTAGTATCACAGCTGACGTCATATTCCTATCGCCTTACGACATTGTCCAAAGTGCATAAAAGTTTGAGCAACTGGACGGGATACAGTGATAGTAATAGAGATACGAAATTGGTATGAGCTTAGCCGTTAGTAAAAATGGTTACGAATGAAGAACAATTACTAATCAAGTACAACGTTGATAGTACTAACAATGAAATGAGGTCAGTCTCAAGAACGAGTAAGCAATTCATAGTATAACTCCGGAGTTATAGTCTGAAAGTATTTGCAACAAGCTGACTAAAAACGAAACAAAAACAAGAACGAAAAACAAACAAAGAGAAAACCCAACTTAGTATCTAAAAGTCCTATGTACGGAATATCTGATAATAACAAATGTAATTTGGCTATAAATATATAATTTAACAACATAAGAACTATAATAATTCTAGAAAGAAAAACAGCTGGCGACATGTTAGAAGAGCTAGTCACAGATATAACAGTTGGACATGTAGCTAATATCAACAGTATAACAAAGACAAAATGGTAAACATATTTGATTAGATTCAGAACTAGCAAGGATTATCACGAACTCGAGTATGTAGTAACGCCCTCAGAATCCTATCAGTTTCAATTATATAAGGTTTATTTCATGTGGAATTTTTTTTTAGTTTTTGTTGGCAACTTATTCTTCACAACCGTTTCTCGCTAACCGCCGAGTGAATAATATCAGAACGGAAATTGTCCAATCAACTGCAAGCTATTTCGCTGTCGCCATTCAGTTGACCAGAGCACTTTTTTTTTGTAAAAGTAGCAGCAGCAGTAGCAGTCACTCCATACTGTAACTGCAAAGTGTCAGCAAACAGAATTCAACAGCAGCGTTTCGTGTGCACGAACGTAACGACTATTAATTGCGGCTGATTACCATTGTTTCAAAGAAATCCTATGCCACATTAGATACAAAGATGGAACAGGATGTGATCGATATCTGCTTCTCGATTACTAGAGGAAATTGTTCAGTTAAAAAAATGAGTCTTTAAGTCGAGCGTTTGGCCCAAGCTCGAACCTTCCTGTCAGACTTTGTAGATATTTGATTTTTCCACAAGCTTTCAATTTCATTTTTTAATTCTAACCCTTGCGCCTTTACAATGTTATATTAGTAAATGTATGATTAAAATACGAAAACATTTTTTTATCACCCGTAAAATAATTGTTTATTCACTTCTGGACTCTGTTAAATTAACGTTGGCCGAATCGAGGGTATATGGTTCTGGGTCTTTCTTCGAGCATTCATTCTTCTTGCAAGGATATGAAAGATTCTGTTTTTCCACTCATAGGTCTAGCGTTTATATAAGTTCGTTTATCCGGTTACTCTTTGTATGTATATCCTAAATTCAGTTGGGTACATTTCCTTGTTTATGCTTGAGTTGCCACCGAGATCTTTTGAAGTCCGATTGTGTACTGGATGGCTAGGTAGATACCTTCTATTTTGACCTCAGGGGCTTCTAGATCCTTTGATGTTCTGAGGTGACACCGAGTACAAAACTTTGATATCTCTTATGATGAACACCGTATACATTGGAGTTACCATAGATCAGCATCAAAGGTTCCTGATGGACATTAAATTTAATTCTGACCTCTGGTATTTTCTGGCGTGAATCACATTTTACACATTTTCGTAACAACTTCTCAATTATTAAGGATATTTTGAACTTTTTTTCTGACTCAAATCTATGTATGCTATGGCTAAAGGCGATGTCATGTCATTAAAAGAATCCTAAGAGCTATATTTTATCTTCATTTCAAGACATGGCCAAAAACACTTGTAAAAGTGCAAGAGTTAGGATTGATAAATTAAATTGAAAGCTTGTGGAAAAATCAAATGATATCTACAAAGTCTGACAGGAAGGCACGAGCTTGGGCCAAACGCTCGACTTAAAGACTCATTTTTTTAAACTGAGCAATTTCCTCTAGTAATCGAAAAGCAGGTATCGATCACATCCTGTTCCATCTTTGTATTTAATGTGGCATATGATTTCTTAGAAACAATGGTAATCAGCCGCAATTAATAGTCGTTACGTTCGTGCACACAAAACGCTGCTGTTGAATTCTGTTTGCTGACACTTTGCAGTTACAGTATGGAGTGACTGCTGCTGCTGCTACTTTTACAAAAAAAGTGCTCTGGTCAACTGAATGGCGACAGTGAAATAGCTTGCAACTGATTGGACAATTTCCGTTCTGATATTATTCACTCGGCGGTTAGCGAGAAACGGTTGTGAAGAATAAGTTGCACACGCAGACACTAAAATTTACCTCCATCCATCCATGCTTTTATATGAATGTATTGAAGTGTATGTGTGTGTATTTGTGTGTACATGCTTGTATGCGTATGTATATGATGAAACAAGAAAGATGTGAATTTGTAGATAGATATGTAAAAAAAATTATATATATATATATATATTAGAAAATCGAAAAGAGGTAATAAAAATTTTCATCAGAATTGGTATTTTTCCTGCTGGGACCATTAAGGTGCGTTGGATTAAAAATTTACCACCATCCAAGTAGATTTATTTGCCTCTATTAGTTCGGTATTTTTCCATACCGTGCCTTTCTCCTTGAATTCGTTACTATTTGATTTTAATTAAATTAATTTATTTAAAAAAAATATTTTTCTTATTCTTTTCAATGTTTAACGTATAGCTTATTGTACAAATTTGCATTAAGGATATATCCTGGTTCATTTCCGACGCAAAGTTTACAAACTAATATCCAGTATCAAGCAATGGCGAAGATTGCAGGAGTAGCCGAAACTTTTGCGATTTTCAAAAGACTTTATTATGTTTTTTTATTATGCGAACTAAGTAAAAAAAAAACATAAAAATATATAAAAATGTTTTGCCATCCAATATATATATATATATATATATATATATATATATATATATATATATATATATACCCAAGTATATAATTGGTGTATACGGAATGAATTCTAATAACCAACAATTACTATTCTTAAAAGAGTGCTCAATACAGAGGATCGTTAATTAATTTGAAACTTTTAAAACCATTTATTTTACATTCAACATCATCACTTGATAAGACAACGGAGGTGTTGAAACAAAATGGCTATTTTTGTAGTGATTTTATAACATATTTATGTTATAATTTTTTTAAATAAATAATTATATATATATATATATGTGTGTGTGTGTGTGCGTGTGCGTGTGTGTGTGTGTGATTTGGTTTGTGATATATGCGAGTAGTGCTGAAAGGTTTTCGGCCCTATACACTCTCTAAAATCTAAACAAATAAACATAGTTTTTTTTTTAAAAGCCATTTTTGTCGGCCTTATACTTTTCAGCAACACTATATATATATATATATATATATATATATATATATATATATATATTGTCTTCCACAGAAAGACTGTTTCGCTGTATCACAGCTCATCAGTGTGGCTAGATGTCCGGTTGCCTATATATTATTTTATTTTTTTAAAATCGGCATCACCTCCAAGCAAAGCAGTACAGCCTCTAAAACACAAGGGCTTACAGGGTGTGGAGGAATTAGGAACAGGAACATAAATGAATGTGCATAAAGCCACTTACATAGTAGCAAATCACCCACATTCCCCCCGTATTACATCGATGAGAAGTAGTTTCCACTCGTGAAGATTTTTCCTGCGAACCACTGACCTGTGGAACGGACTTCCAACTGGGCTTTCCCCGATCACTACAATCTTAATCTGTTCAAGACTCGGTTTAACCGTGATCTTTCACTGCTATACACACACAAATGGCCTCCAAATGTCTTGTGGTGAGTCTTGTTGATACTAAACCCCCAAAACAATTTCCATTGACGACATCTATATGCCACCCAATAATAATAATAATGTTGTAACCTAGAAAGGGTTACTGAATGAGGAATAACCAAAATGGAGTTTGGAAATGAAATGATAATCTTTATAACATCAACAAAATACAATACTCGCCAGCGGCGTGAAGTAGGTAAGTCACTGCTAGTGGTGGTTTACTTAGGCAGCATATTTCCCCCTCATTCCACTTACAATAATGTCCAACGTATTTATGAGGATTTGAACATGCCCATTATTGTTCAAAGGTACGGTATATAACAAATAATAATAATAACGATCTTCCTGATGTCATAGGTTCCCAAGTAGGCATCTATGCGGACGACACTACTAATTACACCTGCCTCAAAAACAAATCTAGTGTCGCCGACAAAACTAACCTGGCCGTTTGTCTAGAAAAGGACCTCCAATCGATGGTGGACTGGGGCAGGAATCAGCTGGGTAACTTTAATGCCTCAAAAACTAAACCGCTTTCAATTACTCACCAGAGAGAACCATCCCTGCCTCCCATTAGAATGTCTGACGCTCAACTCCACGAGAGCACCTCTTTGCGACTGCTTGGTCTCACTTTGTCTGCTAACCTGAGATGGTACAATTACATTGAGTCAATAGCTTCGTCCACCGCTAGGAAATTCGGCTCCCTGTGCCGCGCCATGAAATTTTTCTCGTCGGAGTCAATCCATCAAATCTATAAATCAACCATTCGCCCTTGCATAAAGTATTGCTGTCATATAAGGTCTGGAGTCCCTTCTGTTTGCCTCAAGGTCCTTTATAAAATCCAAAGACGGATATACAGTGTAATTGGCTCTGATCTGGCATCTCGTCTGCAGCCGCTCTCCCACAGACGTGCCGTTGCCTCCCTCTGTCTTTTTTACAAATACTTTCACGGTAACTGCTCTGATGAGCTGCTTTCGCTGGTTCCCAGACTTCATGAATTTAAGCGTTCAACTAGGCCGGCATCTCGCTCTCACCCTGTCACTGTCGAAACTGTTAAATGTAGTCGTCTCTTCTACTCCAATAGCTTCATGCCTCGCACCTCTCGCCTGTGGAACTCCCCCTCTTCCTGTTCCTCTGATAGCTATAATCTCCAACTATTCAAATGTAATGTCAATCGATGTCTCCAGATGCCCTGATCTATCCCCTAACCTTCTCTTCATCCTTTCCTCAATCACTCCTTTTTGATCTCGCTCCAACTCTCTGTAACCCCTTGTGTGCTAGTGGCTTCCCGCCTTGCTTGGGGTTGAATGCTTAAAAAAAATAATAATGATAACAATAATAATAAAAATTGAATTTGTTTATTTATCTTGTCTCTACACTGAGCTACGAAACATAGAAGAGACAAGATAAGTGAAGGGTTTTGGTTGATCACTAAATAAAAAACATTGTTGATGAGTGACTTTTTATGTAAAATTTTCATTGTATAGCTTTTGATCTGCGTAATTAACATTTAGAAGAATATTGACTAGAAAGGAGATTATGTTAAAACAGAAATATTTGTCATTATTTGGGATAAATGTTTTTTTTTCTTTATTAAGGTACAGATTTATCGGTGCATTGTTTTTATCAATTCCACAAAAATACTTCAAGAAAAATATAAACAAATTATAATAATGAAAGGATAAATGACGATAAATATGAATAAATGTGATGATGAGGCAGCAAACTTGATTTTTAGTCGAACGCTTTATGTAAAGTTACCGTTCTTTTCTTACTAATTGCTTATTCAATACAGTGCGAATCAAGTTAGATAGTTACTGAATGGGGTTGATCTATGAATTTAAGAGGTGGATTGATTGAATTGTTTTTTTTTTTTTTTTTTTTACGGCTTACCAGCATAATTTAGATTGTAAGAATAATTCTTTCTTATGCGGTTTTGTTTTTAATAATTTCACCCCAAACAAGGCTGGAATGCCACTAGCACGCAAGGTGTTACAGAGAGTAAAAAGTTAGAAAAAAGACTGGGTATAGAGGGGATTGAAAAAAGGATAAAAGACGAACGGGCTTCAAGACGACAGAAGATGGCGATTGACGTTACATTTAAATTTTCAAAGATCGTTGTTTTCAGCGAAGCAAGCAAACGGAAGGGTGTCCCACTAGCAGGAGATGCGAGAAAAGAAACTATTGTAGTAGAAAGGTTGGTTACATTTAAGTATATTGTTGTGATGTCCTTCCTCTAAAGAGTCTATGTTGAACTCTTTCTCCTATTATAAGATTAGTAGGAGAGAAGGCTTTAGGGGAACAGTCAAATAGATTGAACGCTGGGTCACTAGTCGTGTAATACTCTTCTGTTGTATTTAATGTTTAATATATGATATATCTGCAACACTTTTTTTGTTATCTCTTTAACCATTTACTTGGTCACAACATCTTAAGCATTCTCTCCTACTAATCTTATAGTAGGCGGAAGAGTCCAACATAGACTCTTTAGAAGGAGGACACCACAAAATATATCAACAGTAAAAGGGTGGGACTTAGATGTCAATCTAGTAGCATGCTTAAATTCATGTCGTCGGGGAAGCCAGGTCACGTCCGTGAGAAAGTGACTGAAGTCGAGATGCCAAGGCAGGATCGATTACATTGCATATCCTTCTTTGGATTTTGTCGAGATGAATAGCAGGAGCACCAAATCACATATGGCAACAATATTCAATGTACGGACGAATGGTAGATTTATAGATGTACAATTTAGATTCGGACGAGCAAAAAACCTTCTGGCACGATACAGTGAACCACCTTTCCTTGCAGTAGATGCAGCTATTGATTTAATGTAGTTGTTCTACTTCAAAACAGTTGATAACGTGAGGCCAAGAAGGCGCAGTGTGATGCTCTCCAGGAGTCGAGCATCAGCCATGCTGATGACTGGCAGGGAAATTTTTCTATGGTGGTTAAATGAGAGCAGTATTACATTAAAATTTACAAGCTATTTCCTGCCCCAGTTAACCACTGATTAATTTTCAAGAGCAGCAGCCAGGTTAACTTTGTCAGCTTTGACGGATTTGCTATTAAGACAGGAGTACATGGTAGCGTCATCTGCATAAATACCTACTTGGGAATTGATGACACCAAGATCATTGATGAACATCAGAAACAGCGTAGGACCCAGGATAGTGCCTTGGGGGACACCTGCGTTCGTGTGAAAGGATCTGGAAGCGATCTCGTTCAGAACGCCTTTCATTTGATTTGATAGGAATGGTTGGATTAAATCAAACAATCGTCCTGTAATACCGTAGTCCTGTAGCTTATGTAGAAGACCAGCATGCCAAACTCTCTCAAACTCCTTTGTGATATCCAGAGCCACAGCTTGAGCTTCGCCGTTATTATCAACAACTTGATATATTTATTCAGTGATGGCCGTAAACACATCAGCGGTAGACCAAGCAGAATGGAAGCCATATTGTTTGTCAGAGAGTAGGTCGTGTGAGGTAAGATGTTTAACCAATTCAGCATTGATTAAAGCCACGAATACTTTGCCGAAAAGTGGTACCAGACTAATAGGGAGATAGTTAAATGGGTTAAGAAGTTCTTAAGAGTTCTTAAAATAAGATTGAAATCAGGAAGCAGCGAGGCGATAGTTATACAGTTTGAAGAGAACTG